>WKFP01015476.1:555860-597649 GCA_011057875.1 Pterocles orientalis
CACCCCGTCCCTCAGCGCCGGGCGGCGGGAAGGAAAGCGGCGGCTTCCCGGATCCGGCCGGCCTCCCGGCGACCCCCGCCCCACAGCCCCGCCGCTGCGGCTCCCTCAGCCCCGGCCCCGCCCGCTCACCCAGTGGCGCAGGCCGCGGGAGGGTGGGGGTGTAGCGGGGCGGACGGGCGCAGAGCGGCAGCTCCCTCAGCACCGCCTCGCCGCTCCGCGCCGCTCACCTCCGGGGCTCGGGGCAGCAGCGGCAGAGGCACGGCCGCATCCCCGCTCCGCTCACTTCCGCGGGCGGCAGCGGCGGGAGGGGAGGGGAGCGGACGGGGCGGGGCGCAGCGGCGGAAGGGCAGCCAGAGCCCCCTCCCCCTTCCCCCCCACAGGCGCGTGCGCCCCAGTAGGGGAGCGCGGGGCGCGGGCGCGCGCCGACCGCTGAGGAAGGGTGGGGGGCCGCTACGGCCCCGCCTCCCGGTCGCGGGGGCGAGGCGGCTGGCAGCCACCGCCCCACGGATAGAAACGGGAGTAAACGCCCCCGCCGCTGCTAGGAGCTCTGGAGGCGGCCCGGGGGAAGGCCAGCGAGGTTTCCTCACCTCCTCGTCTGGTCGGCAGTGGCGCGTTACCGTGAGGAGAACCGCGCGCTCGGCCCCGCCGCCTGCGCTGCCAGCACCGGCAGCCGAACCCGGGCGCGGGGCCTGGGCTGTGGGCTCCTCGGGGGGCAGCCATCCCGCAGCTACCCGTGGTGTAGTGACCGGCCCTTATGGCTAGTGAAGTACGGCGGGGAAATAAAGTGCTTTACCGATTCAGTCACGTTTACCTAGGTGAGGAAGAAATGTTATTTGAAACTACAGCTCCGATGCTGAGCTTCGAGGCTTGGGGAAGTTTGTAAATAAAAGTAATTTCCACTGAGATAATAAATTTTTTTACTTTCAAGGTCAAAATCTAATCGAGGCATGCTAATTGTAGGTTTCACATCCCATTTCTAAAGGAGCATGACAACATGGGCTGAGAAACAGAATTGCATTGGCATCTCGTGATTAACAGCCTGTCACCTTGGCTTTGGTTTCCTTAAACAGCAGAAGAAACCCAAATCAGGCTTTGTCAGTTCATAAGAAGCATTTAACAGAACTAAATTTGAAACATTTTAATTAAATCTCCCAACCCATAATAGCATGCTTCTTGAATTCCTCAGCTAAACAAGGTGAAGAGCATGCTTTCCTCTTTTGAAGCTCTTGAAGAAAATTCAAGTGCTAAAATAACATCAATTTGTCAATATATGGCAAGAGGTAAAGAAGAGTTACAAGTGCTGACTTAAAGTACGGACCATAGACATTTGCATTCAAGAAAATAAGATGACAACAAGCAGGTTAATTGTTTGGGAACACCTAATGCAGCATTTCAGACCTGTCCCATGTAGTTGCCATGTTACTTGACTACCTCTGTGGTTACTCCATGAAGTATCCCACTACAGGTAGGTAGCACTGTCATCGTAGCGGTGACTCTTCTGCGAGATGCAAACAAGTTAACAGGAGCAGTACGGCAAGCGAAGAACTACGTTGAGCTACCTGTAATGCTAGTTAACCACGCCTCAATTTCAACACACAGCTGCTGCCCTCATTAGGAAAAACATCAGATACTTTGTTGAAACAGGTAGCTCTTGCTTTCGATATCAGATGTTACCCTTACATATGAAAACCTGTACTAAATATTTTCATGAAGGAAAAACCCCAAATCCTAATAGTGTTTATTATTATTACTGTTTATAAGCATATTCAGACTTCTTTACACTATGCTATGAGAAGCTTTGGGGAGAGAACTGGAAGGGAATTCTTGAACGTTACTGAGCTTGTTCACAGCAGGAGCTATTGAGATCTAAATATCACTGACAGAGTCTGCCTACTAAGAAACATTATTTGTTTGTGTGTCTTAAAGGAGAAGAAAGTCAAGAGCAAGCCCTGCTGTATAGCGAGAACTAAAAAAAAGCTTCTCTGGGGCTTAATCTCTTTCACATTGGCATACATCTGACAATCGTACATGCCTGTGATGCTGCCAGGCAGCTGGGAAGCACCTCTTCTGCATTATACCAGAACTATATCCATCCTTGAAAATTGTGTTACTGTTTCTGCCATAGTCTATCCCTACAAAGAGTGGCGATTTAATAAAAAATGCTCCAAGTATTTCATCTCCGTCTGCTGCTAAATATTGTTTCTTAAAAAATCTTGACCTTAATGTGAGCTTGATACACAAGAGTATTAGCACAGCCCTAATATCTTCAGGAAGCCTCATAAAAGTGTGTGGCAAAGGCATTATTTGGCAAACCAAAGCAACATTATTAGAATATGATTGTGGAGATAAAGTCTGAAATTTAAAAAAGGCTTTGCTTACAGTAGCCGGTTGTAGCCAGTTGTACTCACAAATTACAATATTTGTTTTACATTTTTTAATCTTGTAAAAAGATCTTGCAATAAAATGCTCCTCTGAATATCCAATAAGCAAACACAACCAGCCACAACAGAATAATCCCAGTGAAAATACATACACAAAGTAGAAGAATATGTACGAATTCAAATATGAAAGGCCAAACTACACCGTTAGAACCTTTTTTTTTTAATAGTACTTGAAAGGATATGCAATACTGATAGGTTTGGGTGGAAAAAAAGTCTGAACACCCTAGCAGTTGTTAGATCATCAGTTTTCTCTTTCCAGTTTGCCGACCTGAAAATACTTCCTAAAAACAAGTGAACCTGCTGATAGTAGGTTTGCATTTAGGAGAACAGAGTTTCATGAGTGCTCAATGCCATCCTAAGCAGCCCCCAGCCCCAGGCATTCTCCTTATCTTGGTGTGTTGTCAGGTTTAAATGCACACAGCACTGCTTTAGTGTTCTGCATCAACAGAAAAAAAAAGAGTTCCTGTGATGCTGTCACCCCACCTCCAGCCCCCCATCCCCTCTCCATCCTTTGCCCACAGAATTCTCATCATTCACCTCCTGTTGATGCCCAGGTCAGACCTTGCCTTCCGCCAGTGGCTGTCAGCAGCAGGGAGCCGCGAGGTTATCTCGGAACCACAACCTCAGACTGACCATCCCCGACACTTATGTGGGAACTGATCCATGTCTGGAATAACCCAGCAGATCAGCAAATACAGACATCTCTAATTAAATCCAAAGTAGTTATTCTGGCACAGCCAAGAGGGTGGAACAGCTATGAGGAGCTAGGTACTGCAGCCTTCAGTACTTTCTGTACTCCCCTAGGCTTTCAGGGATGAAAAGCAGCAATTTGATAGAATTGGGTCATTTGGGTTTTGTTTGTTTGGGTTTTTTTAATAGCCAGCTGTAAAAAAGCATAATTAGCTTCTGCATGAATCTAAAGGCAACCCAAAAGGTTGCTTTTAGTTGCCTTTCTACTTCAGAAGAAGAATTAAGGACCTCTGGAAGGCCTGGAAAAGTGAAAAGGTAATAAATACATGACATTCCAGATAGCACCGTTGATCAGTTGGAAGAAGGGAAAATTCAGTCTAATGGCATTAAACACAAAGCAGCATATTCATATGAAAAGTTAACTTCAAGTTTGGTTTAGTCTTCAGGATCACAATCAATTCAACTTCCTCTCAACTACTCCCTTGTGCTACAGCACTACCAGCAGCGGTAAAATGTATTTTAAACATAAAGATACTGATAACTGCATGATTCACAGACCGAAGATCTGTTATACACAATCCTGTTGGAAGCTGCTTTTTCAGACCATAACAGCACTTTAAGTACTTGTTGGTCTGAAGTGAGCTTCCAGATCCTTTTCAAGGATCCTTTCAAAGATATATTTGTTTAAATTCTGACAGTGGTGAGTAATGCTAATGAAATCTACTACAACTTTTGTTAATCTTGTGAGAAGTCTATTTATACATCATAATAAGAGAAACGTGAATCAAAACATCGATAGTATTTTAATATGGGCAAAGCTTTTTCTAGCACTTCAGTTTGGGGCAGAAAAGGTTAATGACCCTTCTGTCTGAAAAGGCTTCTCAACTATTTGCTTACTTTGCTTTAGGTATAATTCAAACTGCCCTCAATACCTGAGCACAAATTAGCTTTTCTGGAAGAAAAAAATAGTTTCTGGTGGTCTTTCATTTGATTTAATCACATTATTTGTTGTCTTTCATCTTGATGTCAAAAACTCACCAGTGCTTTTACCGTCCTCTACAGAGCACTTGTGTGACTGGAGTCAGGACAGGGGAGGGACTAGGCTGGAGCTTCTCATTTACACACTTTAAACGGTGCGGTGTGTGTCATTTGTAAAGCCTGCACTGCGTATTTCCTCCTGACATCCTTTCCATCCATGCTGTTCAACTGATAGCTGATAGAAGCAATCACCTCATCTCTGAATACAATTCTCCACAGGAAAATCCATGGTAATTCCACCTAAAGTTTGAATGTTTTTATATGTGTGTGTGTGTGCGTATATATGTATACATATATATGTATAGAATCAGTTCACTAAGTTTAAAAGGAGAAAAAAGATACAGTTTTCCCAGAGGAAAGAAGTACTCGTTTCATTTTCTAAATCTAGGCATGTTAAGATGTAAGAAACGTAGCTACATTTTCAAATTACCTTAGCTCAGCCCTGTCTTGACACTGTGCAAATATGCTAATTAAGGAACTTTGGTTTATGGCAGTCTTAAATTAGATTTCACTGATTTTGAAGACACCATTAAATTTAACCCTCTCACCCCATCCCTAAAGAGCATCCCTACTAACATTCTCCATTCAGAGAGGGGATGCAGCACCACAGCAGTTTAAGCTGACATAAAATCAGGCTTTTGTGATTCCCCTTTCGCTGTCACTCACTTTTGCGCTTCCTGTGTGCTGGCCCTGACACTGTCATCTCTCGGTAACCCCGCTCAGGGGGACTGATCCATCCAAGAAGAAAGCGTCCCTTAAAAAAGGCATCACCGCCGAACTCCCAAAACTGGTGCAAGAAGGCAGTGTGGGGCAGTGGCAGGACTAGGGGAACTCCAACCTTAAATCAGTTTGAACTGCTGTGAATCTACACTCTCAGAGCATTCGAGAAAATCTGGTTTAATCTATCTTTCAGGGAGAGACTAAATGATTTAACCTTCTAGACTTCTCTACTCAATACCTTGCATCTCTCCCACATATTCCATACTCACCTGCCATTCTCCTCCTTCAGCTGCACTGTTTTGAAATAGTTAAAATATTAATTGCATATTTTCCATAGAGGTTTCCACTCCCTTCATTTAGGGCATACCGAGCTCTTCAGCTGTTTCTGTTACACCCTCAGTGACTGTTTTCAAAGCTGACTTCTCCACTAAAAGCTTCACTACTAAAGTGGAGGCTCTCAGAAGTGCCTCCATCCCACCTACTGAGGCTCCACCTATCCAGAGACAATCCTGCTCATTTTGTGAAGTAAAGAGCTGGTTTTCTGTTGCCTGTAAAAGACAGCCAAGAGCCACATCCAAGGGGATTGTGCTCTATAATTGGAATATTCTGTGAAGCATGTTACTATCGGAAGCCTTAGCGAGGCAGGCAACATGCCTTGTTAGGATGTCTGCTGCTGGACAAAGGCACCACTCCTCTACACTGTCAGCTGCAGCTACACTCATGTCTTGGCCCGAGTATAGCAGAAGGTGGAAAACGGCTCCATAGTAAAGGTTTATGCCTTGCAGAAGGATTACTGCAATTCATTAAATGGGAAAGAAGAGCACCCCATTGACTTTTAAAGTGTTTAGGTTACATTATAGTAAGATGTCTGTGGTGAAGAATAAAGACGTTTCAACAATGAAACCATAAACAGCTAAGAAAAGCTAGCAGTAAGGAAGTGCTTTAGTTTGAATGGATTCAAGGCTAATGTGCCAAGAATTTCAGGAATGCTGCATCTATTACAGACAAGTAATCTTGCCAAGTCTCAGCACCCTGAAATTCTTTTTGACGACTGTTGGTGGGGGTAAAATGAGGTGAAGGTAATACTCAGTAAGGAGCTGGCAGTTAGTAAACAGATGTTTACATAGTTATAAGATTTCAGCTCCTGGCAAGAATAAGATAATTTGTTTGATAAAACATTTAAGCGTAATGGTTTGGACTGTGTAATTTTATTCAGACTCAGAGCCAAAAATTTTATCATGTGAAAGCATGTGGTAGCTTTTCAGGTTGAGAGAAATTCATTATAAACTTCTGTTTTACAGGAGAGCTCACACTCCACTTTCCTTTTTATTTCCAGAATGACTACTATGTGCATGTAAATGGCAACCAAGTATTCAGACAATATTTTGTCTTCCCTTATGTCTTAACAAATGTGGTCTGAGGTTATATTTTTATAGCTGGTAGAGGTTACTGATAAAAGTAATTAATGTAGCATGCTTTTATTGCAACTAAATGCTCTAGCATGAAAGACCCCTACCCTTAAGGTCTTCCAGTTTACCACTTGGGGTTGCTAAATCTGTATGCAGATGCATTCTTGATTACGTGTTACGTAACACTTAGAAAATTTGTGAACTTAGAAACTTAGTGAAGTACACTTAGTAAAAATACCCAAATTTAACAAGGTCATTCTGAGCTGGTTCTCTACCCAGCTACACAAGCTGCTGCTAGGACAAAACGGAGGTGGGCACAAGTGCTCAGAAGTGTTCCCATTCTGCTGCTGATCAATATCAAACTTCAGCATGAGGGAATTACGAAACAAACATCCATTTCAGGGTGGCACAAAAAGGCTCCTGTCTGCCTTGGAAATAGGTGCTAGAATATTTTCCAGCAACATCACCATCTTCAGCCTAACTCTTAACTTTAAATAATAGATCCCAGACTCAAGTCCATACCTCACCAAGGGTTGGATACAGCCCCAACTGAAACTGGCAGGAGTGGTAGGAGGGACAAACCTACAGCTGTATCATATGAATTTGGAGGGTATATTTCACCAGCCTGTCACAATGGGAGGGTTAAAAGGGCCCTGAGGTGCCCCTCTCTCTCCCTTCCAGTAAATGTGACTAACATCAGCTGCATTCTGTGCATCAGCAACAAGCCAAGAAGCACCAAAGGGGGATTTAATTTAAAGAGTTGAAACTTGTACTGTATGCCCTCCTCCCCACCATCTGCCTAGTGGGGACACTCTGTACAAATTCAGCATGCCAACTGCCTATTCAGAAGGAAAAAAGGAAGTTTATCTTTCAGTAAAAATATTAGGCAGTTCCCATTCCATCCAACGTAATGCAGATCCACTGAGGAGTTCTGAGGATACCACCCTATTTATAGGCTACAGAAACGGGCAGTGATAGATTAGCAAAAGCTTGTTTCTTATTTGAGGTTCAGCTTAAAGAAAATTATAACCTTAAAGATTCTATATAGTATTTGAAAACGGCCCAGAATCTGTTTATATCTAATCGGACACATTATTTCTATCATATATCTTATGTATTTCGCACCATATATTTAAGGTCAGAAGATCATAATATGATAAGATGTATTAGATATTACTAAGATCATATTTATCATATCACATCAAATGTATCTTACATTGTATATTTCTATGATTCCCATCCTATCTATGATTACTTAGTCATAAACTAATGATAGATATGAACATATAGATTTATCTGTCATTAGGTTATATCTAATCATATGTCTATCCAGCCATTTATCTATGGCTTAATTATTATGCTGAACTAAAAAGATATCAAGCTGTAAACATTTCTGATTCATCACTCATTGAGCTGAGGAAAATCATCCATCCAGGGCAAAGAAAAAAAAATAAAATCAAACTATCATTGGAAGCCTCTGACATTGTAGGAGCAACATGGGTTAATTAGAAGTTACTTATGTGCAGTGGGAACCAAAATCTTGATTTTGCTACTCTTGAGGTTGCAGAACAGGACTCCTAGAGAATTTTCTTCAGTAGATGTAGGTTCCAGTAAACTAGGTGCTTTTAAGAACTCGTGTTTTATATCTCCCATAATTTTCACTCCAAATTGTTTTCCCTTTTTGAAAAGTTGATCTTTGGTTGTTTACAGCCTCACATCTGATGCTGGTTTTCACTTCCTGGGACAGATTACAAAGGATTTTAAATAAGCCAACATTAGTGTTTCAGTTTTTCATGTCAATAAAGTCTATTATATCCTAAGCCATAGTCTCACTGGAGTATCTTAAGAGAGCTAGGTTTGAAGAAATTAAGCTTTGCAGCAATTAAGTGATTACATCCCACAGAGTCTAATCAAGATCCTACTTCTAGGGTCGAAGCGTAAAGAATGCGGAACTGTCACAGAGAAACTGAAAATCAGTGAGAAAAAATAAGGTCCATTTTCAGGTTTGCCAAAACTTTTCACATCGCATTTTCTTGTGTGGTTTGTGACAAAAGGAAAACCACCATTTTTTCCCCCAGATCATAGGCCACTTGAACTACATCCATTTTGAAGAAATCCTGCATTTTTCCCTACATTTCTGCAGCCCTTCACACAATGGCTTCTGATCTCAACAGAAACTTTTTAGCAAAAACTTTCTAACGTGCTCCAGGTTTACTGCAGGGATGCAAGCTCCACAAGCACTTATCTTTAAGCAGTAGTCTTTTTTTTTTTTTTGTTACTTTACATGATTTTGAAGCAGCGGAGTCATTTGGGACAGTAACACCATTCAGCCTTTTACAATAGCTGTGGCATGACATCCTGTCCCTCCATGTAAAATTAGCCCTGCTCAGACACAGTGCCTCACTGAAAATACCATGTTCTCATGAAAAGCACCCACTGGTAAGATTGCTGTCACTAATTCAGGTTCCTCCCTTTGTCCTGAGGACTGAGTTCAGGCTGTAGCAGCCTATAACAAACCTTCTGTGCATGCAAAGCAAATACCATAAAGAAAGAGGCGTGGTGTGGCATGAACATCAGAGAAAGGCTACAGCCAAAAGCCCGGTTCGTAGAATACTCCTGTGTTAATAGTATTTGCAGTTCCTGGGCTTTCATATCATGTTCCTTATTTTACGTGCTGGTTTCTGGGACTGTGTGATTATATCAAAGATGTTCACCTACGCTGAAAAAGTTTCTCATCCTTTTCGTTGCATGGAAAAGCTTGAAGGCATGAACCTGAAAACTTGAATAGAAAGTCCAAATGAAATTTCTCTGAAAAGAAATCAGACTTTGAAAGGCTAAGTCGTTTTTGTAATTGTTGAGATTGACAGTCCTGGAATTTCTAGCATTCAAAAGCATTTTCAACTAGCCTTTTTAATGCCTCTTGAGCATTGTCTGCTATAATTCCTTTTAAAATACGGTAAAAAAGTAGGGCTTTTATATGTCTATGTAGTTTCCTGGGGAAAAATGTGAATATATATGTGCTACTGAGTGCACATGAGCCCAGCACCTCTTAATTGTAACACGTGTTCAGTACATCTGACGGTGTGATGAGCTAGGTTGACAGGGCACAGCTGAAGAAACTCAATTAAGGAAACAGGAATCACAAGCATCTGTTTTATTTGACTGTCTCAAAACTTTAAATGCTACCTAAATTTTGGTGCATTTCACATCTTTCCATGGCATTAGAAATGATGAAGGGCCCATAAATTAAATCTAACCCATCCGTATCTGGCAGATTTACTCAGTTTAGAAAGGGAACAAACAGTGTGATGGGACAGAGATAAGTTTTAAGTTGAAAAAAATGTGTTTCATTTGTACACAAAGTAATGGAATATATCTTAGTTTTGAAATCTTTTCTCTTGGCCTTCAATCCTTGATATACTTGGATTTACACACACTGCTCTACCAGTTAACCAGTTATTTAAATAATGCTGTAAAAGCCCAGCTCAGTCTCTCTCTAATCTCTAAGCTTTCTACTGCACTGCATATCCTGTTAAGGTTTTTCATTTTCCTAGATTTCAGGAGTGGCAGCCAGCTCACTCCACTCCAAGCAATAGTTGTGAGCAGCAGCCATTCAGTCATGATACCAGCCTAAGTGAAGAACCTGACCATATCTGATTGAGGTACCCACATGAAAAGGAATTATTTTTTTCAGGAAATGTCATAAAATCCTATTTTAACTGTCAACGATGTAGAAATTCTTCAGCAGACCATCTCAAACCTAGACTCCAAAGAATAAATAAGCATTGACCATTTAGATTAATACATTTTCAACTTCTTAAAATAAGAATTTGAATAGTAGAAAACATTAGTCAAGAGCTGCCACAATCCATAAGTGGCTAGATAAATTCTCCAATACACTAAGAGACCACAGCTCCTCTTTTTGCTTTTGTCTAAAAGGCAGAATTACGGCTCAATGCCTGAAGATCAGGATCCATGTTTAGCATAGTGCTTCCTTCAAGTGGTTTGTATTAGTTGCTGTTTTCTCATTATAATACCAAAACCTGCTCATCTTAAAATGTGTGTATATAGATACACATAGTGTATGCTTGAAAAATTGACTCGTAGTGTCTGACCTAGTGGAGACATAGCTTATATTTCAACTGTAGGATTGTAATTCAACAAAGACGTGTATCTGGAGGAGCAAAACATTCAAGCTTCAATACCAATGATCATAATTCAATAACAAAATCTACTTAGGGGTAAAAGAAATGAATCTGCACATCCCTGGAAAATTTCATGCAATCCCGACAGGAATTCCTGTGCGACTCCAGTAGAGAGTCCAACATAAAGCCAAACCAGAGCAATTGTGGATTTCTTCTGATGCAGTCTCTCAAATATTGATCCAAATGAGCTTAGAAGAAGCTAATGTGACAAAGAGGCTACCTGAACTACCCATCACTATTAGAAGACACTTTTCCAAATGAACTTGTGAACTGCAAGGAACTGCTAGGACGCAAGAATCATTTTGACATGATGGTGTTAAGCATAAAATATTAAACAACATAATACCCATCAGCCCCAGAGAATCACTAAGTATTTCAGATTCTGGACATAACACTCCAGGGATACACAGCAATCAGTTGGCACTTTTTATGCTTCAGAACAATGGAGAACAGAAATCAGGGAAAATGTTTCATTAGAGAAAAGAGGCAAGCCTGCCTTTAACCACAGAAATCACAGCACGTTAGTCACTGAAAGCAAGCAGCATTTTTAGCATGTCACCTCAAATTTAACATAGGCATAAGTTTTATGTACCAAAAAGCATACCACAATTATTCAACAAAATTAACTTGACATGTCTAAAGCCATTATAATGAAGTTTTCATTAATAGCTGTATAGATTTCTCAGTTCTCCTAGTAGAGAGGTACGATGTCATTTGTAACACCCACATATTTCGTAGAGCGCTTACACTGGAAGCTTGAAGCAGCTACACAGAATGAATCTTTACATACAGAAATCTTTAGAAAAGCCAAACAAAGCCTGACTACAGGTGCCCCCCTCTTTTTTTTTTTTTAACCCAGTAGTAGCACTTGGACTGCCACAGCCATAATACAAGCGTAATACAAGTGTTACAACACCGGTAATAATAGATCTCATCTCTCCTATACACACTGAGACGGCATCATTTCCAGATAGAGGTTAACATGTGTGCGATGGCAGTTCATCTCAGAGCAGAGATCAAACACCAGCTATTTCAGGAAAAGCTGCTGGGTCTTTCACTGGGTAACATGTCCCATTCAGACCCTTTAGCTGCATCCCCAGTATCTCATCTCCAGGCTGACTACATTTCTGAAATCTTTCCCACTTGGAAGAGTTGATTATTGCAAAAATCCTAGGTTGGTACTTGAGGACGTGAAATGTGTCCTTTAAAAAGCCTGCACTCCAATGATTTCAGGAACTGCATGTCAAAAACATGTCAGATTCAGTCACACTAATGTTGCTTGGCATATACCAACTACATTTACAGACAAAGTTCAACAGTGCCATTTTGGTTCAACTAATGCATCGTTTAAAGCTGTGAGGAATTATTTCTGTCATCCAAGCTGACTGTGTGTGTAACGGAGAACTTCTGTCTGTAAACTGTGCACAAAGACTATAACCTCTATTTCATCTATATAAAATCTTCCATAAGAGCCTCTAACCAAAATTTCAGACTATGGGCTGACAACAGATAAATTATTCCAAAGGCAAAATACTGATTTAAGGGTGTACCTTGTTTCCTTTTTGCAGGCAGCCTGCAAACTTTTTCTCTCCTTGGTTAAAGATCCCATCCTTTGTGAGCACGGTCTTCCTCAAACACTTACTTTGAGATCAGACTTTGTCTAGACTGGGCAGAGTTGCCATTTTTGAGGAAAACAAGGAAGGATGAAAAGGAAAAAGAACAACGCACTACATGACAGTGAACTCTTATAGATGTGAGGAAAGACAGCTCACTGCCGTCCAGCATAGGTGCTATTATCCATCTCTAATCACATCAATTTAGAAAGCAGTGACTGAACTGTGAATTTTGAGCAAGCCAAATATGGTTTTGTGGCAGAGAATAGCTCTCCTGTGACAGTTAGGGGAACATCCTGCCTGATCTTCAGCAGTCTGGTGTGCTCTGGGTAACTGACTTGTTAACTGACTAAGCTGCAGCAGGAAACCAACTCCTACCAGGTATCTGAGCCAAGGATTTTCCCATATATGTTCTCCAGGGTATGGTGGGGTTTTTTTGTTTTGGTTTGTTTTGTTTTTTTTCAGTACCTGGGAGGTGACAACACTGACTGGAGCTTTTCCAATGTATGGATTACTCATGATTGTTCTCCCCTGCATGATCTCTTTGATGAAACAGCAGTTTTAATAGGATGCTTGCCCTCTTACCAGTCTTATTTCCATTAAGTGTGTGACTGCTTCATGTCTTTGAGACTCTTTTGTCCATGAGTTCCACAGACACAGCTCACTTCCTTCAGAAAAGAAGCTAAAAGGGTTCTGCCAAAGCAGCTGTGTTAATTACTAAAGACATACATACTCGTAATGCCAAGCACAACGTAGAAATCATTCTGTGCTGCCTCAATTCCGGAATCCCAGAGCTCATTTGGTGGTTTCCCTAAAGGATCAAACCCCATCTGTTAATGCTCACATATAGAAGAACCTCATTGATGGTATCACTCTTATGCATGGACTGTTAGCCAGAGAAATTATTTCAGCATTCATCTTGGTGTGTAGCTCAAAAACAACTCTAAAGAAGTATTGGCTGGAGAAGCTGTAAGAAATGTCTATTTGCTGCAAGGATTTAGAGGGAAAACCTGGTGGTTTTGCAGCACAAAACTATGGTTCCTCTATTTTCTTTAACATCGGTCGGATCTCCTTTGGAAGCTGATTGTACAGGAAAAAAAGCATCCAGTGGTTTCTTTCAGGAAGTTTTATCTGTGTCCAGCTGGCATTTCCAACAGGAAGTCCAAGTTTTAGAGCCATGTTTTGGAAAGAGGTAACCTTACAGTACTCTTGAAAAGTCATTTCCTCAAACACGAATTCAGGTACGCTCCAACTAGCAACAAAAGCAAAATTTATTTCTTGCTTTGCCAAATGAATTGAAAAACTACTTCAAGGAAAGGAGGTAACTCTCCCAGCATATAAACCATTTAAAAAGCCACGTACATGCTTTCTATTGTATTTTATCTAAGCAGAGAGGCCTCTGAAAGACCTTGAAATAAAAGGCCAGAAAATAACTGGCATGTTTTTAGCTATACTATGGCTTTATCAGCAGGAGCAAACAAAGTTTTCTGATTTACATAGTCAGAAACAGGGTTGACTAGAGCTAGTTGGCCATGTCATTAAAACTGAGGAAAATTCATTTCCAGGACTCCTCAGCTGCTGTTTCAGGGTTGCTTGCAGTCACTTCCGAGGCTAAAATTCACAGGGCTTTGGATTTTCCAGCCTCCCAAAAGAAGCAGTAACCATATCAAAACACACCACTGTATTTTCACCTTCTCTCTGGTGTCTTCCTTTCTTTATCTTTTAAGTTCCTTCATTATCATTTTTATTTGGAGTTTATTTTTTAAGTTAGAAGAAAAAAATTCTACTTCATCTGTCAATGACAGTTCTATATCCTAGGACATTGTTTCATTCATTTCCCCACTCAGGCTGAATTAATAATATTAAATGCTTCATGCCATCTAAGAACTTGATCATAATTTTAATGGAAAAATGGAATGTATAGAATTAGATAAGAATTACTTTAAAAAATACACATATTCCCACAATAAATAGCTGTACAGGTCTAGATAAAAGCCTCATTTAAACACAATTTACCTCCTAAACTCAACTATGCTGTCACTCTCAAAGAAACTCTACCATATAATCATAAAACACATTTTCATACCATTTCTATAAAGCTTGTCAAGAAGCTTTCAGATTCTTGTGCTTTAAAACATTGAAGGTTAAGTTAAAAATAGGAGAGAAAATCTTAAAGATCAGAAATAATTCCACTATTGGATCATACCGACACTCCATGGAGTCCATGCTCCTCGGCCTGGCATGTTCAGGAAGGAATGATTCCAGAAGGGGATTCAAGAAAGGAAACATTTAATACGCTGCCAGTAAGGAAAGTCTTCCTAAACCATACTGTGCACCTGAAGCAAGCTAGTTTATCCTTCTTAGTATAAGTCAGGATGTTCTTATCTATACACGTGTCCTTCTTATCATCTGTTTACCTCTCGGACTTCATAACATTCTGTGGTAATTTCCGGAATCGATTGTTTCTGAACAATATGCACTTATTTCACAGCTTTAGTTTTTACTGAAATATTTGATGTCTAATGCTCTTACTGTTTCTGTAAAGTTTCTAAGCAACCAGTAAACAGGGATTCTAGTTGTCTCGTTTCCAGAGTAAAATGCAAATTATTAAAGTGAGCATGCAAAGCTGAGGTCAGATTGAAACCATTACACTTATTTTAATGTCTTATTTCATTTCAAATGTTTGATCAGTGAACATGTCTCCTAGGATGCCTATCTTTTCTGGAACATCACAGTGAACAGCAGGTCTTCGACAAGCCTCATTACATTCACTGCATAATATCTGGCAATGTACAGAGAATGAATAAGAGCATCACAGTCAGCTCATTTTATATTGATAAAACTTTGCGTCTTGGGACTAACGTGCTAATAACCATGTGAATGCTTGTTTTGATTAAATGGATTTCTTCCAGCAGTTTGGAACAGCAGTGCCAGAAGTGTTTTTGCACTGAAGATATTCACATCCTTACGCATACGGAATGATGTAATATAGCACAGGTTGCTCTTTAAGCCATTCAATCTCATCAATTCATGTCAACTGACCTCTGCATCCTCTGAAGTTCAGCTGTTAGGACAAACCTTGACCAACTCAAAGTTATTAACCAACCAGCCCTGCATACATCCTCTGCTTGTGATTTTTGCCTCCATGACTGTACCAGCTGCACTACGAGCATCAGACAAAAACTGTCTGAACAGAACATGACAACAGCACTGTTAGCATGGATCCGTCCGCCCCCCTGGGCTTTAATTTAATACCTGTCCAGATCACTAATGGGTGAATATTGAGAAAACAATGACAAAAAAATCCTCAAAGAAAAAGCAGTTAGTCATCTACTGATAATATTTATTAAAAGGCATTGAGCCAGTATTAAGCAAACAATTCCAAGGAGTTACTTTGCTAGATAAAAGCATGTGATCCTCAGAAATAAAAAGCTTATTCTCAATATTCCCAACAGTGCAGGGCAACCTGCTGAGCTCAACTGCACTTCCCACCCCTGTAAGTGTTTGTAGAGTCAGAGAAGCAAATATTAGTATTTGGTGAATATCAGCCCTGGCAACATTGGACAAACCCAATACCCAAATACCATGTTCCTTTAAGCTGAGCTGTTAGCCCTTGTAAAAACAATTAGGAATAAGAAAGAAAATTAACGTTACTGTACCAAAACAGGGCAAGCAGATCCACCCGCCCGCATCCCCTGCCAGTTATAGCCCTAGTACTTTTCTTCTGAAATATGTCAAAGGAATGTGCCTCTATTTGCCTGCTGACCTCTCATTTAGAGGAGTATGCTATTGAACAGCATTCAGTGCACAAAGAGCAAAGAAGCTTTAACTGTTTCAAAGGAATGCAGAATTTCAGCTCTTGTTACAGGCTGCTTCTGAATGCTCATCACATAGCTCAATACTGACCACATACTGGATGAAAATAACAGTAATTGAGAGTTGGCCCCATTTCAAACTCACTCCTTCTCCCCATGCTAAATACTTCCCATTTCCTGGTGAAACAGCAACACCTTCAGATAACAATTCAGTTCTCCTAAGGATATTCACGTTGCATTTAAGTCAAGAAATCACAATCTACCGAAACATTTAAGAAACTAAGTTACAAGCCCTAGTGCCAAGAATTCAACCTTTTATTTAACGCAGATTTACGTAACAGAGAGCCCAAATACTGACCAGTCCCTACACCTGATCTCAGATTAATTAACACCTCAGTAGGGACAAAGCCCTTACAGCACAGAGAACAGCAGAGCATAATGTTTATGGCTAACAGAAGAGTTAAGAAGAGAGGGGAAATTTGGTTTATTTCATAGACATATTTATGAATTCATTTTCTTATATATACCCCCCTTAGTGTAGCAGGGAGATTCAAGACTATCAAAAGTAAAAGGAAGTTTAACAATTTCTTCAGCCAGCTAGGGTAGAGATGAGTGATTCAAGACGAACTGGAATTACACTGAAAATGGCTCGTGACAGCACTGAAATACTGATTTTTGTGATCCTCAACAGACGGGTAATGACTACTTAAAACTTCATGGTCTTGGGCCCCAGTTGCTTTAAGTAGCCAGTAGTTCCTCAGAGTCAAAAATTATTTGTTCTCAGGGCCAATTTTCTCAAAGCTCTTATAAAAACTTAAACATAGCCATTATTCCTGGATACTGACATTCAGAAAACAGTGCAGCCAAGCTTCTGATCCTCTCCTTTTAAGATATAGCTAGATCATCCACAACTGAAGGAGGTGTTTTTTATAATTTTTTTATTACCTTTTCTCGAATCCTCTTGTCTTTCACTGTCGATACAAGTTTCCAAATTGTATGGATAGGAAGCTTTATGAAGCAAGTGAAGACAGACTTATGCAGCAGATTATCCATAATTTAAGCAATTTCTGTAACTGCACAGTTAAAGAGGCTTCCTCGACTGGAGTTTGAGATCTGAACGCATGTTTTCTGCCTCTTCCCAAAGATCAGCAGTCCTCAACTACTGCACAATCCTTCTCTGCAGAGCGACTGGTGAAAATCAAAACATCAAATGCAGAGCCTGCAACAAATGGCCAGTGTTAAAGGGCCACACGGGCCGCGTGAGCTGGAAGATCCGAGGGGCAGTTCTAGCAGATGCAAATCATTTCCCTGACAGCACGCTCTAACAGCCCTGCTTCTGGTAAGAATATTCTGCTGCAAAAATCAAACAAGAGTAACTAAGTCTGGATTTTCCCTACCCCTCTCACTACAAAGAATAAATCCTAATGCTTCTTAAAGCTTGTTCAGCTGCAGTAAAGAGGTTAGAAAACTGCTGTTTCTAGCATATTCCTCCCTCCTCCTCAAGCTCTATTTCACCGACTGCGCTGTCTGGTTTCACTTGTGTTTCGCACACAACCCTGTTATGTGGCTTTCAGCCAGATTAATGCTTCCTTTCCTTCTCTACTTTCTAAACTGGAACTGCAAGGAACCAGTTACAGGGCACAACAATGTAAGCTCAGACAAAGCTTAGCTTGCAATTGGAGCCTTTGGCTCGGATCTTACCTGCAAACTCATTTCCTTTCAAGTCATTACATTTCTCTGTCTGTGAGCCCTTCTCTTCTTTGCACCTTTGATCAGCAGACAGGTCATAAGTATTTGCCTGCTTTTGTAGGGGATGAAAAAGCAACAAAGCGCATTTCCATCAATTACCAACCTAAATTCTTGAGTTTTAGAGTGAAGGAAGTTTGGGTTGGGTTTTTTCACCCTTTGTTGTTATTTATCTTTTAAGCAGAAAAGTCCCGGAGAGGAGCTGGGTTCTTATTACAATGAGGCAATCCAGTCCTCACTACAGCTCCACAGCCATTGGAGATTGACTCAAAGCCTTTATAAGGTGTATTTCTGTCTATAATAAATTATTTAGAGCTTGGCTAATACTACAGAATTTGTCCTGAAGCTATTAAATACAGCTGCCAAAGACTAACCAGCCCGAACAATGCCTCCTGCACATCAACATCTGTGGGAGGCAAAAGAAATAATTTCTTCACTTGTCAGCACAGTTTGTGGAACACGATACATGTGGTAGGGAAATAACACTGCTTTGCAGGGCTCTTCTCCCACTCATCCCTTCTGGGTTTCACAGCTATGAAAAAAAATCCTTCAATGGATCCAGGAAAGGATCCAAGACAGATTTTCATGTTTGTTTTCAGACTTAGCTCATCCCACAGTACGCGCACATATCCTTCCCTTCAGGTTTGGAGGCTTGACACAGGCAACCATTCTGACATTTCATGCTTGGAAACCTGCCTTCAACAAATCCATTTTGTGTTCCTAAATGACTGTTTGTCTGCTTACACTTCAGCCCATCTGTTGGGATGGCACTAGGCCTGCTAACAAGGTGTTCTTCCAGTTCCACTTCCCTTCCCCATCAGAGATGCTAGCCAATTTTGGACACCCGGCACAACACCTCTCCTGCCCTCCCTCTGGCAGGAAGCCCTGCTGAGTCAGAAACGCTGCTTCTGGGCTTTATCAAATGTGTTGCCCTCGTGTGGCTCTGACCACCTGAAGAGCAGAGGAAGAAAACTGGAGTAGTCAGCACTGGAAATTGCCAAGTACACTTGTTGCTGTGAAGCCAGGGGAATGTTACGAAGACTAGAGGCACATCACAGCGTGAGAATTTTAATTGCAAACACTCTGCAAAGCCGGGATGACCCTAAGCAGAATGACACAGATCGTAAAACCGAAGACACAAGCCACAGACATAGAAGATTCAGGCAGGTGAAAGCATTGAGCTCCACTTTGCTGTGATGGTTCCTTTAAAATGGACAGATACTAGGACCTAGGTGTTTTGCACAACCTCTAACTTTTACCCAAGATCACAGTGTTCTGGTTAATGCTGAAAACTCATACCTGTCTGAAGATGCTTCTTCACCAAGTTCTGAAGTGCATGACCAAGCCCTTCTAGTGGAGCACACCCCTTGTCGGTAGGCTTGTTTCAGGCTGGCCTGACACCAACACTTCAGCAGCCTCGTGTACACCCTCGTGTGCTGCATATGGGCACTTCCTGAGCAGAGAGAGACATTTGCAGTAATCCAGATGGCTGGAGCCTCCACAGCGTAGGAGGACATCATCTGGTTGCTACATAACTTGGCCTTGGCCAATATCAGAGTTCTGCATTTTCTTTAATAGCCCCTTAAATTCCTTCTTGAAGCAGAGGTGAAATAGCAAAGTACTAAACCAGCTTTCTTAACTAGAAAAACTTGCACTAAGAGTAAGTCACTAATGTTCTGCCCCCCTTTAGGAAAGGCAGTAACAAGCCAAGGAAAGCAAAGACCAGCTTCCAACGTACCGTATCAGCTGTCAGAGTGTTTTAGTTTCAGAGTTTTAGTGAAAAATTATCTTTTTTCTGGTTTAAAATAATGTGACAAAAATCTCCAAACAGGCATTCTGATACCTGAAAGAACAGCTTCTTCTTGTTTTGCCCTGTGTTTTTACTAAAGAAATCCCCTGGCTTCTTATGCCATTATATATTTAAAAGGAAAAGAAAGAAATTTCAACCCTTTAGCTTTACCTAGGAATGAGCTCAGTTTATACTACAATAACGATCCATTATGTGTTCAGAAAACAGCAAATAATAGAGACTAAACGCCTCAGCTCTGGCACAGCAACTATCCAGTATGAATAAGAATAGCATTAACCTATTTCTTCAACTAATGCATGTGGTATCAGTCGAGGCGTATTTAGCAGCTGCCACACAGCACTTTGACAACCCCTGCCCCATATCAGAAAAATCTATAATGAAGGTAATAAAATATATCACTAGCAGCCAAAATCCACAAACAGCATCCAAATCCTGTTGTAAAAGAGGTAAATAATTCTCTTTTCATGCGTTCATTCAATGCATAAAGCAAGCAAGTATTGCATTTTGGGTTTGTGTACCGTCAGAGTTTGCTTCTTGCTCTGTCTCCCCCCCACACACACACCTTATTGCTTTGATAAATAACAACAATTTCAGTATAGCTGTTAGTATAAGATTTTCAGATAAGTTAACTTCCTGTTCTTGTGGGCAGGATATATTAGTTCAATTCTGGTTAAAACTTGATCCAGTTCCTTTTTTTTATTTATTTTGAAGGACACAAACTCTATCTTCAATATGCATCACTGATTAAGATTTTCTAAGATCTTAATGAAACAGTATATTTTTAGTTCCGTGTCCAGCTATGGGCCCCCCAGTACAAAAAATGGGTGTACTGGAGCAAGTCCAGCAACGAACCACAAAGATATTAAGGGACTGGAGCACCCATCATGGGAAGAGAGACAGAGAGCTGAGACTTTTCAGCCCAGAGAAGAGAAGGGTTGGTGGGATCTTCTTAATGTGTATAAATACCTGCAGGGGGGAAATGAAGAAGAAGGAGCCAGACTTCTCAGTAGTACTTTGTGAAAGGGTGGGATGCAATGGGCACAAATTGAAATACAGAAGTTCCATTTAAATATAATCATTTATTTATTAAACTACTGTAATAGTGATGAAGCACGGGAATCTGCTGCTCAGGAAGTTTGTGGAGTCTTGGAGATATTCAAAACCTTACAATCAGTCCTGAGCAGTCTGCTTTTTCTGACTCTGTTTTGAGCAAGGGTATTGCACTAGATGATTTCCAGGAGTCCCTTCCAAACTCAGCTATTCCACAATTCTGTGGAATTACAAGCTATTACATCAAAATATTCTGAGATTTTTTTTCTACCTCTCCCACACATGCATGAAGCAGTTTGCTTCCCCCTTTTCTTCCTAGAGACATCTCATTTCCCAAGTCATGAGAAGCAGCTGCCTGCAATGGTACCTCTGCTTTGCCAGGGCCTCAATCTAGATGAAGTCACTGTGCTCATGTGCCTCTCAGAGGCTGCCATCTATCAGCTCTGCATTGCTTTCAGAAACTTTATTCCTTTACCATCCAACCTTGAGGTCACAATTAAAGAGTTTGTTTCAAATGGATAACAGCCTGAAGCTTTATACTTGCATTGCCACACTAGAAACACAGAGTAGACATGCCTATGGCCACTGTCCTACAAACGACCTCCCTTTTGGTCTCTGTACAGCCAGGAAAGCTATTTGTCTTTTCAAAGCTCCGTGGTACTGGGATTTGTGTGCCATTTGTTACCCACTCTTCTAAATTCTTCTCTGGGTTACTCATCTCTAATCAGCAGCCTCCCATTTTATAAAGCGTCACCCTCCAGTGCATTCTTTAACATTTATCTAAATTAAAATCTCACCCTATTTAAAATTTGCCTCTTACTCTAAAATCTCTTGATCAATCATTCTGTAGCTACAGCCTAGCCTCTACAAATTTGATCAATGCATGCTTCATTTTATCTTTCAGATTGCTTAATAGAAACCTTAATTAGTGTTTTCATTAATTAATACTACACCCAATACTGATCCAGAGATATCCCACCACTCTCTCACCACTGGTGTTTCATTGTTAATTATTCCGACATTGTAGCCCAGGCAATTCTGTATTCATATTACAGGATTATGAAGCAGAGAAAGGCTTTTTTCCCTACCAAATTCTTCCTGAAGGAGCATCCCACACATAGCAACGGTAGAGTTAGATAACAGAAATCCACCGTGTTTTATTTGTCTACTAAACACATCATGTACTGTGGACTATTAACTTTGAATAGGAAAGATCAACTGATTATTCACGCATGTCTCAAAGGATCATGAAAATGTCTTTCTCAGTGTGCTGATGGACTGTGGGTTAGTTTCAGGGAGCTTGACCAAATAGTAGGGCTAGAAAGGCCAGGCTGAAGTCTGGACATCAGGGACTAGATCTGAAGATGTACTTAGGGAGAAGAAGCTCATTCTTGCTATGACTAAGAGGTTTTAGAAATCTGATTTAAAAAAAAAAAAATCTTATCAGAAGAGTTATAGTAAAAGCCAGAAGTACTGCTTGTGTTTGAGCTACCTTCCTCTTCTTCACACCCAAACAAGAGGAAGGTCTTAACGCAAACCGAGTCTGATTCCAGCAATTCACCCTTAAACACTTGGCACTAGCGTTTCACAATATTTCTCGCATAAGACTAGGGAAAGGTAACAGGGAAATTAAACATGCGTTCTGCCAGATTTGACGTACAACTTTCTCCTTGAAATTACAGAGACGCTTCACTGAAGTGGAAGTAGCACCTTCTAGCAACTCAACATTGCGCCTCAAACTTGTTGCGCAGTGTACTCTGCTATACTTCCTTCCAGCTTTATACCTCTGTAAACCTTCTCTTTCTAAACGTAGCTGCCATTCTCAAGGTAATTCAACAGCTGGGAACCAAAAATGACTAACCTTTTTTTCTGTCTTGTTGTGGTCTGCAATTCCTCTTTTCCTTTTCTGAAGCCCTTCCAAATGCTCCCCTAGGAACATGTCCCTTAATAAGACTGCTACACACCACAGAAGAAAGGAAGGGCATCGTAATACTCCTTCCTCTCACTTAAAGAGACCTAGCCTATGGTTTAAGGAGAGCACTGCTACATAATTCTAGATTTTTTCCTCTTGTCTTTGTAAAGATCTCAGATTTGAGGCCAGTGAAATGAACAAGCAAGGAGAGGAAATATTGTGAGTACATGCAACGTGACTTATTCTAGAATGGAGAATGTGAATCCCAATGACGGGGTATAACGGATCTGACCGAAAGCATGTATGTAACTTGAAAGCTGTAGGAGAGTAAGGACCAAGTGCTGAGCACCTGAAATTCCAGGAGCAATTAATAGTTCAGCTGCTTAGCATCTACTGAAAAAAAACATACCCTACTTTATAAGAGACTACATTTTTAAAAGGTCTGCCTCACAGGCCAGGGCATCTTTCTGTTGATCCGATAAAAAGAAGAATGTGTTGGAAACCTACATAAAACTAAAAGGAAGAATCAGCATGATCGTTTAGAATAAAAGCTTCGCCAACAGGCTCTGAATTTCATGTAGTAAATTGGCAAACGCCTGACTTGAAGAATGGTATTTGAAAGTAAAAAGACACTCAGAAAATGGATTCTGGAAAATTATGTCTGGTTTAGACTTTATCTGTTTGTATATCAAAGGACACTCTTCCTAGTAGCTGCCTGTCAATCTGTTCTTTCTGCTTTGTACACACTGAAAGTTATTTTAGGATTGAATTAGCTATCAGTTTTGGATAGCCTGGATGTCTAGTGCAGAGGATATACAGCCACTTTAAAGACATCACGCAGAAGGTATTGCTCACATTATGAACAGATGATCAAAAAAGTATGCCTAGAGGATGAGATGAGGTAGTACTATTTTCTGTTTTAGAAACTAAGGATCTGCCATAGCCAGGCATATCATCATCTCACAAAACAGCTCCAGAAATGCAAAGACATGAGATGGGCAATGGTCATGAATAGTCACACAAAAGCTTTTATATGAAGAAGGACTGAAAAGATGCAAACTGTTCAGAGCAGGCAGGAGACAGACACAGAAGGAAATAAAAGTGCAGAAGAACAAGGTACAGCAAAGAAGGGCTGAGCTCTTATTTGCTTTTACCCTACACAGGGGAAGAACCAAGCCACAGCACATCTGAAAGGTAGAAAAGGTGGGTTTTTTAGATTTTCTTTTGAATAAAATAGGAAGTGACTAAAATGTGGATTTTTTTTTTTTTTGCTGCAGGCCATCTCAGAGGTGAAATGTTCTTCAGATTCAAAAGAAGATTGGACAAGTAAGCATATAATGGGAACATTCATTAGGGAGGGTACAGGCTGGGATATCAAACTGTGTGCTTCAGGGCATAAGTCCTTCATCAAACTCTAAGGAATTAGAAACCAGACTTTTATAAGCAATTATCCCGGCAGACAGGGAAAGAGTTGTTAATTTATTTATAAAGTTTTTGACCCAAAACACAAGGAGAGGAGATAGATTCAAAAGGAAATACAATTAGCAAAAATACAAATGAATCAACATGTGATGACTTACAAGGAAAAACTTCAACTTACTCTTTAGGAAAAGGAAAGGGATGAAACAGAAATTAATCAGCCAGAGAGAAACAGACGGAGGTTCTGAGGTTAGGCCCAGTAAGGTGGAAATATGAGCAGACAGGAAAAGTGCTCCAAATTTTTGGACTGGAAGAGAAAAACACATCACAGTTATAAAGAGGGTGAAACAGAACTGTGGCATATTGAAGAGATGAATAAATGGATTTTTTATTAAAACAAAAATTGCAGTGTAGCAAATTACAAAGCAGATGCAATATGAAATGTTTAAAAGTTTTGTTAGTATGAGTTGATGCTTTTACTGAGGGAAGCAATTTGTCTGAATTATTTACTACATGTACTTGATCATCCTGAGCAATTGGGCGTGGTTCAATCCTAGCAGAGGCGGAAGGTGACATAGAAATGATCCTTTCCCAACAGCGCTGAGACTTGTTGACAGGAAGGGGTGATGAAACCTGAATTATGTGTTTTATGCACAAAAATGATAATTTGTCAGGGCTGTTTGACGCTAGCTTCCTTCCTGAATTCCCAAGGAAGGCAGGCAGGAAGAGAAAACCTGCCACCAGTTTTCTGTCTTACGAGGCAAACTAGATGAACAGATTCCTATTGCAGAGCGTGCTGTGTTATCAGCTTCTCTCACCTCTGAACACTGCACATGTTGATAGACAATCGGATGGTAGCTGGAGTGATCTTCATTATCCTAGCTTCTGGCTGCAAGCGTGCCATAAGCCGTGTTTCAGCCCAGCCCATTTTATGATCTTCTCCTCTTTGAAGTCACAAGAACCCCCTAGCAAACTTCTTCTACAGACCACGGGCAAGACACGTCTTCGTCACCTGACCATCATTGCTGGAGTTCATTGAGCAGCCATGTCCATACGTAATCCTAACCATTATGTTTGGCAAGGTAACCTTTAACCAGCAACATCCAACAGCAACTTGTCTTCTAAGAGAAGACACCCACTGTCCAATCCGATGCAAAAAGCTGATGACAGTGGTACTCTGCTACCTTTAGAACAGTGATGAAAAAGGAAACCTCCACTTTCCTCATGCCTCCATTTCAGGGCTTTCCTTGCAAGAGTCACTTCAAGGGCTTCCTGTGCACGTAACGATCAGCTGTTGAATGTTCTTCAGCTGCTACGATTTTGGGGTGGGAGAATAAAGAGTCACGTTCCATGCTCTCAGGAGATCATTTCAAGACGGTTTCTAGTGGAGTTAGTGGTGTCACTATGGAAGCTGACAGGGCATCTCACCCCCCTCTTTCCCCCATTTTTCTGTGTAAAGCCTATCTTCAGCTCACGGGTCACTCTATCACCCCATGGATGCTTACTGTGCATGTGTAAGTCATAATACTATTCTCCTTCCATTTGTTTTTCCAGGGCATCCCGTGAAATAGCATGATGCCATTACCCCATGATTTACTACTGTTCCCTCTTGCTTCTCCTATCTCTCCGTTCCAGAGCGCAGGAAGCTAACCTCCTGCTCTGTTGTCTCAATGCAATTTCCCTTATCGCCTTGTGGAAGCTAAGTCCGTATCTGCTTTGCAAGTCTCTGATTCTGCTTTAAATAACGATCTCCAGGCTGACTTTATAAAAAGCACACTGTACGCCCTGCTGTCAACACAAAGTTAAATTCTGTTAATAAATGTATTATAACAAAAAAATATTAACGGTGAAAGAAAAATAACAATTGCCTAAACTGTCAACTAACCACCAGGGAATCTTGCATATAGGAAACATCTGCATTTATTTTTACTATATTTGAATTTGATTCAAAAGTACGAGATTATTTCATTCCCTTGATTAAATGGGAACACAGAGTGCCCAGTACTGAAAATAAAATAAAGGTACTGTGTGAGATAGGATGATGCTGAGGCGATAGAAACAAGCGCTTCTGGTGAAAGGAAAGCATTCTTTAATATCCATTTTTATGTGTCAGGTGGAGTGTGTATAATTTACCTGATGTATTTGCAAGGAGTTCTCCCAAGACGCGGAGCTCAGGCAGCTGGAAATCTCACCCAGGGGTGAGGGGCTCTTTAAGTCCCAGTACCCAGTCAGTCTCATCACGGCCACTATAATGAAGGGAACGTTGGTATTCTAGAACATGGATTTTGCCACCGCTGGTTCGTTGCATACTGATGACAGAATAGCCATAGATAGAAATGCTTTCTGCCCACTGGCCTAGATTCTAACTTTCAACTATTAAAGGTTAAATAACCTCAGGTAAATGAGCTCTTTGAGCATTTCCTACGTATGGTGTAGGACATACCCAAACCCGCTCCTGGGACTCTCGCTCTTCTGGTTGCCTTCCCATCTTCCCAGTAAATAATCACCCAGTAACCACAAAATGGTGACACTGACTAGCTGGAATGTTAAACAAACCTGCAGCGCTCTCAGGGTCTAATAAACAGCTGCAACTTCCATCCATTATTATGCATTTAGAACAATTCCAAATGTCTAGTTTTAAATTACAGGATGTGCTTGATTCCATCTTTCATCCCCTCGCTGTCCACGGCGAGTATTTTGTCCATACGTACAGGTAGCATAGATGAAGCACAGCTGTAAGAGGAGTGCTTACCGCACGCAATTTCTGCGAAATGCATGAAAACCAAGCCTTACCTCCATTCTTAGATTCGGCTGTGATCCTCTCCAAAAGCTGAAGGGATGCTAGAAGGCAAAACAGGAACTTTTTGTGTTACAACTTGTCCGCAATTAAAAGGCTTTAGTTTCTACAGCCGACGTTAAAGCCCCTTTGCATAACCATCACAGGGAATTATAAAATAACACGTAAGTTTGAACTGGAGGTATCAGAGGACAATTCCCAGGCAATTTGCACTGATGTGAATCCGGGGTACCTCCAATAAAGTCATGTCAAGCTTCTGAGGGTTTACACTGGGATCGTATAAGATGCCAGCTATGAATGTGGCCATAAATTCACAGGAAAACACTTGTCACTCTTGCAATATCATTTTCAAGGTCACAAAATATTGATACAAAGGTTCACTTACAATACTACCCTTTCTTCACGCTAAAGCATACGCATTTTCAGAACTGAAGCACTCCCTCAGTACCTTTTAAGTCCTAAAACAGCCACAATGATCAGCAACACTCACATGCTCTTCCAGTCAAAGGACAATTCAAACATTGTACCCTAAATATAATTTACCCAATTTAAATATCATTGTCCCTCTGAGTCACTTCCGTCAGGTAAACACAGCAAAATAGAGCAATGTGTTGTCAATAAATATTGTCAACACACACAGAGTAATTTTCACTGAAATGAAAAACAGAAATTCCCAAGCACTAGAAAAATAACTTTCTAGGTCAATCATGGGCATATGGTCTCCACTGTCAGGGAAGCGACTCTGAAGTTACATTCCTCCCTCTTCATCATGAAATTCTTATTGTACTGAAAATAATGGAAATGTCCTTATTGATTTTACTGAGAGAAGGTTTTCAGCCCAGTCTTTTCAAAATATTAGTCCAGAATAGCATTTACCAAGTTTCTCTGCTTGCAGCCCCTCTTCAGAGCTTGCAAAGGGGTCCGAAGTGCTTTACCCTCACTTCACCTGCAGCCTCCCAGGTTGTGAGTCAGTTTTTCCATCTGGAGCAGCCAAGCTATCGATATAAATTAGCAAATCACAAAATTCAGCCCAGCATTAAAAAAAAGTGGTCTTGCTTCCAGTGAAATGAGATGTCTTCTCATTTCACATGAGGTGGTAGGCTAAGGTCAGACCTCTTACCACCTGTGTAATCACTCCTGAATTTTTCCAAGTCTTCTCAAGCTCTCTGACCAACTTAAAGCATTAGCCTTCCACTAGGCAACAGAAGGGACAGGTTGGACAAACTGATTTCAGTATGCATCATGGCAAGTGCCCCTGAGAGCTATATCAGCTGTTTATCACTGCTTGAGGAGAAGGTTGATAAAAAAAGCTGTGCAGAAAGATTAATTATATTTCCCACGCCGACATTCAGACTGACTCGGAGTTCACAAAAACCTCATCGATATTAGCTGTAAAGCAGTACCTATCTAGGCTGGTCTTTAAACACTTCATTTTGTCAATCAGGATCTCTCATCAGAAATAAAACAGGTAGAAGTAAACGGGAATTTATAGACAAACATTACACACAGCTTCTACAAGAAGGGTCGTGGAAAGAATGGCATTTGGATGAAGGGACTGCAGACAGCAGCAGTAAACATTTGTGTTCGCCCTGGTAGCTGAACGGTGTGTGTAAAAGGACCAGAGGAATGCAAAGAAAGATCTCACATCCTCACTCTTACTGCTGTGGAGTGAACGGTGCAAGCCAGGTGCCAGGGAACACCTAGTTGCAAATGCCTATGGAGTAAAGTGTTGTAAAGCAAATGGATAGAAAGGACCCGTAGCAGCTACCTAGTCAAATGATTCTCTACAGTTTTTCATGGCTGGTGATGCTGCTTAGCTGGCACATTTACCAAACTATTTAAAACCCCGTAACATCAGTGAAATATACAGCCAAATATAAACGAACAAATGAATAAAAATGACATTAACAAAATGAAAGCATGAATGATCCCATTTCAGCTCTCGTGTTGTTTAATTATAAAAGAAAACAATTATGACCAAATAAGATATATCTTTCTTTGCTTAAAGTTTGGCTTGTTCTTCAACTAAAAAAGGCTGAGAAATATTGGCATTGACTACTGTTCTGTCCGAAATTTTGTGTATGTTGTTCCTCGCAGCATTTGTTTGCTCTGTAACCAAAGACTTTCAGGGAGGGAAATTACACAACTTCCATGGGTGACAGACACATGGACCAATCTAGTGCTCAGTTGAGTTCACTGAGTAATCTGCTGGTCAAAATGTGGCCCCTGTGATTCGTTCATCCAGAAATTTCTTAAGAAAATGAAAATAAGAATAGAGAAACCATGTATAACCCAGGTTCGTTTGTTCTTTGCTGGAAAAGAGCACTCATTCTCAGAGAGAATTAAACAAGGAATAATTGAAAACTAAACATAAAAGAATTAAATATTAAAAGTCATTAGCTCTTGAGACCCTTTTAATGACCTTACCTGAAACTGCCCTGAAAGTCTGTAGAAATGTTGTGGTACTAGGAAGTTAACTCAAATACCCAGGCACTAGCAGCATATGATACTATGGCACGAGAAGATACTAGGATACTAACCTTTCACATTTACAGATCCTTCTTTACTCACAAGATCTGAAAGGCAGTTTCACAGTGTTATTCTAGTCCCTACCTATAGGTATCAGAGAGAAAGGACTGTTGCAGTTGCAAAGCTGGCCGAGCCTGTTCAGAGAAGACTTGGCATGGGAGCAGCAGTGATGCTATACCTCAGGAATTGGCGATCACATGCTCCTGTTCCTAGCCCATGAAAATGTGCATCAAAATGATACAAAACCTGCCTTCTTGTCTTAAACATGAGCCAAGGTGTACCACCTGCTGTGCCAGGCCAACATGGGGATCTGCGTGCTGCTATGCACCTGCCGAGAAGTGCAAAGGCAGGTGCGGTATGTGGGGGAAGGTGCTGCTGGTGAAAAAGCAATTTGCTATGTGGTAATATTCCTGTAACGATGCGGTCAATGTAGCATAAACGGTCATCTATGGGAGGCAATATTGTGCTATAAAACCAAATCCCTTCCTCTTCAGATAATACATCTTGCCTGGTTACCTAAGAAAGTCCATCACTCTTTTTGCTTAATTGTCAAAATCAGCTCTGAAGTTCTTAGTTGCAGGTATCCTGGAGCTTTGACTGAAGCAAGCTGTGAAAAATAGATTATATATCAGTATAGTTTCAAAAGATATGTTTGTTTGTTGTGTGCACGTGAATATGAATTAATAATACTTCAACATGCTTCAGCACTAGTGGAAGCAAAATTTTTTTTACTCAAAGATTCTCTGTGTGTAGGTAAGGGGCAACTCTTTTCCTTTTGTATGGAAAAGGAAGATAATTTTCTGTCACTTCAACTTACTGGACATGAGATGACAGATAATCAAATGGCTAGTAATGGTTAAGAATCAAATTATTAGATACGAAAAAGATATTTTCAAATAATCTTCTGAAACACCCTTCAGTGCAAGGCTTCAAGACTGAACTAAATGTTGCTCTGTGTTCTGTGTAACCTTAGTTTGTGAACCTCAATTAACCAGAAATCCTTCGAAACAAACAGGTTTTAGTGTCCCCATCTGCTGAGCAGTTATATTGAGAATTCCCTCAAGCATCCAATCACTTGGTTATCTGAAACTCTTGTTTGACAACATCCTGCACACAGGTCATCAAACATATGATACCGTACAGACGCCAGCTTATTATTTTACCTGGTAACTCCAGAACCTAGCACTACATTGGAAGAAATCCTGTAGCACAATTACCTGAAGTGATAGATAAAGTGAAAAGATTTTATATTTTCAAAACCGTGCAGTTCCTAATGACCGTTTTAAATTATTCCCTACATCTGGCCTACAGAATTATCACGTTAGCCCTGATACCGCAGCCTAATTAGATGTTAAACATAATGGCTCAAAAAGGAAAAAGCCTTCTTCCAACATTAATTCTGAAGAGGATCATTTGAAGAAGTTGTATGGCAAACTGTTCTTGTGCACAGTGCTCAGAGGAAGCCAGAGAAGCAGCAACCTTGCAGGTAATTTCCACCCAGGAAGAGAGCCAAGCACTCTGAAAATCAGGATTCTGCTGAACCTCAGCCTGCAAGGGTCACACATCGCTTTCAGAGAAACACCTTCATCAAACAGCAGCGCCCAGGGACCACCAGCATTTTGCTGACTGTGCTGGGAAACGCAACTTCCCTGCTGCAGGAGATGCTGGTGCGGAGATGCTGCCTTGCCTGCTGTTCTGGAGAGAAACTACAAATTCCTTCTCTTAGCTATTGCTCAGGTTTTTGGGTTTGGTGGGTTTGTTTTGTTTTTTTGTTGTTTTTTTTTTTGTTTGGTTTGGTTTTGTTTTTTTCTGTCAGAATTATTTGTATACAATTGCTGATATAGTACAAACCTTTTAACCAGGATAGTCTTAACCAGGACATCTCCATGGTTGCTAATTTAGCACAATTATACTTAACGACAGTGAAACTGCTTAACAGGGATAGAGTTATCCAGTGACACAGGGAGTTAAGTATTAGCAAGCTCTTAAATCAGCATGAAACGCCAAACTTCACTTCCATCAAAACCAGAGATTTCAGTAAAAATAAGGAAAAAAAATGCCAAAGCAAAATGAAATGCTGTGAATGATCTCCTTGCTGTAGTTCTACTTTGGTGAGTACGTTATGCCATGGGAAGCCTTCTCAGAAGCAGGTTTGTCTCTCCCTATCAGGACGGACGTTTGATTGAGTTGGCTGTCTACCAGTTCAGGGGATTTTAGTGAATTAACATTCAGATTTGCTTAGCTTGAGCTAATCAGATGTGCAGGTGTGGTGTTCCTGTAGGTCGTTCAATTAGATAAACAAAGCTTGTATGTTGAAGAGTATAGGTTAGAGCAATGAAGAAGATATGTTGCAAATATTATACATTCTTTAGTGTACCAGAGTACTTTTCCTTTTCAGTTTTACTTCACTGTTACAACTCACAAATGGAAGATGTATTTTGTTTACATTAAATGATTATATGTTTGTAAACTAGATGTGAAGATTAAGAAAATAAGAAAATAATTACGAAATTAAAAACTGAGAAAATAAGTCCAAAATAAATAAGGGAAAAGTGGCTAAATCATTAAAAATGCCTAGCAGCTCAGATGGCTGGTTTTTTCCAGCAATACAACACCAGTTCAAATCACTCTAGAAATAAGGACACAAGGCTAATTTCTATTTATCCCTGCAGGTTATCTTCATGTCACAGAAGAAGAGATGTCTAGTGGACGAAAAAAAAAATGAAGAAATTACTTCTAGAATGGAATGAATGAATGGTTAATGAGTAGGTTTACTTTTAGCAGCCCACACGTAATCTCAAGACCTAAAGCCAAACCTGGCTGTTCCTGTGGAGATTTCTAGGGTGTGTGAGAACAGGATGGTCCTCGTCTTTCCTGAAACACCTCTGCCTGCCCCAGGGCTCCAAGGACCCTGGCTCTTGTACTGGAAGTGTGAAGCTAGAGGGTTTCTTCTGTTATGGGCAAAGGTGAAGTGGACATAGTACAATAAAACCCTGCCCGTGCTCAGGCATGAGGTCCGTGCCAGAACCATTTTCTCCCTGCCCCATCAATCCTCTGTATTCCCCATTTCTCCCTTCTCAAAGCAGAGGCACACCCTGCCCTGCATACACTTGGCCAGCCCAGGACAACAAATAACAGAACAGAACCTATTAGTAGAGTTTTTATGCAGAAAAAAAATCATTACTAGCAAAGTTCCTAATTTGTGAAGATATATTTCAGATAACAAAAAGGACTGAAGAAAGAGGTACAACATCAAGAGTTTTGTGCTTCCTGAGCCTGAGAGGTCTTTTCTTCTTTTGCAGTAGATTTTTTTTGTTTTCCTCTTTTTGGGCACTAGACCTTTCCAGTGAGGATATGGAATTTCCTTCCTACACAGGGACACCCTGTCTTCTGGCATTTTTTGGAATAAACATGCAGGCCCAGCTCTGCATCACTCAGTGAGGCTCTTAAGGTACCACTGCTTTCATCAGACAATGGCCTGTCATTGTTGGCTACATCATAGAAATAATTTCTTGATGCACGTTGAGGCTAGAAAGTAACCAGCTTTAGCTACGAAGGAGATTTCTGTGTGCTACTGCCTTCAGAGGAGGAATGGGATTACTTCATACACAAGCTCTGCTGATGCTCAGGAGTTGGCTGTATGCTCCTCGCACCTGAGCCATTCGTCTTTCTTCCGTTGTTTCACCACATCTTCTTTTAGGACCCGTCTTGAGTCCAACTGTTCCTAAGAAGAAATTTACACCTTGGCACATCAGCTCCAGGAGCTGTGAATGTGTAACAGCACCAATGGAAATTTCTTATTTTCCAAAGTTCACAGCAAACCGCATGCATTACTTGAGTAAAAAAGATTCCAGCGTTCTTGTACTGATAGGACGAGGGGAAACGGCTTTAAACTGGAAGAGGGCAGATTTAGATGAGATATTAGGAAGAAATGTTTTCCTGTGCGGGTGGTGAGGCAGTGGCCCAGGTTGCCCAGAGAAGCTGTGGATGCCCCATCCTTGGAGGGGTTCAAGGCCAGGCTGGATGAGGCTTTGAGCAACCTGGGCTAGTGGAGGGTGTCCCTGCCCATGGCAGGGGGTGGCACTGGATGATCTCGAAGGTCCCTTCCAACCCAAACCATTCTATGAGTCTATGATTCTTGTTATTCAAGTCATATTTCAGAATACTTACAGTATGGAAATGCCCCAAAGAAGCGGAAAAGCATGACTTTCCTGTCTCATACAAAATCCTGGAAACTTTATAGTAAAATAGAAAAGCATCAAAAGATCAGCATGGAATCCTAATATAAGCTATATAGGATCTCCTGAATATTTTCTTCTGAGTTTTAGCTTTTTCAGCTGAAGTTTCAGAACTCCCTGCCAAGCTGTTAATAATGTAAAGAATCTCAAATTATGAACACGGTTCATGTTTTTTTGCAGAAAGAAGAGGTGATTTATTATTTACAAGAAGATCTAGCAAAACCATACTAGATGTCAACTCATGGGTAGTTTTGTCCATATTGGCATGTTGCTGAGGGTATATACACCGGTTTTGTTCTTCAGTTTATTCTGGTTTGATTTAATTCATAATTGACAACTGCGTTTGCCTTTTTATATTTGCAATAAAATACTGTGCAAACAAAATTTGGGAGTATACGTACAGCAAATCTTGTATCAACACTGACTGCTGCCAGATTTGGAGTTGATTCACTGATTAGTTGGAGAGTGATTAATGTGAGTGCTTAATTTAAATCCCTGATTTTAAAACATTTATGGAAAGAGAACTGACAGCATAAATAGCACTTCATAGTGCTATGACTGTTTCTTCCACGGACTCCGCTTTTGTGAAGCGTGCGGGTAAGTTTTTGCTCAGGTACATCATCAGGGGATGATGTTCAGATGCCAAATTTTTCAGCCCTTCTTGCAGTAAGAAATGATTATTGTTAACAGGCTTGCTGAGGAAAAAGTGGAAGAAAAAACACTGTTTTTTTTTTTTTTTCAACTGAGAGGAACATCAAGAGATGGCTGAATAGGGTACGATGGTTACATTTTTTATGTACCCACACTTGGAATTTCACCGTGCTGCATGTACACTACTGCTAGTCAGGACATGACAAATAAAATTGCACTTTGGGTTCAGATAATGAAAGAACTCCCTGTAGAGAATCCAATGGTTTGCTGGTGCCAGCGTAACTACACCATAAGCTTCCCCCAGCACTCACCTTAGACCTGGCGCTTCCCTTCTCTGCCTCATATGCAAGTGAAACCAACCCAGGTCCTGCCACAGCCTTCCACACTGCTCTGCTGTCCTGACTGTTTCGCAGTTCTCCAGGAGCTGTATAGGAGGGACCCTTCATAATTAACGTGCTAATAACCAAATGTCAGGGCGAACGCTGGAAAAGGAGGACTTCTTGACACTATGCCTTGTTTTGAAAGACGTTATTAAAAAAAGAAGTCACAGCATCAAAAAATGCTCTCTTGCATAGATTGTGAAGGAAACAGCTCTAGGAGATCAAATAAATTCAATTAATTCTTTTTATTAGGACACAGCTGCATGCTCCCCATTGAACAGATTAAATACGTATCATCTTGCATCTCTGAACTCATCCAATGGTTGTTTGCCATGACATGCAGGAAGCAGCCACTTTTTAACAAAAAATGACAAATGCTCAACTGCATTATAGTTTTTTTTTCCATTCTGCAGCTCCTTTGCAAAAGATTTATAAGTTAAATCCAACATACATGTAACACTGTCCACTAAGATCCAACATACTGTGTTGCCCAGGCAGACTTCCCAGATTATTTGGAAGGTGCACAGTTCAGAACTGATATTCTCCTTGGTGAATTTATTTTTCTGAAGTACTTTTGCAGCCCATGGCAAATTCCATTCTATTTCTTATGGGCATATGCAACATGAATAACAGTACAAATTTATTCCACTGCTCTGCCTGTACCTTTCTAGGTAAGAAAAGAAAATTGCCTCTTTTTCCTGTTCAACACTTCAGGCTGCCAATAAAAGTGAAAAGTCAGAGTAACCACCCATTACAATTTAGAAGAGATTTTCATTGTTCTACAGAAGTCAGGCAGCACAGAGCTGACCTGAAGTGGTCAGCATTGACCTGGATTATATTCAAATGAACAACCAAAGGGAGAAATCCTCCAGATTTTATCATTAGTCCTTCCAAAGGAGCTCCACCTCAGTTTGGAGTGAATTGAAGCCTATGGAGTCACTATGTAGAATCAGGGAGAATGGATTCTGGCCCTTTATTGCCTTCTGCCAAGGGAAAAAATATATTATAATGTTCATACTTGACTAGTGGGCACATACAATAGTGTAATTTTGCTGGGCTTGTTCACTGTTCTTCAGAAACAGAAGAAGCACAGGTTCTTGTTCCTTAAAAAAAAATTCAAAAAACGGAAAAAAAAAAGAAAAAGAAAAAAAGAAATTGCTCTCCAAAACCTTTTTCTTCATCTTTTGAAATAAGCTCACGACAATCTGTCTTCATTTAAACTGTAAAGGTTCTGGCTTACATCCTGGAATAGACGTGGGTTCCTTTTAAAACAGGGAAATAGCTCCTAAATACATTGAGCTGCTTTTTGGAATTTATGAAGCAGAACACAAATCTAAGAGCTGGCAACATTTAATGGCAATGAGGCAATTCTTACATGAGAGAGTTCATTACAGGATCAGCTCATGATGTTTTCCAGCACCTGGAAAACGGAATCTTTTGCGGGCTAGGAATAAAAAAATCTTGCCTTAAAATTATCTTGTGTATACCCCAACACACCATTAGTTTAAAATGGAAGCATAGCAGATTCATCCTGCTGCTTCTAATGCAATGGGCTTTTAACCGAAGGAAGAAAATATGTTTTCCTCGTACAGTGTTGCTGTGCCAGCAGCACATCATGGAGAGTGAGCCTTGCCTGTGCTTTGCTCCTCTGCAGATGCTTCGAGACAGTTGTCGCTGCTCTTGTACAAGGCAGAAGCTGTCCTTGTGTACAAAGAGCACAAGGACAGGGACTGTGCCTGGCTCTGTGGTGTAAAGAGGCAGCATTTCCTTACAAAGGCACATTTATTAACAAGCTGCCATAGCTTCCCAAGTGGCCCTTCCTACTGCATTTTTGCCATCGGTTAGCTTCACAGCAAAGGAATAGCCAAGAGGAGCTTGAAGTCTGCTTCTGACCTCATAGCCAGGGCCGGGCTGCCAGCACTGAGCTCTGTGCTGCACGCCAGGATGCAATCCTGCCCCCAGCTTACTCTTACTATTCTTTCACTCAAATTTTGACCAGGATGCAGAGCAATGGGCCATTTTTCAAAATGACTGTATTCATTGGCCAGTGGATGCTACTACCATAGAAAAATCCTGTTGTTTAGCTTCTCATTTTGCCTTTTTTTTTTTTTTTCTGGTGCATGCTGAGAGATTCTCTAAAAAGATCCAGGGCTGCAAATAGTGTTGACTGTAAATAGTGTTGAGGAATCACAAAGTAAGATATTAGACTGCTGAACCAAGATATTTTTGGCTTCAGAAGATATAAAAGGAAAAAAAAAACCCAAAAACCACATACAGAAAAGCTGTCAGGAAAAAAAAACAGGTATCCCAGCTGCAAAGAAGGCCAAACTGTGAGCTAGAAACAGATTCCTGAAGGAAGATACCCAAGTGAGTCAGACAAGTATTAATTCTGATTTATACCAATGCTTGGCCCAAAGCCCCAAGCACTTTAAAAAATACCAGGTGAAGAGTAAAAGTATGAATGAAAATGCAACTTCAGATTAATTTTATAGTAACTTAAAATTCTTGTTATCCTTTAAAGAGCAACCACTAATCATTTTAATTTCAGAGACAAGTGAAGCAAGGAGCAGTAAGCTCTGAATGAGACATGAGAGAGAGAGAGGGAGAGAAAATGTCCTCCAATGAACCAATACCAGTAGCTTTCCTGGAAAATTTATTTTGCTATTGAGACAAAGAGGCTGCAATTCTCAGCCTCGAGATGGAGGAGGTTTGCAGCAAGTTCCTGGCTGGATTTTTGCCTCTCTCTACAAGAATTCAAACTAGCTGGTCACAGCAATTCCTGTCCTGAAATCCAATCTATAGCTCTAAAAGACTATTATGTTGTCATGGCTCAGTGAGACCAAAAAAAGAATTTCACTGGTGTTTGCAAATAGAGTGATACGGCCGAAAGCCTGCATATGTTCTTCTGTGCTGGAGAAGATATAATTTAACACCATTGGTCCCAATTTTACCCTCATTATAGGCAACTGAGAACTTCCCTGTGAAGCCAGTGGGCAGAAATCAAACCTCTTACTGGGAGCTGACAGACAAATAATAATCTGCTACACAGGAGAATGTGATTTACCCTGCATGTTAAAAAAGTGGTTTTTTAATAGCTCTATAATATCAAGGATTCTTTAAAAATATAGGGCCGGCGTATTAAGATGCATAAATGACAATGTATCAATATGAATAAAGCCAAGAGCTCAGAAGAGTTGCGAAATCCCACTCCTGGATGCCTTAGAGGTGCTTTTCTTGAAGCAGTGGAGAGAACAGAGTGAAAGAGAAAAGCCAGAAAATGGGGGAAGGGAAGCAGGAGAAGGAAGTTCTCCAAAGATGAATCTGCTATTACTTTTAAGATCCCTTAATTATTGACAGCTTAATTGTAACTGGATTTGCTAGAGAGGATTCTGCCAAGCATTGTAGCACTGAGCCTCACTCTTTCCTACCCTCTTGCTGCCCCCAGAAATGGCAGCGATGTTGCAATCCTTGAAGTACGTGCTCATGAAAGCAAAACCCACAGGGAAGCCCGGTGCATTTCTTTCCAGGGACTTTGTGTGCAAGGAGCAAAGCGGTGGTTAATTACCTGCCTCCAGCCACTCCTTAAAAGCTGAAGAGCTTTTCTTTGTATTTGTATGGCTGCAGTAGCCATGGCAGCTGCTCTTTTATTAGTTGCAGCATACATTAAAGCAGGCTGGGAAACTAGATTCTGTGGAAGGTGAAGACACGTGCAGATTTCTATTAAAAAAAAAAAGCCAACAATCTGTTTACTGAGAGCAAGTAATGAAGAAAACCAGAAACTGCCTTGTATTTAGCTCTAAAGCAAGAATGACCAACAACTTAATATTGCACTGATGTATGTAATTATGTATCTGATCTGTCCAACTATCCCAGGCATCTGGTGATAGATAATTCACTAAAGATGGGCTTGAATCAACCATATTCCTCTCAAATTTGAAAAAAACAAAATCTTTGACAATATTAGATGTTGTATTCGGACTGGGATTTGCAGCCACACATGATTGCCAACTCCAGAGGGAAAGAAGACTCTTCAAGTGGATTTCTCTGATGTTTTAGTGTTTCAGTGAGGAAGGGTAAGAGTGGAGGAGAAAGGGCACTGTTTGATATCGCAGTAGAAACATTGCTGCTTCTGTCTCTGCCAGGAAGTTTGTCATTGAAAGAACAAAATGCAACCGGTTTTAATACTATATGTCCACGTGAGGAGCAGCAATGCTGTTCTCGCTCTTTTCTCACGGGGACAAACCCAGTATCACAGGGGTTGCTCTCACACATGGGTCTGGAGGACAAATGTCACAGTCGGTTATGGGACTGGCCATAATTATTTCCCTGCCCTCTTTCCTGACATCCCCATAACTAATACCACTGGCTAACCAGATGCTCCCAGCCCTGTGTCACCTCCCCAGATGTTGCCATTCCAATTTTCCTGCCAGCTGTGTGCCGAGCAAGCTGCCTCTGCTTAACAACTGAGTTATCTCAGTAGGCTTTCTCCAATCTGCACCTGTTCTCAAAGAGCTCACACTCATATCATCATCTCCCTTGCGAGGGAGGAACCACTTTTAATTTGACACAGACTTCACAGCAACCAGGACCTTCTTGCTGTTCTTTGCTTGGAAATTTTATGTTCAATACCAGGTCTGAGCTATCTTTTGCCTCTAAAACTCCAGCAAAGGATAGTTTAATAAGCATGTGCACTTATAATACTCAGCCTTTTGTCAGTCCATGCTTGAACAGTCCCCTCTGTCTCTTGGTAAAATTATTTCCTGCTGAGACAGGAACAAGCGGGGCACGGGGAGCCAAAGCCCTTGAAATCCTGAGTTAGTTACAATTGTTGTCAGAAAGTCTCCGCTTTCCCTAAAATTTGCCTGTACAAACAGACTTCCAAAATGTGCCAGTCCTTTCCAAACTCTAATCATCATACAATGATTCCAGCAGAGCTTCTTGCTTGGAAACACTTAAACCTTTTCGACAGGTGACAGTTAGATGGGAGCCCCTGAGCCCTGGGCTGCTGCAGAGCATCGGCTGGTCCAACGAGAGCGGCGCAAAGGGGGAGTGCTGCCGCCCCGTGGCCACCCCGGGCTTAACCCCTGGGCCGGGCTTAACCCCCCCTGGGCCGGGCTTAACCACCCCTGGGCCGGGCTTAACGCCAGGGCTCAGGTCCCTCCGACGGCTGAACCTGCAGATTCAGATCTTGGTAAGGTCAGTTCGTTTGGCAGAAGGCTGATATTCTTCTCGAAGGACATGTTAAATACGTCTTCAGGGATGTGCCGCCTGAGAGCATCATTTTGGCTTTGTACACAGGATTTCTAAGGATGACTAAATAGTTGTATTCTAACAGAAAAAAAAAAAAAAAGAGCATAACGTGTTTGGCTGGCTTTGGAGCTGGCTTAGAAAAGGTTGCCATTAGCTGACTTGTGGCTAATACAGAAGAGTCTCAGGGAAAGGAATTAAATGTGGGTGAGGGGGAAATTATATAGGTTAGTCCTTGAGGTTAGAGAGTTACAGAACTCTCACGTTAAGCTCAAAATGGGCTGAAACTTCTCCCCGTGAATTTTCATATTTCTCTAAAACAAAAAGGAAAACATTCTTCCTGCTCCACCCTCGCTGTAAGGGGGTGGTTGGTAAGCACTATCAATGCCTCAAAGGTATGTTTAGGGTACAATAAAGCGTAGTTTTACAATTTCCTGTTTTCTCTTTCTATGCCCCAAAGTTAAAAGTAACCGCAGATGCAGAAGAAAATTGCACCAGTATAACCTAATAGTGGGAATGTGTGTTAGTACAATTTAACTTGTGATGTGGCTTGTAGAGATTTATATGAGGAATACTAAACTTGGCCTGAACAAAACATTAACAAAAAAGCGCATATGAAAGTATCACACACATCTTGATGCTTCCGAGTACATGGTGTAGAAGTGCAAGGGAGTGACATCTATAACACAGGGTGTTAGTGACTGAAATCAACTTTCTTTAAATAAATTTCACTTTCCTCTTCCATGTGGTCTCTTACTGAATTTTGTGAAGTTTATTTTGTACATGCGGCTTTGGTAGAAGCATCCAGGAGTAAATGATTCTCATTCAAAAACAATTATTATGGAATCATCGATTCATAGAATGGTTTGGGTTGGAAGGGACCTTCAAGATCAACTAGTTCCACCCCCCTGCCATGGGCAGGGACACCTCCCACTAGCCCAGGTTGCTCAAAGCCTCATCCAGCCTCGCCTTGAACCCCTCCAAGGATGGGGCATCCAGAACTTCCCTGGGCAACCTGGGCCACTGCCTCACCACCCTCATAGTGAAGAGCTTCTTCCGTACATCTAATCTAAATCTCCCCTCTTTCAGTTTAAAGCCATTACTTCTCGTCCTGTCACCACATGCCTCTCTAAAAAGTCCCTCCCCATCTCTCCTGTAGCCCCCTTTCAGCACTGGAAGCTGCTGTAAGGTCTCCCCGGAGCCTTCTCCTCTCCAGGCTGAACAACCCCAACTCTCTCAGCCTGTCCCCGGACGGGAGGAATGCCTGTCGGTACTGCAGAGGCTCTTGCCATAAGACAAGTGGTTAAAAACCTAGTTTGAACTGTGACTCTAGCCCAGTGTGACTGTGTGCAGAGGCAACAGATTTTAGCTAGGAGACAGTAACTAATGGCTTAGTGGGGAGCAAAGGTTGCTTACAAGATTCAAAAAAGCCCTCTGTATTAAAAAGCCTTACCCTCTTAGCTTTCAAAACCGAAAGTACCTCCTGTGAGCAAAGGGAGGAGAGCACAGCTAAGCCACAGGGGCTGACAGATGCTCCTTTCCAGCCGAGTCTGGAGCTCAAGGATGCGGTCCCTGGCATGCGTTCACAGCTGAGATGGTTGCTCAGTCGCAGGGGAAATGTATGCACTCACGCACTCTGTTTGGAAAGGTGTGGGCTCTTACATTGTTAGCAATAACGTGTCTCCTGTTCAAAGAGCAGGAGAGGCACATCACCAGGGTGAGCTGGCCGCCTTCTGAACAAATCCTGACCATTTCAAAACCTTAACTAGGGTTTAGCAGCAATAGTTCAATAATTTGAGCAGGAGGTAAGTTGCAGTATGAATACAGGTTCTGTTCTTCATTGAACACACAGCCAGAGCATAATTAAAGACACTTTCATGGGATTTACGCTTACTAATCACCCTCAGATAGTTTCTTCTGAACTTGTACTCCATGTATCTGATTCAACTGAGGAAACCTTTCTGCTTTAAATCCATTAACTTTTTCCATTAGAGAGAGCAAGCCCTATAAAATTGTTTTGCAGACAAGCCCATAGAGATTTTCTGATTACCCACTTAATGACTTACGAGACAATCAAGG
>WKFP01015476.1:602138-640963 GCA_011057875.1 Pterocles orientalis
GTGGAAGAACGGGCGTTGTGTTTCTCCCCCAGGCCGAGGCGGGAGAGACCCGGTGCCGTGCCCGCGGGCGGGCGGAGGCGCCGCCGCCATGGGGAACCAGCTGGCTGGCATCGCCCCTTCGCAGATCCTCTCCGTGGACAGCTACTTCTCCGACATCCACGACTTCGAGTATGACAAGAGCCTGGGGAGCACCCGGTTCTTCAAGGTGGCCCGCGCCAAGCACCGCGAGGGGCTGGTGGTGGTGAAGGTGTTTGCCATCCAGGATCCCACCCTGCCCCTGACCAGCTATAAGCAGGAGCTGGAGGAGCTGAAGATACGGTTACACTCGGCCCAGAACTGCCTTCCCTTCCAGAAAGCCACCCTGAGCGAGAAGGCCGCCATGCTTTTCAGACAGTACGTGCGGGACAACCTCTATGATCGGATTAGCACGAGGCCGTTCCTCAACAACATCGAGAAAAGATGGATCGCTTTCCAGATCCTGACGGCGGTGGACCAAGCACACAAATCTGGAGTCCGCCATGGGGACATTAAAACAGAGAACATCATGGTGACCAGCTGGAACTGGGTTCTTCTAACTGACTTTGCCAGTTTTAAACCAACTTATCTTCCCGAAGACAATCCCGCTGACTTCAATTATTTCTTTGACACGTCGCGGAGGAGAACGTGTTACATCGCTCCCGAGCGCTTTGTCGATGGCAGTATGTTTGCTACGGAGTTGGAGAACATGCGGGACCCTTCAACTCCTTTGGTAGACTTGGCAAATAGCAATCAGCGAACAAGAGGGGAATTAAAACGTGCAATGGATATATTTTCTGCAGGTACTTGGAGCCATCAGGAGAGACCAGTCTGTTGTTTAGGATTCTGTGTTGGGATGAAGAAAAGTGTGTGTGGGGGGGGTTTGGTTCCTTTTTTTTGCAATGGGCTTAGAGAACAGCATGTGGAAAAACTTGCTTATTTTAAGTGTAAGACTCAACCCCAAACTTTTCATTTATAGAAAAACTACAGACACAATACAGTAAGCTGTATAACTTAAGTATATCACCATGTTATCTGAGGAGGCAGATCACAAACTGTGCTGTTATGTCTCAGCTCTGCCCTGGGAGAGAGGTGGGTTTGCAAGCCATAGACCATTGTCTTCTCATGGCTGAGGCTCCAGGGACTCATAGCGTATGCCTCATGGGACCAAGAGGAGGAACCAGTCAGTGGTTCGCCTAAGGTCAAGCTGCCTGGGGACTGAGCTAGCTTTCAGGACAATTTGGCAATATTGGCTTTAGAAGCCCCTTCTCATTTCATTTTCCCCACAGGCAGGAAGCCGGATGACTAAGTAAGCTCCTGTCACAGTCCCGCTCACAAATATTTGATGGAGGCTGACTGTGGGAGCCTGTCTTAAGTCTTGGGCTCGTCTTCAGCATTTTGAAAGCCTTTTTTTCCTTAAAGTGATTGAAAATCTGAATTTAAAGGTAATGGTTATTTAATTTTGCAAGCTCCTCTTACGGCCAGACTTCCAGGGCACCCCACTGATAAGATATTGACCATTGGGAGCAAACTGCAGGAGTTGGGACCTCTGAAGAGAATACATGTCTCGTACACAGCAGAGGAGCTGTGCTTGGCAGTTGTGTTATTTCTCACTGTGTTCATGAGCTTGTGTGAGTGAATATACGCTGTCTCCCAGCATCACTGTGGAAGTAGAGATTATTTGTTTACCTGCTGTAAAAGGACTGCTTAGTTTTGAACGACTGCCCAGTCCGTGCTGACTTACTGACACTCTTCTTCCACGTGACAGTGATGTGCGTTCCTTTTCTGGTGCTGGATTTTCCAGCTGGCAGGTGGCTGAAATCCCTGTCTCCTGTTTCCTAATTGCAAACTCCTCTGCTGTTGACATGTTTGAAATAAAATACTTGGGAGATATTTCAGGGATCAAGTGTAAAAGCCAGTTTTTGGAGCTTGAGATGCTATCTCCTTTCTGCAAGTTAATTTGGCAACTCATTTGCCTTGTTTTTAATCAAGCTAAGAGTTGCACAGGGTTTGTTCTTGTCTGCATATAGAAAGCAAAGTTAAAGCATCTGTTTATAATCCTCTGACATATTTTTCTTTTTTTTTTTTTAATTCCCCAGGTTGTGTGATAGCAGAGCTCTTCACAGAAGGTGTACCCTTGTTTGATTTGTCTCAGCTTTTGGCTTACAGAAATGGCCTCTTTTCCCCTGATCAAGTCCTAAACAAAATTGAAGACTGCAGTATCAGAGAACTGGTAAGGATGGACTACAGTATTAGAACCATTTGTGTGGTCTGTTTGTAGTTTATTTCACCTGCTTTGGTGACAAGTTGCTTCTTGTCTCGGTTTTGGGTTGTTGTTGTTGTTGTAATATAAATGTCTAAACCTTTAATCTTTCTCTCCCACTCCCTTCTACTTCTGCCCTTCTCAAGGTCACTCAGATGGTCCATCGCGAACCAGATAAACGTCTAGCAGCTGAAGATTATTTGAAACAGCAACGTAACAATGCATTTCCTGAAATATTTTACACTTTCCTTCAGCCTTACATGGCCCAGTTTGCCAAGGAAACGTTTGTATCGGCAGATGAGCGTATATTGGTCATACGCAAAGATCTGGACAACATCATTCACAATCTCTGTGGGCATGATCGCACAGAGAAAGCCGAGGGAGAGACAAAAGAGAATGGGCTGGTTATTCTAGTGTCCGTGATAACTTCCTGTTTACAGACTCTCAAATACTGTGATTCAAAACTGGCTGCTTTGGAACTGATTCTTCATTTAGCGCCAAGATTAAGTGTAGAGATTCTTCTGGATCGTATTACTCCCTATCTGTTACATTTCAGCAACGACTCTGTGCCCAGGGTGAGGGCAGAATCTGTGAGGACGCTAACAAAAGTTCTTGCTCTCGTCAAAGAGGTGCCACGCAATGATATTAACATTTACCCAGAATACATTCTGCCAGGCATTGCACACTTGGCCCAGGATGAAGCCACCATTGTCAGACTTGCATATGCTGGTAAGAGGAAATCCAGTCAAAACTGCAGATCTTGGGCTTTTCTGTATTTCCTTAACTATTTTTTTCCTCTGCTCAAAATCATCACATAGCTTGCTGTTTCTGTTTCGGTAAATCTCCCCAGAAGTCTTAGAAATGACTGCAGCTAAAAGACACCTGTATTCACTTAAGCTAACTGGTGCAGGTGGAGGCAGCAACTTAATAATTAGTGAGTTGACTTATCCTAACAGATGAGTTTCTAGTGTAGATCTGTACCCAGAGTAAATAATTACATTTTAAATAGTTGACAAAATGTGTTTGCTCTCTGCTAGGTTGAATTAACTTATTTTAAAAATTAACATGTCTTCTTCTCTGTAATTCTGCATGTAAAAGCAACTTGAAAAATGTGTACCTATGCTTTGGGCTAGGGCTTGGATGTAGCACAGAGTGGGTCAGCCCACAGCTAAGGTAAGGGATCAGAGTTTGGAGCCTCATTCTCAGGGAAGCAGCCCTGGCTTTATTCCCTGGATAAGCAAGAGTGTAATGAAGAGAAGTAGTTGTCCAAGTGGTCTTTGCATAGCTAAGTATGTGAGCAGGGCTTTCTGAGCTTGCCCACCCTTTGCTGCTCTTACTAATTTATCCTAATTGACATTTCATTAGCTCAAATTGTTTTCTTAGAGTGACCTGATTGAACTAAATAAATATGAAACTAACTTAAAGCATTAGTGTGTTTCTGTGCTTCAGAGTTACTTTCCCACAGAATGAAATTTGATATTCTGAAATTGCATTATTTGCTTTGTAATAGACTGGCTTATACCGTAGCAGATGTTTTCTTTGCACATTATTCAGATATATGAGTTCTGCCTGCTTCAGGAAGAAGCTTTGTAGTCATGCCCGTATTTGCTTCTCACCATGCACCCTTATTTGCTATGGCTAGCATATTTTTAAGTGTGTTGTTTTTTTGTTTTTTTGTTTTTTTTTTTAAAGTAATAAATGCGGAATTGAGAATGTCCCAGGTGATGTTTTTCTTTTGTTTGCCAAGTAAGCTGATAAAACTAATTATTGAAGAGAATGTATAGTTAATGAATAGAACCAATTGCTTTTGGGCACCTTGACCTTCAACATTCAGGGCTTTATGAAAGAATCATTTTTTCATGCCTCACTTTTATTTGTAGATTAGAAAAAACCCCAAATCTCATAAAATTGTAGCCTGTTCATAATTCATTTTTTAGAGGAACTAATACAAAGCTGAACTTGTTAAATAAGCTGAAATGGAAGAAACACAATGCAATCTCCTTTTCTGTAAGTGCAAAAAGGCTGGAGTTCTCGGTGCCCATAGACTCCAGTTGCATCTGCTTACACAGAGGTTCTCTCTGTTCAGTGCTTTGACTAGTTTCAAACTGAGTACAGCTAAAATATTTTCTGAAATTTGAAAAGGTTATTTGAGCTCTAGATGGTTTTTGTTGCCTTAATTTCAAATAGCTTTTCTTTTAAAAAAGTCATTTAAATTTCAAATACCTACATATTTATATTTAAAGGTAGTCTAATACCTGCGTTAACTTGTGTTAGTACAGCACACTTTTTTGGAAGTGGGCAGACTGGTGACTCGCAGGATTTGATCTGGGCTGTGGACAGGCTCCATTGACATGCTGCTGTTGTCTTGAACAACACTCTGAACGGCTGCTTAAGTGAGACTTCGGCCTTGATGGGATTATTCCTGGGTCAGCAGTGGCCTGACCCATATAATACAGCCCGAGATGTTTCAGCAGCTTCCAAACAGGGCCAAATGGCATGGATGGATACGGGGAGAAATACCTAGCCCTTAAGGGTAGCCCTGTTGCTATTACCTAGGATACATATCCTGGCACGGTGGTTTGTCCTTGGTGTTTTGTTGCAGTCTACAATGTGGACGTGTTAGTTAATTCAGGTTAATTGGTCTTTCATTTCTATCAGTTTATTTAGTCATTAGCCTGAGATTTAGGGTGGTGTTTAGGGCTAGTTCTAGAAGACTGAAATTAGTCCTTGTTACACTTTATCCTTACAATTTTTCCACTTGTTTACCTGACAAACGTGATTTGATGTACTTGGTAGCTTTCCCGGGGTCAGGGTCAACAGAAGCGGGTTGACCAGAGCATGTTGTGTAATTTCAATCCCATTTGGCTGGCTGGTACTGTCAGTCATTGTAATCTCTCATCAGGGGGATCACCTGGGTGATGTAAATTGGCAAAGCAGAGCAATTCTTAACCAAAATGTTTTCCTTTGCAGAAAATATTGCATTGTTGGCAGAAACAGCTCTGAGATTTCTGGAGTTGGTACAGCTGAAAAATCTAAATATGGAAAATGAGCCAAATGGTGAAGAAATGGATGAAACTTCTCACCCTAGTGATAACTATGACACAGGTAGTGTCACCTCTACTTACCTTGCCTGCTTACAATAGCAAATCATGGGCCAAAGCTCCTGGTTAGCACTGATCTTCCTCATCTCTTAAAGCTTAGCCTTCCTATTGGCGTTCTTTCCTATGGGAAGAACGCTTTGCCTCGACTAGTATCAAAGGGTATTTGTTACAGCTTCATGCAGAAACCAACACCTCTGTTCCAAACATTGTGAAAGACAAAAAAGTACATAAGTGAGCACAGTTTTCTTCTCTAAAATTTCTCGGGACATTTGATTGTGATGCTGACTGCCTGATTGCCTATCCAGCTTCACTCACAGTCCCATAAACATGTCAGCTGTGAAAACGTGGCTGTATTCCAAATACCGCTTCTGTTGAAGTGCCAGGCAGCGTCAGATTTGAAAAACTGGTCAAATTCCAGCATAGTCATCGTTCTGTCTTTTTCAGTTGTTTTTCCTTTTCTGATCCTGTGGTTGCAATTCTTGTCTATCTTTTTGCCTGAAAATGAGTGTATGGATGCTGTTGGGCAGCAACAGTGCTATCTGTGATATTGTAACTGTAGCGCAGAGAATGAGTTAAAATCCTAAGGATGTCTTGTCTTTTTCTTTCCCTTGGGAAGGAGAGATGGTAATAAGTGACCCGTGTGTCGGCTCCAGTGCCTTTTAGTGATGCAGAGATTTCTGGAACAATACCAAGCGAGTCTTCTAAGCTGGGAAGAGTTAGTGGTTAAAAATTGTAATTTCTCTTTTGGGCTAGGTAGATCAATCTGCAACTAATCGTAATTGGTAAACATCCCATACATACTCCATTTGGTAGGGAAAAAGGCATCTTTCAGTTATCTCTTAACTAGTTGCAGGATGATACTTTAAAAAAAACCAACAAACCCACAACTACCAAAACAAAACATAAAAAATCCCCTTCACGCTCCTTCATGTAAGGCATGGGGTGCTTGGAATTGCCGAGTGGGAGAGGAAGCCCATTGTACAGGCTGTATTTCTAAGAAATAGTGTCCCCTAGCCCTCAGAATAGCTTGGAGATGAAAGAAGTAACGCAAGGAAGAAAGAAGTTTGAATAGTTCTATTTTTTTTGCCCTTTTGGAAACCAAGCATGAGAAATTTGAACCCAGAAGGCAACTTTTTCATGTGACTGACAAACCGAGTCATGATAGAAAGGAAATTAGCTGATCTTCTGACTGCAGGCAAATGGTAATCACTCCTGCAAAGCCAGGACAGCAGATAGCTGAAATTTTCATGCTACTTCGAGAACCTCCCTTGTACAGCTTTCAGTAATAGCCAATGCCTTTACAATTCTGTTATTTCCATTTAATAGAAATATTTTTTTACTTGCGTCATGGGAGTAGAAGCCATGGGTAAGGTCATCTTCAAATTTTTCATCAGTATCGTTAGGATAACTCCTGATATTTAATGAGGTTGGAAATACTTTTTCAACTATTGTTTATTCCTCTCTGTATCCTTAATTTAAGCAAATCTATTTGCCTAACTAAGAATATACTCTTGATCTGCTATCAGTTCACAAACTTTGAAACTGATGGTCAAATAAACAAATCAAACCAAAATCGCCTTAAAGCGTTTTGTTGACTGTGGTAACATTGCTGCTGACTCATTCTGATGTTTCTTCACCTCTGCACTTCACCTCTATATTTATAATGAGCTGGATCATCTCAGCTGAACTCCTGGCGAGTTTAGGATCTATTGATCTGGTAAGAATGTCTCACATTTCTGTACTCTTTGGCTTTGCCACCACCCCGTGCTTAGTCTCAAGTCTTTGGTAAGCCAGTCGTTGGGCCTGTGGAGAGTCTGTTGCATTTTGTTTCTTACTGAGTCAGGTGTTCTTCAGGATGACCCAGCAGTGTAACCCCTTTAGCAGCAGGCAGTACACATGTACGTATTGTTTGTCACCAGCCCAAATGTTCATCCTGTTGTCTCTTGCAGAGTTGCAAGCCTTGCATGAAATGGTCCAGCAGAAAGTTGTGACTTTGCTAAGTGACCCAGAGAATATTGTGAAACAAACGCTGATGGAAAATGGAATAACACGTCTCTGTGTCTTTTTTGGACGTCAGAAAGCCAATGATGTTCTCCTATCTCATATGATCACTTTTTTAAATGATAAGAATGACTGGCACCTTCGAGGAGCTTTCTTTGACAGCATTGTTGGTAAGTGTTTGGTTTCAGCCAAACAGAGTAGAGAGATAATAATGTAAATAAATTAATTTCTACATATCCTGGAAACTGTTAACAGTCATATAAAAGTCCTTTCTTATAAAGATTTCTATAATTTATAGGAAAAGACTTTGCTGAATTATTGGGTGTAAATGTTTCTTTAGGGAGTGAAGATGAAACAAGGTAAGTGCAAATTTTTTGTTTTTAGTCCAAATATTGAATACAATTGAGACTGAAGCATTTAAATCTAGGTTAGATTAACATAAAAAATAAACTTTAAGTGCTGGTGGTTTTTTTGAGTCTTTGCTAAAGCCACTAACTTTAAAAGCTGAATTATGACATGTAAATACTAAGGTTTCTGCAGGCTGTCTACTAGATAAATCACTTCATGTGCGTTCCTGGTCCCATTAACTTCAGTGGACCTTTTCATATGATGAAAACTATGCATTGGTATAGGCTACAACTATAATTTGAAAAATTTGTTTAGTGCCTTAAAACCTCACTTAAAGTTTCCTGTCAGCTCCGCAAACTTAATAACAATTTAAAAAATCTTGCCAGTGATGACATCAGCTATTAAGCGTATCTAATGTTCCACGGATGTTGGAAATTATTCCATGTGACTATTGCTGAGGGTCAGTGCTCAAGACGACTTTCCCGTTGCAGTACCTGGGGGAGAAATTGGTACTTGACATGCCCAGCAAGAGAACTGAGTGTGCTCAAACTTCCAGCAGGGCTGTGATGGTAGGCATACCTTCCGTTATGACTGGAGGCCACAAAATGCTGTGCTGGCAAGTTGCGATGCTAAGAACTTGTCAGAATTTGTTCAGAAGCAGCAATGGGGTAGCCAGAGCACAGGTCACAGTATCCTAGCTTCTTGCAAAAGACACGTAGAGAGATGCGAGGCAATTAAGTGTTAAAGTCAAGACATGTAGCCTGTATTTTTAACTCCTCCTTCTCCTCTCCTGGTATCTGTTCAAAACCTCCACAGAAGAATTCAGATGAAGTTCAAAATTTATATTTTTGTTTTACACTGTTTTACTTAAAGTTTTTTGTACATCTTTAAAACTGAACTCTCTAGCTCGTGTTTGAGTGTGTGCAGGCACTGCTGCCTGTGGCTGCGGGCAGGTGCCCTTCTGTAACAGTAGGTGGCACTGAGGGGATTTATCTTGCCTGTGCTGTTCCTCCTTTTCTTCCTCCTAACAACTGTTTGCAAAGTCCAGCATTAATGCAGGAGCAAGTATGTTTATTATTACCTTATTAGAGTAAAAATTATAAAGTTATTATCTTGATTCTGATGCAACAATATTGATTTTTCTGCTATTAATGCATTCCAGATAACTGGGTTAGAAGCACGGCAGTTATGGTCTCTGCTGTGTACCACATATGACAGCAGCAACAATAAGCCTGAGCTATTCAATAAAAAACTTTTTTCTCTTGAGAACAATCGGAGGACTTGTCCGGTTGTTTGTGGGAAGGAATGTTAGCTTGATGGATGTAAAGCTAGAGGAAAGATGAGAAATCCAACAAGGTCCACCTCCCTGACCATTGCCAGAGATTAATTATTGCAGATGGGTTCTCTAATCCAAATTACTAATTCCAGATGACATGTTTCTTGTGGCCAGTGGCTGGTTTTCACATGGGAAAGGAAGAAGAACAGGAAAGCAGTTTCTTTTACTGCGATGCAGTTGATATGTTTTTGTCCAGCAGCTTCAAAGGAGTTACTTTCATTTTGATTTTGGTCTTGGCTTCTTTCTAAGATTTTGAAATATTTTTAATTTTTAAGTTGGATGTATTCTTGAAACTAGGGTCAAGGTGGCTTCATGATGGCAAACGATTTGAGGCCAGTTAACTAGACAGCAAATCTTGCAGCCATTTCAGGATGGAAGAGTTTTAGAAGATTGTTCTAAAGTTCCCTTTTTGACTATTAGTGATTCTTTTGTGGCTGAGTGAATGTACATGTTAGATTTCCTTGCTGATAATGAGTCCAGTGTCCAGTTCTGTCTTTCCAGGAGTCTGAGTGATAATCAAATTACAATCACTGCTGAGTTAAAAGACAAAATCCTACTAACAAGACCTTTCATTCCTGCTCACTTGCCTTGTTCACGTACAAATGCAGTCACTGCATCCCCACCCCTTAGGAGCACTGCTGGCTTTGCCTTGCTGTTTTGGGCTTCTGCTGGCCAGCGGTGTGCAGACACCTACACCTGACTTCTGGAAGGACCTCTGCAGGCACAGGGATCTGCTTTCATCAAACACTTTTCAGAATATTGGTCTAACTTTGAATGGAAAGCAGCTTTCTTTTTTTTTCCTAGTGGCTAATAATCTGTTTGGAGATGTCTCTGTAGGACAGCAATTTTAAACTTTGGTGAGGAACGGCAAGGAAGTGCTATGACAGATTTTTCGTGTGTTCTTTTTATCTTTCAGGTGTTGCTGCTTACGTTGGCTGGCAAAGCTCGTCAATACTGAAACCTCTGCTTCAGCAAGGTCTCAGTGATGCTGAAGAATTTGTCATTTATAAAGCCCTCAATGCTCTTACTTGTATGTGCCAATTGGGGCTCTTGCAAAAGCCCCATATTTACGAGTTTGCTTGTGATATTGGTAAGTTGGAATACTGGAGAATGCCTTGTTTTTCCTGGTTAAGAAAAGAAATCTTAGTACTACATAAAGCTTCACCATCAGCTTAGCTGTCCAATATGCAAACCTATAGTACCATTTTAGAATCCACGCAAAATTGTGTTAATGAACTCTTCCTAGTTGGACCATGTTAGTGCTCAAAAATCTAAAATCGTAATTTTGGTAGAACTGATTGGAAGCATGTTCTCTGATTTTTATATAAGATAGCAGTAAACAACACTTAGTCCAAAAACTTTGTGTTTTAAGATCTTTCCTTGTTCTTCATGCCAACCTCTGACAAATAACTACTCCTGGTTACTTTGGGAAGTTGATCGGGCACATAACTTGCAAATCTCTTACCTACCAGCCTTTGAGGAACAGGGGAATCCAGTCCTTCAGACAGTACATGATCCTTTCTCATCCTATTTCTAACAGCATAAAGCCCCATTTAACTCAGTAGAACCTTAAATACAGAGCTGGTCTCTCCCTCATTAGGCTCATCAGTTTAATTTAAATGTGCCCAAGATTTACCAGCTGTTTATGAAAAAGCAAATACCAACTGATCTTTTGAGATGTAGTCTGCTTCTTCGATGCAGTCAGAATGTGGGGCAGATGATCTGTGATTAGATCGCATGACTAGATGTGGTCCCTTGATTACAGCTTCTTAAAACCCACAAAACCAAGATGGACTGCTGAGTCTGATAATCTTACAATACACATAGTGACTATCCAAGGAAGAAAGGAGAAGAAGGAAGGAATAAAATATTTACTTAAAAAAAAAAATTCACTGTATTAGGATTCTCCATAGTTGTCCAGAATAAGGTTGAGATTTATTTTTGGATTAGTCTCCTTTGAAAATCTGGGGACGACAATTAGGGATTGAAATGAATAAATAGGAAAAATATGGTTTTGGGCAGCAGCAAGGAAGCTGAGTAGCACAGGCACAGTCAAGTCCATGCAATAATTTTCTCAGGATGAATGTTTTAACTTTAGTGTTCTGCAGGAGGGAAGGCTCCCCCCCTGCAGGGGGAGGAAATTACATCACAGGCTGCCATATACAGGATCATCCCCTTTCTTTAATACAAATGATATATTTTAACAACCGCATTTTTTTCAGCACCTTTCCTATGTCATCCTAATCTTTGGATACGTTACGGTGCAGTTGGATTTATCACTGTGGTAGCACAGTATCTGAATATTGCTGATGTGTACTGCAAGCTAATGCCATACCTCCATCCTTTTATCACACAACCAATAATACAGGTAATACTTCAAATAATATTAATGTGAATCTATCTTGACTAGTTATAATTCTAAAGTCTATTTTGTCCATGGTCCTGGCTATAAGAATGTTAGATTCTATTTTTTTCTTCAATTAAGGTTAGAGGCAATATAGGGTTTTTTTTTACCTCCATGAAGGTAATACGATCATAAAGGCATCTTTGCATGTAACTTTAGGACCTGTAGGATGCATCTTTCAGTTGATAGATAAGAAACAGTTGCAGTACTTACACGGAAAAGTGCATCACTTGTTTAACGTTTTCTTGCAAACCATACAAGTGGTAACTTCACTACAATAATATTTTTCCTTGTTTACATCTCCCTAGACACCTTGTGCGGTGTTTTGGGCGTTGATTGATAAATTTCTGTCTTGTTCACTTCCTGCTTCATTTCAGTATATAAATCTTTTCTTTGCTATGCAACACTAAATATTGGTAATTAGGGGGTAACATTGAGTTGGACTGTAATAAAGAAATCCTCACTGTGGATTCATTTTGAAGTTGTTTTTCATGTAGAGAGTCAGCTACAAGAAGCACGTTATAGGAATGAGGTCTTCTGATACGGTTGTGTGTAAAGAATTGCAGTCCCAACCCCACCATCTCCCATTAATTATTTTGACTATTCTAAATTTTATACAAGCATTTATGTATCATTTTGGGCTGAATTAGGTTTGGCCATATAACTGGGGGAGTGTAACTGGGGGCCTGTTTCATGAGTGTGGCTTGCCCACCCCTTCCCGCCACATCTTAAGACCTACTCTTGAAACAGCAACGATCAAATGCTGAAATAAAAGTATAAACTCAAATGAATGTTGAGGCTGCAAGTGATGTCTTACTTTGTCCAGACATGTTCTCTGGACACAGACATTGAATTGCCACCTGGGAAAATAGAAACTTGTTTGGTTTTTTTTCTGTTTTAGTAGTAGTGAACAATCTTCGTAAGGACTGCCCCAGTTAGTGATTCTAAATTATGCCTTAACTCATCAGTTTCTTATGTCTGTTTACTGATGTCCCAATATGCTTTTGAATATTACTTAATTAACATGCTTGTGCATCCTTATTCCTGTGTATACACAGGAGGAAACTCTGTAATCTGACACAGGGGAAGATCTCTTCTAGGTGGTGTTTTTACAGGGTAAATGTAGGACAAAGACAGACAAAGTTTGAAATATCATTGTACTAATAGTAGAATTTTTAATCCTACCTGAAATGCTGAGGTAACGTTCTGAGGCTTTTGGGAGAGCAGGGAAAGAGAACGGAGACAATCTGATATGACCAACACAGGAAAAGGTATTATCTTAGTGAAAGGAGAGAAGTTGTATCTAGATTATTGGCATAATCACATGCAATAATTAAGTCCTACATGAGTTCTTGTTATTGTAAGATTGAAAGCATCTTTTCAGGACTGAGATTGAAACTGCCTTCAGAGGAAGAGATTGTTTTTTATATATTAATACTTGCAGTTGTCTGTTTACTGACTTTTAGGCTAGGAAAAAAAGAAGTTCAAACATTGTAGACATGAGGTGACAGCATTTACTGCTAGATTTCCCCATGTTTATGTGGATATCATCCTCCTCCATGTTGACTGGTCTCTTTCTGAATTGCAGATAGACAAAGAAATAGTCCTGCTAAGTGTACTTAAAGAGCCTGTCAGCCGTTCCATATTTGATTATGTCTTAAGATCAAAGGATATCACAAGCCTCTTCCGACACCTGCAGATGCGTCAGAAGAAGAGGAATGGTGCTCTCCCTGACTGCCCACCCCCAGAGGACCCTGCCATTGCACAGCTGTTGAAGAAGCTGCTTTCACAAGTGAGTGGTTTTTATTTGTACTTTAAAAGTCAGGCTTGAGATTCTTGGGCTCCGTGTGTCTCCACAGAGCCCAACCTTGCAGTTGCTGCTTTGAGGGACTCCCAGTCAGGTTCTCATTCTGCCAACCACTGACTTCATTGATTTCAGCATGTGTGGGTGATAGACTGATGTCTTGAATTTTGGAGATGTGCTCTCTCCTTCCACCTCTGAGCCAGTCATTAATCTTACTGCGTCTTCCATCTTTCCATCTTCATGCTTTGATACATGTTCTTATTCTAAAGTAATTAATATTATTTTTTTTTCTATAGGGGATGACTGAGGAGGAAGAAGACAAACTGTTAGCACTGAAAGACTTTATGTTAAAATCAAATAAAGCTAAAGCCAATGTAGTGGATCAGAGCCACCTGCATGACAGCACTCAGAAAGGGGTGATTGACTTGTCAGCTCTGGGAATAACTGGGAGACAAGTGGATCTTGTTAAAGCAAAGCAGGAGCCCGATGACAAACGTGGTTGGTATATTTTGTGGTCTGTGTAGATAAAGTATAGCCTTCCTTTCAGGGTCAGAGAATTAAGTCTTTGAATTTACTCAGCAAGTGTTGTTAGTAATTCAGCCTACTAACTCTCACCATCCTCACTGAGTTTGCAGTAGGAGAATTACTGCTGCCACTTGGAATGTGAGGCTCTGGAATGCTCTCTGGGTCAGTGGCGGAAGGGGATATTTTGCCTCTGAGAGTATTTAAATGAGTTTGACTGCATTTGCAGTAGTAATATGCACAGGTTGTTCAGCTGATTGTGACCAGCAGAGCTCCCGTGACCCATGCTAACAGTGTAAGTTATGAAAGCTACGTTTCTGCTCTCTCTCTCTCTCTCTGTCCTCTCAAGAAGTGATGAGCACTTTTACTGAAAATCCAGGATGTTTTCTTGAGGTAGCCTGGAGGAAACTTGGGCCTGGGTGTGATGCTGAAGCAGGCTGGCACTGAGGAGTGCTAACTGTTGCTCACCCACCAAGCAGGTGCTTTTTGACCTTAGGGTTCTGCAGCTGCTCCTCCACCCCCATTTCACTTTGTTGCCCGCTCCTCTTTCAGCGTGAAAAACCTCTTACATCTCATTGTTCAGCTTTAAAATCTACTTGTTGATAACTCAATTCCAGTTTTCTCTATCCTCAAAATTCTTCTCTTCCAGACACTGAGCTTCCTCTTTACTCTGTCAAGCTAGTAAGGCCCTCCTCTGTACACCACTGATAGCTGAGTGTTTTCAGATGTAAAAATACAGAAATATCTGCAAACCAGATAGCTATTGCCATCTTATTTACAGAACTAAGATGCTAGTCTGCAAATGTTTTGCGTATGGTTTTAAAGGTAAGTCCTGAAGTACAGGATTTCTCATTTTTTTTGCATCCTATGGAGTCAGGAGCGGACAGGATTTAAAAGTTAGTGTATGAAGTTTGTATTTGAACTGATTGACTTCACCCAAAACTGTCACCTGCAAAGTCTTTATGCCTTTCACTTCTTCACTGACTTTGTCCAAATTTAATTTGTCCCATGTTTTAATTTTGCTTTCTGTATTTTACTGTTTTGAGTGACTCCAGAGGAATGCTGAAAATAAATAAATTTCCTATTTACAAATACCATTCCTGAATCTACAGGTGGTGTTGCGATTGCGATGGAAAACTGATTATATTTGACACTGACAATGATTTGCATACTGTACTATTACAAATTACTCCCATAAGAAAAAATTATCACATGGAGGCCAATCCTGCAGTCTTCTAAACACAAAATTTCCCTGTACTGGAATGATTTATTGCATGAGTCAACTGTAGGATTAAGAAGGTGTAAACAAAGCTTTTGCCACATGTTGTTTGCCTGATAAATCCCTGGCAGCTGGCTTAAACAAACTAGCAGTACTTTATTGACTGTATAATAATAAATTGGCATGTAAACGTTGGACTCCCATGTAGTCTGAAAGTAACAGCCTGAGTGAATGTTGCCATGATTATGTTTTGGTTTTTTTTTTCTCTCCCCCCTGATTGCCTATAGCTAGAAAACATGTAAAGCAAGATTCAAATGTAAATGAGGAATGGAAAAGCATGTTTGGGTCCCTGGAACCAACCAACATCTCCCAGCCAGTACCCAAAGGTCACGGGCAAGCTACTGATCCTGAAGCCATGCAGGCTGGGAAACCACTTCGTTCAGAATCCTCCGCTGGCATTTGTGCCACTTTGTCATCCTCCCCACAGGTATTGCTGAAAAATACTATCTTCGCATCTTCAATTGAAATGATTCAGTTGTTTTAAAGCCAACTGGGACTATCCGGATATGGGGTTCTTGTTTTGTTCAGAGGTTTTTTTGCACTGGTGCTATTCCCTGGCATATTTTCCAGCAGAGTAACTGACTTCCAAGTTCTTATTTTTAAAACAGGGATTGAGAAAGGATAGAAGTAAGTTTAGTCACTTGAACCGAAGAGCTTCACTAATAAATAGATACTTTGCATGAAGAGACGGGGCTTTGTGGATTAGCCAGTTATTAGGCAAGCTGTTCTGCAGGGAGGACTTTTCCTCAGTTTGCATGCCCTGATACACGTTGTGAGAACTAGAAGAGATGTCGTGATTTTAACTGGGAACTGGTGTATCCCATCATAGCCGCATGTAGACATCCTGCGCCTGTCATACTTGGTCCTGGCTACAGAAGGATGGGCTGGGAGCCCTGCAGGCTGTGGAGGCATCTCTTGACGCTGGACACTTCTTCCTATTCTGTTGCTAGTTGTTGATTAACTTGTGCTAGCTTTAAATGTGTCCACTCTGAACTAGAAGAGGGAAACACTTAATGCTTTTATTTTTAAAGCCCAATATAAACAAATAATTATTCCAGAGTTAACCTGTAATTCTGTCAGTCTTGAGAGCAATGACTGCTTCTGTAATCATCACATTAAGGGGTGTACACGGCACATGATGGTTTCTACAACTAGAATACAGAACAGACTAGGCAAACAGGGTAGAATAAGTGAATGGCTAAGCTTTTCTACAAATTATAATTTTAACCATTTTTAATTATTTTCATGCAAGCATGGTATTTTTTTGTGCTAATTTGTTGCTAATTGATTCAATAAAAAAGAGTTTTCCACTTTTCTTCAGTGTGACCAATTAATCTTAAGAGCAGTGTTTATCTATATGTAGAATGTAAGGCATATATTTTTAAGTGCTTATCTCTTACAGGCATCTGATGGAACAGTTGTTCAGCCCAGGAAACCGACCACCCAGGTACTCAGCAGCACAGCATCCCCATCAGCCCACCAGTTACGCATCACCACTTGCAAAACTGAACTTCAGCAGCTGATTCAGCAGAAGCGGGAACAGTGTAATGCAGAGAGACTTGCCAAACAGATGATGGAGAATGCTGAGTGGGAAAGCAAGCCCCCACCTCCAGGTAAATCACAGGCCACTGAGGTCACTATGCAAAAAATATAGATGTGTCATTTGAGTCAAAATATCACCATCTCAGGGAATAAATGCAAATAATGAGGAAAAGGGAAATTTTTAGTTTAGGAAATGTGCCTACTATGCAGAACACCTATTTGGCAAAATACACACATGACCTATGAAAGAGGGTCTGAAACTGAGATCTTCACCTTTGCCATAGTGGACTCAAACCTCTGGTCTGAAGTCCAGATCGTGCGCTTTGTTCCAGTGAGTTTTCTGAAGCGAGTTGTTTGTAACCAGGTATACGGCAGATAACTTGCCATCCCGTAACAGCCTGTAGCTTGGTTTGAGCAAGGGGAGAAACGCTGTGTTGGGAGGTGAGAAATGTGAATATTTTGCCTGGGGTGGGATTTTCAGCCGTCCTGTGAGTCTTGGAACCTCTTGGCCAGGTTTTCTGACGCAGTGGCACACATACTGTGGTGGGTTGTTTGAACTGCCCTTGTTTGCAAAGGAGCCTGTCCCCACAAGCAGTGGTGGCAGCAACACAGTGCCCAGCTACAAAGAGAAGATGTGTGTTTCTGTACTACACCGTTGCTTTCAGAGGGGGAGGAGAGACATTTTTACCTCTTGTTCCCTTTTCTTTATCAGAAAGGAGCGACACCCAGGTTTTGCTAATTAGGGCTCTGGCAGCCACTCTGGGAGAAAACACATGCTTTTAAATTGCAGTCATCTTCCTGTGGCCTCAGTTTAAATTTTGGAGGTCTAAAATTGAGATTGGAGTTTACCCAGATTAGTTCTTAGCATTTTCTGTTGGTGTTCTCTGCTCCGTGCATTTGTTGCTGGGTAATCCCATATGGAGATTCCTGACTGTCCCTTTACTAATGGCAGTTCGTGTGCTTAAACTTCAGATTTTGGGAGCAGAATCTGCACCAGCTAGGCTTGCAATAATCATCACGGTGGTGCTGAAGTCTTTTGGTAAATCTAGCATAAATGCACACACCTGGCCACATGCAGCTACCATGTCATTTTAAGAGAAGTAGTAGAGAGCCATCAGGAAAATGGTCCAACCAGACAGCGTTTGAACACCGCTAGCCTTGGCTGAGCTTGGCTAAGCCGTGTGTTTATCTCCTGAAGAGAGTTTTGCAGCCTATGAAATAATGTGTCCCGATACAAGCAGCTGACCTGCTCTGCCATACAAGCGAGCGGGTGCCAGAAAAATGTTCATATTTAAAGCTTGCATCTCATTCTGGAATTTGCTGCGTCCCTCATTATCTTCATCTGCTGTTAATCCTTCACTATAGTAGATGCATGCTAGAAGTGCAGCCAGATACTTGTGCAATGCTTATTTCAGAGGAGGAAACCTATCAGACAAATGTTGGTAATTTCTTGGCAAGAGTTATTGTGTGGCACCTCAACTCCTCAATTTATTTTTGAAGTTCTGGAATAAGTTGGTTTTTTTTTTTAATGGGATTTGGAAGAGCTATTATTTAATTTTATTAGGTACGTAAGGCTGGCAGTGTAGCCTGTAGTGCAACACTTAGCCTGTCACTTCAAGGACTCTACAGACAATCCAGGAACTTAAGTCTGTTCAAATGTGTTGTTCGTTATGTGCATTTTGGACATTTATGGGATGGCCATTTGCAGCCCAGCAATCTGCATAGGCTGATACCAGAACTGTGCAGTAGCGTCTCTGCAAAGTCTATGAAGAAGGGTTCTTCGTAATTTCTCTGAATGTACATGGAACCCATCTAAAAGAAAACTCTTACCCAATAGGGTTTAGTCTGAAGTTGAGCAAATAGGCTTTTGTCTTTAATATTTAAAATGTCAGCTCTGTGTTTTCAGTGCCTTCTGTGCATTGCAGCTATGATAACTATATCCCGATATAGCTTTTGGTGGATGGGATCAGGGGGATTTTCACGGTCCTATTAAGTTGTTAAATCAACACCAAACTTCACAGTTCTGTTTTTCCCTGTAGGATGGCGTCCCAAAGGATTGTTGGTAGCTCACCTTCATGAACACAAATCTGCGGTGAACCGCATTCGGGTCTCTGATGAACACTCCATTTTTGCCACTTGCTCAAATGATGGCACAGTGAAAATCTGGAACAGCCAAAAAATGGAAGGAAAAACCACTACAACCAGGTAGATTTAAAAGTTTTGGGGCTGCTGGCTTAGACTGCCAGATAAATTAGAGCAGGGAGCAAAATATGAATCATTTGTGGGTGTGCCAGAGATTTCAATAATGAAATATAGTGGTGTTCCTCTTTGCATGCAACTATAAAATATTAGATTACTGTTTCAATTAGTGAATAAAAGAAAAAAAATTGCTAGCAAATGCAGAGGGACTGTTTTGCAGTTATAGTAATTACAGGCTTTTTGATTTAATTTCTATACAGGCATAAATATATTCTGATGCTGCTGTTTAAAGCCGTCTGAGGTTTTTGGAACAAATTAGCTTTATGCTTAACTGTCTCATCCACTGATACTTGATGCAGAAAAGCTGTGTTGCTGGTTGGAACATGGGTGGTATGGGGCTGACAGTCTCTGTGAGAGAGTTATCTTTGGGAGAAGAGGCTGTCTCAAAATACTTTGAAAAGAAGTAATGGACTGCAGTGTCAGTTAAATAACAGTAACTGCAGTATGCCACTTTGATACAGATCTAGGTTGGACTTTTATTTTACTTGCAGACATCTGCAGTTGGAGACTGTCATAACCTACAGGCTCAAAGATGAGCAGTTAAGCTTGCAGAGGCAACTTAGGCTATGTTGCTTTCTGATTTTAGAACACTTAGAAGATGTTTTTTTGAGAGCTGTCTCAAGAGTCGTTGCTTTTAAGTAGGTGTTGGAGAGAAGTAATTTTATTTTAAATGTGCTACAAGAAGTTCGCCCTCTTTATTGTCCTCTCCCTCTGTCTGTACTGTTTAGATCAATACTGACTTACTCTCGGATTGGAGGACATGTAAAGACACTTACATTCTGCCAAGGCTCGCATTACTTGGCCATAGCTTCGGATAATGGTGCCATCCAGCTTCTTGGTATTGAAGCTTCAAAGCTCCCTAAATCTCCCAAAATCCATCCCATACAAAGCAGGTATGTACTTAGAGCAGTTAAGTCTCACTGCAGTGCTCAAGCTGTTAGTATATCCCTCGATTAGATCCCTTGGTTTTCTCCAGGCTTCCTGCTGGCTGAGCCCAGGTTGTACTGGAAGGCTGTAATCCATGATCTTATCCTGCTTCATGAAGAAGGGTTGAACGGCAACCGCGTAGGGCTGAGGATTGATAGCTGCAGGTTACTGGTGCCTTCTGTGTCACTGGACTCATTATGAGCTTGAAACAGTCAGTCTGAATAGTTGCCAATTTTTTTATTTATGCACTGGCATTGGTAGTTTCTTACCGCCTCTGTTATGATGTCAATACTTATAAAGTAATTTTGGAGGTTCTTTTACAGCTTATTAGATAAGCATCTACAATTTTTTCTCCCAGGCTTTTAATGTAAGGTGGCAAAGATATGGGAGATGGGATGCTATTTAGGGGAGTATTTGGAGATGGTTTAACTCTTACCTATCTCCATATGAGCAGTTTTTGAATATTTGGCACTGGTTCAACAGCTTAATCTTCCAACTTGAGTGTGGGACATGTCCAGGCCCCCGCTAGTCCAGCAACCATCTCAAAGACCTTTTTTCTGTCTTCTGTAACAGTAAGGTATTTGTCTCAAATGTCCTCTCTTATTTGGGATTAACCAAATCTAATGGAGATGGAAACTGCAAACCAGATTTTCCCTTTGGGTGTACACTGCATTTGCGCCTGAAGGAGGTGTTTGCACACACAGGAAGCTGTTGAAAGTGCCGGCTGTGTAACATGGAGAGGGGTGTTCCTGCCTGTAGGCTCTGGATAGATGAGGATCTGATAAACAGGGAGGACGAATGGGAGAGAAGTATCAAACCCACCGAGACCCAGGTCGCAAAGCTAGGTTTGTTTGCAAAGAGCTGTTGGCAGCAGTTGGTGTTAGCTATTGGAAGGAGTCTTCAACTTGGAGGGAGTCGTATCTGTTTGTAAATTCATTTATTTTTTTAACCCAGGTCCTTAGATCTGAAGGACGATGGCTCTGTGGTAGATATGCATCACTTCAATTCAGGGGCCCAGTCAGTGCTGGCTTACGGTACAGTTAATGGCTCTCTGGTTGGATGGGATTTACGGTCTAACAGCAACGCTTGGACACTGAAACATGATTTGAAGTTAGGCCTCATAACGTCCTTTGCTGTGGACGTACACCAGTGCTGGCTGTGTATTGGTAAGCCTGTCTTGTTAGCTTCTCTCTCTCCACGCCTCCCCTGCTTCTGGTTTTATTTGGCAGTAAATATAGCTCAGCTTTTGCTTGATCTGATTTGACTAGAATATGCTTTTCTCAAACAAGAGGAGAGAAACACCTCCTGATCTGTTTGTGGAGAGTATTCTGTGCTCGGAGTACTTGAGGGTGAAGTCCATCTCCCTAGGAACAGAGCATATGGAACAAGGATATGAGCAATCCCCCATGTATTTATCCCTCTGACTATGGGGAGCTTTCTCTCACCAGGAACAAGCAATGGTACCATGGCATGCTGGGACATGAGGTTTCAGTTACCGATCTCCAGCCATTCTCATCCTTCCAAGGCCCGAATCAGACGCCTGCTCATGCATCCCGTCTATCAGTCCTGGGTCATTGCAGGTAAAGGATGTCTCAAACTTCCCTCACAGTAAGAGAGCTACTGTTTCAGCTCCTGCTTCAAGCCCTGGCGAGAGTTGGGTTGGTTTTTTTCTTATTTGTAGTTTTTTTTGTGCTTTGCTTGGGGAAAGGAAAAAGGGAAGGTTCATACTTGTGTTCTGCCACTGTGCTCTTCCTGGTTTTTGAAATTAAAAAAAAAAAAAAAGAAAAAACAAACCAAAAAGGGGGGGAGGCGGAGGGAGAGTGCTGCTAAGCCGTTATTATAATTCTTCTGAGCATTACAGCTCTAATGGGGGTCCCTCCCAGTGTGCTGTCTACCACATCACTTTTTAAGGACCAAATGCTATAAAAGAAAAAACCCAAACTCATGACATACATTGAAGGTGATGGGAATTCTGCCACTGCCTTCAGTGCCCCTGTAGAGCACAGACTGAAAGGTTGTCCCATTCCAACTCCCAGCTGTCTCCTGGGTTAGAGCTTTTGAAAATCTCCCGAGATTCCTCATCTGGTATGGTCCCAGCTGCTTTGTCCTCACTGCCCATGGCACTGGCATGTACTTCTGAGTGTTAGTGTCAGGAGCACGTTCTGAAACGGACAAGTAGCTTAAACTAATCCTACAATAACAAAATTGATAAGGTTGCTGTAAAATGAGACTAATTAGTTTCACATTTTAATTAGGTTTCACTTCTTATTTTAGTTATTAACCACCCTAAGAGATAAAACCATTTTCTTGAAAAAACATACAAATAAAGGAAGCTTCTCTGTGCTTTCTAGCTTGTTTCCTCCATGCTAGAGCATAAATGAGTGACAAAGTTCATCACTTTGGAATATTATTAAGAAGACCTTGCCTGCTAGGTTGCTGCCAGGCATACAAACAATCCCTTGAACAGAATTCCTTGCCTTTCCTCTCTAAACATGGGTGTGGAACTCCATTGTATCTTCTGAACTCTGTAATTTTGGATTGCTGTCTGACCTGCCCAAGAGTAGTCTCCAAAGTCCCTGATGGCCATACTGAACAGACCACCCATCCTTCTCAAAAGAGGATGAGAAGTTATCTAGGGAGGAAGGTGAGGTTTTAATACCTTTTTAAAAGGGTTGGAGATTCAACCAGGTTTTATTTAAAATCTCTTAAATTAGGCACTTTTACCTCTAGTGAAGCCACTTCCAAGCGGTAAACCAAACAAAACACATGCATGGCTTTGCTGCTGAAAGAAGACTAACACAGATGCTGCAGAGAGCAAGTGGAGAGTGTCTCTGTCATACCCCCTATGCCATGTCTGTAGGACAGGTAGTGAGAGCCAACCAACCTGTTTTATATCTTTTTTACCTTGGCAACATTTTTCTTGCAGCTGTTCAAGGTAATAATGAAGTCTCCATGTGGGATATGGAAACTGGCGATCGACGCTTCACTTTGTGGGCCAGCAGTGCACCGCCTCTTTCAGAACTGCAGGTCTGGTCTCTTTTCCAGTTTCGGTTGTGTGGCTGGGGGTAGAACAACCTCAGACTCCATGCTGTGCATCAGTACAGATACCTGTCTCTATGGTCATGCCAGTTTGGCACCAGGAACCTGCCTTGGGATTTATTTGGACACCAGAATTGTTTTACTGTAACAATTAAATACCCTTTGTAAAAAAGCAGTGTAACCTGAATCTTCACTGGTATCTTCCACTGTCTGCAGAGTGCACTTGTAACACTCACTTGCTATATCCAGTCATGTTCTTAGAAAACTAGTGAGCCAGTCACGCCTGTAAAGATTAGAGCAAAGCCAAAATTCATGGTGTGGCATCTTGCACTTACTTTTACTTGCTGTTTCTGGGATTGTGCGTATTTCTGTAAGCATCTGCTCTTTTGCACGTTCTTTCTGTAATATAATGCCATTGCTACACTTAGCTGCTAGTTTGAAGCATGCAGTTGCTCTTCTTCAAGTTTATTGAGGAAGCAGTGATCTGGGATATCATTCTTAAAACACAAATACATGCACAGAAATAACCGCAGCTGCTTCTATAAATGTAGGTGCTGATCTGGAATTTGTACATGTTACAGAGATTGCGGGTTGAGTTCATTTTGGTCACATGCTTTGCACACACAGATCTCTGATTCAAGCTAGCTTTCTGTTGTACATCCGTCCCTTAATGTCTTCATAGCATAAAAATTTGGGCATCCATATGCTTTTCAGCATGATTTGCCTGCCCAGTTCTTTCAGAAATAATCTCTCTCATTTGCCATCATTGAGAATGTAATTTCCAAGATTCCAGAAGAGCATTGTGGAGAGTTCCATCTGTTGCATTGCTCTGTGAGATGTAAGGAAGCAATTTACCTTAATATATTGAGATGTGGCCTATTAAAGTAACTTGGCATTTGTCAGAAAGATTTGGAAATTGGGTGGATGAACCTTTCTGAAGTATGGCAACAGCTATTGGTGATAATTTCTTTTTCTATATCCTTTTTCCCTACTAGCCTTCTCCGAATAGCATCCATGGAATATACTGCAGTCCAGCATCTGGCAATCCCATATTACTGACAGCTGGCTCAGACATGAAAATAAGGTAATAAAAGTAACATTTTTTTTGTTTGACACACTCCCCTCCATGCCTGCTGGTGTACAAAATCTGTCCAAGCATTGCCAAAGTAAGCTCCAAGAAGTCCACATAGGAAGGACACGGACCTCTTAAGGCGAGTCCAGAGAAGGCCACAAAGATGGTCAGAGGCTGGAGCACCTCCTGTACGAGGACAGGCTGAGAGAGTTGGGGTTGTTCAGCCTGGAGAAGAGAAGGCTCCGGGGAGACCTTACAGCAGCTTCCAGTGCTGAAAGGGGGCTACAGGAGAGATGGGGGGGCTCTGGATCAGGGGGTGCAGGGACAGGACGAGGTGTAATGAGCTGAAAGAGGGCAGATCTAGATTGGATATTTGGAGGATTTTTTTTTCCTTCAAGGGTGGTGAGGCAGTGGCCCAGGTTGCCCAGAGAAGCTGTGGATGCCCCATCCCTGGAGGGGTTCAAGGCCAGGCTGGATGAGGCTTTGAGCAACCTGGGCTAGTGGAGGGTGTCCCTGCCCATGGCAGGGGGTTGGGACTTGATCTTGAAGGTCCCTTCCGACCCAAACCTTTGTGATTCTAAGTCAAAACCATAATGCTGAAGATGTGTTCGTTAGTAAGCATCCGTGAGCTGAGAGAATTGTTCCCAGCAGAAGTAGTGCACAACTTGGTGCTTCTCTGAAACACGAGGTGTGTGTAAAGTTCTTGATAGGCTGCATGACAAGAAACAAAACTATAACACGTGTAAGGTGATATGAATGTTGATGTCTTTGCATCTTTCACTTCCCCTAAGTGTAGAAAGCTTATAGCATTTGTGACCACTCATTTTCATCACAAGAGCAGGACACCTTTTAAACAGCTGTCTTAAGCTGATACAATTGAACATACCCACTTGATTTTGTTTCTTCGTGTTTAGGTTTTGGGATCTAGCCTACCCTGAGAGATCATATGTCATTGCTGGAAGTTCTAATTGCCCATCTGTTTCCTACTACAGGAAGATAATTGAGGGCACAGAGGTGGTTCAGGTATTTTGCTTTGCTTGACGGACTCCTGTTCTGCTTGCCTTTTGGATGGCCCCCTGGGTTATATTAATTTACATGATGGCTTTAATTGTAACTTATCTTGCTCTTACCTTTTGTGGGTGGTGTCAGCGTTGCACTTTCAGGCAGTTAGTAAAAAGTTATTTTAAAAGAAAAAAATATCAGTTGTTTTTGACAGAATTAGACTTACCAAATACTGTTTACATGCAGAAGCTGGAGTCAGGTTTCTTTGGGGATATTGAAATCTAGTGTTTTAACACTTTTGATCAGTCTTTGGAATGTCTTTTGTGTAGGATCTTAGCAAGGCAATGTGGGATATATTGGCACACCAAAATAAAATGGGAACAGAACTCTGCCGTTTTTATTACATCCTTCAGAGTGACTTCTGAAACTGGTGGTGTTACAGGTGGTTGAATAGCTCAATGTTTTGTTTCAGTTCAATTGAAGGAATGCTACTTCAAAGGTGACTGAAAAAACCCAACCTATGCACTATCATATTTTAGTGTTTCATATGAAGTTCTTAAACAATTACAGTAATGCTATTGAACCACATTTTATAAAACACTTGGCGAGCTAAGATGTATGTGTTGCTGTAGCTTTTTTTCCCCCCCCCCCGTAGGAATATAAAATCTTACTGCTAAATGTCATTGAAATAAACATGAGAAAAAAAAACCCCATTCTTTCCCTCTTCAGAGAGCTATACTGCCAATTCAGATTACGACTTAGGTTGTGTGTGATGAAAAGAAGTGAACCAAGGAGTAATCATAATAAAAATGTCAAAGGGTGGGAGGTTTTATGTTTGAGTTTGTTGTTTGTTTGTTTAAAGAGGTTTTTTGGTCTTTTTACACTGACAACCTAGTATGTGTGACAATTCCCTTTTGCAAATACTCACCTTTCTGTATTTCTCACTTGGTTTTTGTACAGGAAATTCAGAACAAGCAAAAACTGGGGCCTACTGATGAGACCCCTCGGAAGGGTCCGGAGTCTCTCTCAGTTGGACATCATGATATTATCACAGATATTGCAACTTTTCAGACCACGCAAGGGTTTATAGTAACTGCATCAAGGGATGGAATCGTTAAAGTGTGGAAATAAAAGTTGTACTAATATATAGTTATGTAAATATTTGTAATAAAGAAATAGTGTTATAATGAAGCTTTCGAGGTCTGTTTCCAGATCATGCGATAGAATGGACTTTATAAAGGTGAGGATAAAATCGGTTATCTGTATCCTGCCACCCTGTTAGCACTTCTTAGTCACTTATTTTATTAAAGATGTTTGGTATCTATAGCATTTCCTTGAAACACCAGGCACTTTATGAAGAAATTGTTTAGCCTGGTTTTGACTAGGTTATTCTTTAAGGATCTTTCAGAAAATGATTTAAAGACTTCCCCCATTACACATTCTAAATGTACAAAAAGCAAAGAGCTGGTCCAAGTACTTCAGTGTCAGACTGCCCCTATGTTGAATCTGAGAAATGAAATAAGAACCAGTGCACTAATGTCCCTGTGCATTCTAATAGCTGTAATAAAGTCCACTTGAGCGTCCCTGTGTGGTACTTGGGGTTTTTTTATATCTGTTGTTCTTCAGCAGTGGTTCTGTAGTCTCAGCTGCCAGAGCCATTGTGCTGTTAATTGTTGGCTGAGATCAGCTGAACCTTGTCTCAGATCCACAACAACTTTGTGCCTTGCATCCAGCTTGCTTTAAATTTGGGTCAAAGGCTAAGCTCTGCTGTCCTGGGACCCGAAAGCAGCGCCGCCAGGATGGTGTTCTCTGTCATTAGGTATGGATATTGGAAATAGCCAAACCACAAGCTTTCAGCAGGAAACTTTTCTTCATCAGGCAGTCTTCATGTGAGAGTCATTCTGGAGGTAAGGCAGAGGCAGTAAACTTTCTCCTTGCTCTTCCACTGTCTCATCCACATTTTCAGATTTCCAAATCCTTTTCAGTCTCCCTGTCTAAAGGAATAAGCTGGGGCACCGCAGTATCACTGGGAGGGGGGTGAAGACGCGTGTAAGAGAGGAGCAGGTGAGTGGGGGACGGGGGAGTCACCCCAAAAAGAAAGGGGGGGTCACAGCCAAAAAATGCCTGAAAAATCATAGAAGGGGGATTTAAAAATATTAAAGCCTGTAAATAGTGGGTGGGAGGTGTTGAGATAGAGGAAAATATCTCTTTTTTTATATATATTGAAAATATAGACAAAAGAATTTTAAAATAGAAACCTGTATTTACTGTATTATATAGAAGGTATTAGGGTATAGAAAATATTAACTAGAGCTGTATAGGTTTTTAAAATACAAAAATAACTCTTGTATATATACACTAAAAAATAAAGGACTTTAAAAGAAATTTTGTATGTGAAGGAATTTAAAACAGAAAAACACTGACCAGGGAGAGCCACCTGCGCTTACTGTGCCTTAGCCAGTAAGTCTGAATAGATTCTTTATGCCATGTAAAAAGAGATGAAGCATAAATATTTAAGTCTAATAGTAGGTATGAGTGCAAATAGAGAAGTCTGAAAGTGTCAAAGTACCTCAGTGTAAATAGCTCTATAGTCTAAATAACTCTGGCAGTGCGACCACCCCAGTCGTGCGGCACCTGGTGGATTGATGACTCCAGCAGTGTGACCACCTTGGCGGTGCGGAATCTGGCAAGTTGAAGACCCCAGCAGTGTGGCACCCAACAGGTTGATGACCCCGGTGATGCAGCTCCCAGTGGCTTGATTACCCCGGTGGTGCAGCACCTGGCAGGTCGATGACCCAGGCGGTGCAACTACCCAGCAGTGCGGCACCCGGCGGGTCAGTGACCTCGGTGGTGCGACCACCCCAGGGGCTGTGACACGGAGGTGGTTCGATGACCCCCCCGGCAGTGTGACCACCTTGGCGGTGCAATAACCAGCAGGTGGATGACCCCGGTGGTGCAACAACCCCGGCAGTGTGGCACCCGGTGTGTCGTTGACCCTGGTCGTGCAACCAACCCGGCATTTCAGCACCCAGCGGGTCGATCACACAGGCGGTGCGAGCATCCGGCGGATCGCACCTGACACAACTTGGTACAACCCTGCCCCAGTTTCATTTGCTATTTACAGTCAAAAAAACAAAGCAAAATGTGGGGTCCTCAAAGGCTACACCTCCAGGAGCTACAAACGAGCTCCTGGACTCCATGAGGCATGACAGGCACCAGCGCCCTACGCTGACAGATGTATCCAAGGGCTGTTTTGGATCGGCTCAGTTAGCATGAACTGTGCAATGCCACGTACTGCACTCGGGATACTGAATAAATTCCTTCGAGCGAAACCTGAGGAGATTCTAGGTGGCAGTAAGTGTGAATTATGATGGCAGAATGTAACACTTTATCTTTCACTACCATTTGGAAACATAAAACGTTCACTGAAATCCAGCTTTTTCCTAAGAATCCTGCAGCTAAGCCTTGCTCAGAAGTCTTTTAAGGGATATGTTGCCGTGTTTTAGTATTACTTCAATGGCCATAAATGCTCCCATGAAAGATATCCTAAGCGATTCCTTGAGAAGCAGAAAAACTACAGCAAGAAAAAAAGCTCAGGATTCATCAGCAAACTTGTAGGACCTTGCAACATCAAGCAAAAATATTCTGCTTTCAAACCCCTGCCTCCACCTCCCCCTGCCAAAATAAAATTAATCTAAGACCACAGTCTTTGTTGGTGGTAGGTAGATGTCCGTGCCGTGCTGTGCTGGGCCACAGCCGCACCGCCCGGGCTCAGCATGCCTGGCTTCGCACCGTCAGGCTCGGCACGGCTGGGGTCAGGAATTTCTGGGAATCTCTACCATTTTTCTCACTATGAGCTGTTCTCCTGCCCTCCTCTTGGGTCCACTGCCACGACCTTGTGCTGGAAGTGGCATCTCATAGTCTCACAAGGCTGGGTTTATGTAATTCACACAAAGTCAGAAAACAGGGGACAAATACGAAATTTCTGGACTGCAAAGTGCTGGCTGTTACCTGCCATCATCACATTCCATTACTAGGCCCTTAACAGGCAGCAGAAAATTATGTCAACTCTTCGAATGCATCTGCAGAAATACGGATTCTATTTCAGCCCACATTTTTGGGACCCTTCAGGCTGCTGCCTCTTTTTATTCTTTTTTTATAAATGCTGCCACATTTTATTCTTTTTTCACTAACCTGAATTTCAAAGGTGTTGACATCATTCCATTCCTGTACAGCAGTGCTTATTTCACCAAGCCTGGATATGTTCCTCCAAAATCAAACTGAACTGCAAAATTGCACATGAACTGCCCAAGCTGTGCCAGGTGGGTCAGACCAGATGACCACAGTCTGTCATCTCCATTTATTGCACACAGGTGAGAACACCAGAAACGTTTCCCTCTCCAAAGGAAACACCTAACCCTTGAAAAGCAGCCTGAAAAGTTTCTGCTGGGGGAAACAGGCAGTGGAGAGCACCACCTGCTGTGCATCTTGGCGTTTCAGTCTTTCCCCAGAAAGAAGCATTTGACGATATCCTCACCAACAAAGCACCCGAGCTACTGAAAGATTTGGATCCTTTCTTAGGGGATAATCACAGCTGGCTGGTAGGGAAGGCTGTAAGTATAATTTTTGTTTCTCTCATTCCGGTCAGACTTCCAGAAAAATAAAATCATCGACTATTGTTGCCAGACCATGAAACAACTCTGCCCCCTCTTAACTCCTTGTTCTTACCAATACAAAACTCATCGCTCAATTGCAAACTGAAAATTGTTTCCCACGCTGTTAGGAAAGTGAGGGAAAGCAGGACTAGGATCTGCATTTTCTAAACCCGTTTAGAAGTATGTTGACACACACTTTGCCTTTGTACAAGTCGATAGAGACGGGAGTTGTTTAGAACTCTGCTTATAATCACTGATCAATTTATAGAACAATAGGGAAAAAAAAAACCCTCTACGAAAATGTAACCCCCTTTTTTACCCAAAACTGTTTGGGAACTAATTAAAACATCTGTCTGCAGTGCAGTTTCAGCAGGAAAGATTAATATTATAACGCAAGTAATATTTGTAGCTTTATTTAACCAATTTTTACTGAAGTCAAGCCTTGCATTACACCCTCATTACTAGCTCTGCAATTATAGGCTTAAAAAAAAAAACCTTACACAAAACAGATCAATCCGTTTTTCAACTCTGCAGTCTGCTGAGAATACTAGTGGTCACAGCTTTTGGGATTACCAACTAAAATGTACTGCTTCCTCTCCCATCTCCACCAAGTAACACGGGCTGATTTCTACTGGGAGGTGTGCAGTAGACTGTCACTGCTGTCCTTTAAACCTGACCTGCCAACCACCCCAGGCTTTCAGCTCTCAGACAGAGTGCAAGCGCTCCCAGCTATTGCAGCCTGGATCCAGAAAAGACCAAAGACTATCATGTAGATCAGCTGTTCAGACTGGAAAAAAAAAAAAGTGCATGTTTAGTTTTCAACATGACTAGTGTCCTAAGTTATTGATTTTAGAATCATTTAAGTTAATCTCAGATGGGCATGCTATTCCAAATCACAATCTGCCACTTGTATCCATTCATATCTAAAAAAGCTGATTTCGTAGAGTAGAGCCTGAGGGACAGGTGTGGTTTCAACCACATCCCCCTCACTGCTAATGAAGTGCTGGATCAATTAATGCTCTGTGGGCTCTCAAAGGGAGAAGAGATGAATAAACCTTTTTGGAGAGATGCAATTTCAACACTATTTTGTTTGTTGTAGACTTTCAATCTGGAGGAAAGTGGGCTAATTCATTAACAGAGAGGATAAATGTGTGGGAGGACTAAGGACACTAAGCAAAAACAAAAAGAAATTATCTGCTTAGTCAATAAACTTCAAGCTTCTCAAGCACTTTTTTAGCCTCTTGAGGTTTATGCCGTGCTACTGCAAAAAACAAACAAACAAACAAGAAACCCCACCAAAATAAACCAAACCAAGAAGCAGCTGCCCAGCTGAGCTTCCCCATCTCTCTCCCAGTAAGGACACAAATTGAGGGGTGGCAGGGGGGTGAGGGGTGGCAGAGGCAGAAACCAGGTTTAGAGCAAATGAATGAACAGTTTGTTCTTTTGGCACTGGGGAAAACAGGCAGGTGGAAATCCTGGCAGCGTGGCCGGCTGTAGATGGAAGCGGTTTACACAAACTCAAGGGGAGGTGAGTGCTTGCAAGAGGACTCCACTGGCTGGTGTAAGCAGCTAACCCACAGACTCGGGTCAGCCTCTGGGCTGAAAATGGCCACGGTTGGGAAAGTACTGCCCTTCACACCTGCTTTGCCCTCCCACCATTATTTCATTGAATCACAGGAGTGACACCAGCCAACAGTTGGTGAGTTCAGAGACAAACCAGGTACTGGCACAACTGAAAGCAAGGTCCCATCTTCGCTCCTTCCAATATGGTATCTCCACCTGCTTTGCGATTCCTTGCATGCTTCGCTCTAGCTCTCAGCAGAATATTTTTTTTCCTTCTTCAGCTTCCAGTCTCCTCTCTTCTTCAGCGACAGACTTCAGATAGACATATTTTTCCCCCTGTACATCTTTCCCAGCCAGAGACACAGAATCCCAGGAAGGCTGAGGGTGAAGGGACCTCTGGAGGTCATCTGGTCCCTACCCCCTGCGTAAGCAGGGCCACCTACAGCCAGCTGCCCAGGACTGTGTCCAGACAGCTTTGGAATATCTCCAAGGATGGTGGCTCTACAGTCTCTTAAGAGAGTAGAAACAGTTACAATAAATAAAAACAAGCCAGAAGCACATGTGAACTTCATAGCACTTAAAGACAGTTTTGACCCCAGAGGTCTAGGGATGTGATTGTTTAAAGAGTAACCAACTGCTCAGCCAGACTAATTCAAGGGATTACATGCTCATACCGAACCGAAACACCACACAAACCACCCCACAGGGCAGGCACTTTATTTCATTTCACATTTGAAGCCAACAGCTGAGAATATGCAAATGCAATGGGCTAAGAGTTGGGTTAGGATCACGCTCAACAGAAACAGACAACCTAATTTAGTGCAGCATTAAACGTGTGGTTCTGTGTTCAGCCCCACTATTTAGTCCAACAAAACATGTGGGATTAAAGCAGCAGGGCAGACAAACTGATTCTTACCCTTCTCCCTTACACCAGGGCAGCACAGCTCACGTTCCCATGTACTCACCCCATTTCAGCTGCACATTTTGGAACGTGCAGCACAGAAGATTTCTAGTAAAAGCCAAGTAAAGTTTAGTTCAAACTTGGAAAACCTTTAAAAATCTTTCCTTTTCCATCTATTTGGTACCTTGAAGAAATCATGCACAGTTGGAAAAAATACCTACAGCCAAAAGCAAATAAAAAAACCCCAGATGCCCAACTCACACATCACCTCACTGACTGATCACTAGCAGTGTCTAAAGACAGGCTGAAATACTGAGCAATCACAGACTCCAGCTCCTCTTCCCCACTCTTCGTATAAAACTAAGTTCCTCCTCATTTTGTGGTTATTTGAACACCTTTTGTTAATCTGTGGAATTTTATTTGAACAGGTTGATACCCGGTACGGTACATTGGATGAACCAAAATAAGCAGAAACAGACTTGGGGATTGTCAAATAAGGCACATATAAAAAGTCTACACGGGTAAACCAGTGAAACAGACAGTGTTTAGATGTTGGAGGTAGAAAGAATTACAAAAATACTGACAAATCTTACGCAGTAGTAGATCTGTTAAAACAATTACCTCTTAGGTCCCCGTTCTGGAAAGTGATCTTAAAAATAATGCTTATTCAGCATCTGATGTTGGCACAGTTGGGCCATTTATGGTTTTAAGCATCAAAAGCAGGCTACTGATGTTAAGAATTATCAATATCAATATAGAAATAAGGAATAAACAGTAAAGAAACTATAAAAAGTTATAAGTGTACGTAAAATTAATGGTCATTAGGAAAGTAAGAGTCCTGGGGGTAAAACATCACCTTTCTTCCTTGAATTCCACAACATACCAACATTTTAGAGACATAATGAAGCTTTTAACAGTGTGGCTGTATCTGCTGGAACGGTTCCTTCTCCTCCTGAGGAATAAAAAACAAGCGTTAGTACAGCTCCAAATATTTCACAAAACCAGACAAAAGTCTAGATTCCCAAAACTGTACAAAATCCTCTACTGGCAGGAGCCTGTAGACTCAGAGGGCACTCCCTGTCAAACTGAACAATCATCAGCACAAATACATCTTTCCAGTTTATTTAACATGAAAAAAACCCCAAAGGCTTGTCTGCATCAAAACCCTGGTTTGTTTCAGAATTATATATTGCAGCAACCTTCATTCACATGGAGTGGACATCATCATGTGCAAGACACTTACCTGAATCTACTGCAGTCATATCTCGTTCTAACTTCAGTTTCTGCTGAGCATAGATTCTTCAACAGTCCGCTTGCTGATCAGCTGATCAGCTTTATGACTTTTACTTCTCTGAAAACCACAAAATAGGATAAACCCATTTTTATTGTTTCTTTGGATTAGCGTGAAAGGGAAGGCTGCTTAAAATAAGAAGGAGGAAACGAACAAAAGGGCAATACAAAGAGCTTCTATTTTTTCTGTCTGGACTGCCAGAAACTTGTTTTCTCCTGCACTCCCAGGCACCATGAAGTCTGGACGGTCACAAAAATCTCCCTTAACAGTAACAACTGAATTTCCTCCTCACCCCATACCACAGTTGAAATATCAGTTAAACATATTCTATTGCTCTTGTTAGCTTATTCTGATGGAGGACTGCCAAACAGACCATGGTTTCACTATTGATTATAGGGTAGCACTTTAGAGCTTGGAAGTCTCCTGAAGAGAGCAAACAGCTTTGCCAAATGTAGGGGCGCTTTGTGCTGAAGTAGAATTTTAGCTATGATACTAACTTTAGGCTTCGTAATTATAAGGTTGATAAAGGATTCTAGGAATGAAGAAAAGCAACCAGATGTGCAGAGGCAGCCAATTATACAGGATGTGAGAAAGATAAAGAGAAACTGAGAGAGATTAATTAGCACAACTAAGTTGTTTTAGAGGTTGTGTTGACATAGCTTCGAAAGTTACGTTCCCAGGATTGAAAGTAGCCAATAGTGATCTTGTTATTAAGAATTTTGAATTATTGTATCCAATCAGTAGCTGCCAAATCTGAAAGAGCTCTGTATAAAAGCATGTGCGCAACACACAATAAATGGCTTACATTTTCATCATAATTGGCTCGTCTGGGTGGTGTCCAAGAACTTCCCGCGCTGACTGCAAAGAGCCCCTCATGCTGACTACAAAGAACTCCGCCAGTCGACTACAGCCAAACAGTCCCAAAGACTTCAGGATCTGCCTTGAAATAGTTCCTAGCACCAGAAATTTGAGAATTACAGAGAACTGAAAAGGTAGGAAAACATAAATAAGCTTTGTACTGGCAGCAACATGCGTTAGGACAATCACCATCACCTAGCTCCCACACAACCCAGAGCTGGTTTATGCAAGTCTCTGCGTAAAGCAGAATTTTTAATCATAAAATACTGTCCTTCTTTTAGCCTCCTTTAAGAGCTTGCCTCCAAGAAAAGCCAAGCGTTATAATAAAAAAAAAAAAATCTTACCTTGTCTGACCTAATCTATGGCATCGGTCTTCTGCTTGCTCATCATTGTAGGGGTTGCAATCAATGTCATGAAGAATAACAACATTTGCTGGGGTCAGGTTAATTCCCAAGCCGGCAGCTTTGGCCGAGAGGAGGAATACAAATATATCCATAACGGTATTGAACTCATCTATTAGATTTATCCTGCAGAACACAAGAAAACACGCGTGAGGCCTTGGAGAAAACACCACACTGGCTCCAGAGTCGAATACAGAAGTTAGAACGATGATCTTCTGAAAGGAAGGACACTGGCATTTGCAAACCAGCTCAAAAGTACAGACATGATGCAGAAGGGAAAAGGGGTGCTAATTGCATAGTTGTATCTGCCAGAGAAAGTTATCATAAAGACAGATTAAATGCAAATTTAACATGAACATACTGCTATCACAATCATATTAAATCCCCTGATATTGTTAAGAGCTATGGACAGAATATGAGGGGCACTATGTCAAACTGCCCAGAAGTAACCAACCATAACACAGTTTGCTACTGGTACATAATTACAGTTCACTTGATGAGCGAGTGCTCTCCACAACACTTTCCAAAAAACCCTGCAAATCTATTACCAAGTAATACGTATCCATTAGTATCTATTATTTAATAGAGAGATAAAGAGTCTCTAAAACATCTATTACATAGTCTCTGCTATAGCATTAACAAAATTCTAGTTAACCACTACCTGAAAATAAATTCCCTTCCCACCTCACCGATACCTGAACTTGGTGTTGCTGCACCCCTAGAGGTCAGTAGGAGCTAACCAAATCTGTTATTTAATTACTGTACTTACATAGTTACAATCACATTGAAATCGACAGCTTTATTCATAATATCCACCCTGAGAAATTTCCAATCTTCTTGGGATCCTACAAAAGGATAAGGCATACCATGAGCACAATTACTTATACATGTAATTTATACACCTATAAAAATTAAGACAGCACGCAGGAACACAGTCAGCAATAAACGTGGACTTAAACAACTGTCTTAAAACAACGCCTCCATGAGCAGTTCATGTTTTCTTAGGCTGACCATGCATGCAACGGTATGGGTGGGTTCATTTCGAAATTACATTCCTTACCATAGTACAAAAGGACATCCAGCCCAGGACACCACAGATGAACTTCTCTTACCCAGTTATCTGTAAGACATTGTTAAAATAAAAATCAAATCATTTACACTTTGTTGTGTCTTAAATAACTTCACACACACCTCAGCATTAAACCAAACATCTGATTTTAAACCACATCCCTTGAAATTCTCCTGAAGGTTAAACTTTCTGTCTAAACACTGGAAAACTGATAATGCTTAACCCACAAGCTGGCTTTAAGTAACTCTTGCTTAGTAAGCTCCCACATTAAACTCCTACAGAAACAGAACCTGCAGGGTCTGTCACCACCATGTAAACTAATACAACACTTAACTTTTCAGCCCAATTTCTTCCCTAGACAGTTCATTCCTCAGAAAGCAAGTCACTTCATTTGTCAGTACTTGCATCCAGAAGTATTTCATCAGGAGAGACAGTGCCTCTGGCATGTGGCAAGGCAGCCTGACAACTCGACCCAGCTCCAGGTGCACAGCCAGCAGAGCGACCACGGGCAATGTTACCGTGCCCAAGGGGAAACCACTTGACAGCCAGCACAAAGCCTTACCCCAAGCCACAGCAGAACAGCGTCTCTGGTAAATGCCACTTGACCGCAGCCAGATCCAGATCAGGGCTGAGGACATGCCTTCGGAAAAGCATCAGGAAAGCTGCAGGCAGACTGCTCTTCCCAGGCATCCCCATGCTGGTCGGCTTGGACCAACCTGCCCCTACAATTCATGAGCCTCTACGATTCTCTTCACAGAAGCTCCTCCATTCACACCTCTATGTACACCTCAGGTTCTAAGTAACATGCATTGTTAAGAGTTATTTTTTTAAAATAGGTTCTAGTGGATATTAAAAGCACACCGAAAATGGCAATTTTGATCCAATGTTTAACAACGGGAAGGTTTTCTCATGTGTTAAGAGAAATTTTTGAAGCCCAAATAAGTATTTGACACCAAAAGCAGCATTTCCTCGCTAAACTGAACTTGCTGCTTTCTCCATTTGATAATCATCCAACACCACCACATTCAACTTCACGGAGAATTTCTGCACAAACTCATCGGCTTTGCTGACATATTGTATTCCACCATATTCTTCTTGCTATTGACTGCGGTTGTTAAACAATCAGAACACACAACTCAAAGACAGTCAGCCTCATCATTTAAGATTTTGATCTGCTTTGACACATTCTGTGCAGCAACGAGGAAAATGTCTCAAATGCCATGAAATCTAATCTTTTTCCTGCTTACAGCGGTTCTTCTGAACACGTCGCCTCTCATTACAACAGTCACAGACAGGAACTGCGAACCGTTCTCGAGAAGGCTGTTCCCGGGGTGTATGCTCTCTTTTTGTTCCCTTTTTCCCTTCAGACAGAGTTTTACTTTTCTGACTTTCTTTTACTGCTGCCACAAAGATTCTTGCTTTTGCCTTTTGTTTTTCCTCATCTCTTCTACAATAAACTTTTTGGGCTTCTCTAAGTAATTCCTCTAATCCTCTTTCTTGCCAATCTTCTAATTTTTCTAATTTTCTCCTTATATCTCCCCAGGACGTAGCCACGAATTGTGTTCTGAGGAGCGCAGTCCCGGCTACTGTGTTTGGATCAATTCCAGAATACATTTGTAAACTTTCTCGGAACCTCTCCAGCCATTCTGTTGGAGATTCATCTTTCCCTTGCTGTTCACTAGAGGCTTGATTAATATACTGTTCTCGTGGAAACGCTTCCCTTATTCCTTCTAGAATTCATGTTCTTAAATCTCTCGTATTTTGTCTGCCTTGGGGCTGCTGATGATCCCAATGGGGATCCACGTTTGGCCCCTTTTGATCTCCTGGGGGTCCTGCCTGATTCTGTTTTAATTCCAGTGCTATTGGTGGTGGAGGCACTACGACCATCAGAGGGGAAGTCACGGCGCCTGCGCACAACGCCGCTGACGACCCCAAAATGGCGGCGCCTGGTTCCAAAATGGCTGCCGGAGAGGGTGCCAAGATGGCTGCCAGTGGGATAAATGGAGGTTCCAAGATGGCCACTGGAGGGGGAGCTGCCGCAGGGGATGGATATGAAGGTGGTCAATTATCCAGCGGCTCCCAATTATCATCTTTTACTTTTTCATTTCTATGTTTTTCTTTTTCCTCAAGCTTCTCACCTGTTTTTAATGTAAGCTTTGAGGCTGGAAAAGGAACTTCACGACCTTTTATCCATAATCTTTCCTTCTGACAAAAAAACCCCTTTAAATTAACACACATATTTAAGGCCTTACAAATCCCATCTTCAAAAAATCTAAAAACAAGCCAAAAGACAAAACTTAAAAGTTTCTTACAGTATTGAATCCATTTTAATTTACCTTTTCCTTTTTCTGGGGCCCCTTAGATGATATTTGGTAATTTGCTCCCTTCCTTCATTGTTCGGATCTTCCGAATGCTCTAAGAATTTTGGCAGCTCCTACAGCCCTTGGTTACCAGTGTTGCTAGTAAGAGTGTCATGCCTGGGGTTTAGGATCTATCACCCACCCACAAGTCCTATAGGTCACAATCGCTTCGGTCCTTCACCGGCCAAGTCCCTCGCGGGAGATTGGAACCGCGGTTAGAAGACCTCCACACTCGCTTCGGAAACAGGTTCCGTCTCAGTCACACTCTTCCACACACAGGCAACCGACTCCCTCCCAACCGAACAGGCACAAATATGCAAATTCTTATGCTTTGCAAGCACGTCTGGTGGCCGCTGGAGGATTCCAGATCTCTTCAGCAAGTACATCCTGAAGCGGTTCGAGGGCGAGCTGCCTTCCTCCCCCGGCACGGCCCAGCCCCACCAAAGCCACGGCGCTGGGCAGCGGACAATGCGCGAGGCTGTGGCTGATGCGCAGGCGCAGGTGCCAGAGGGGGAAGACAAGGTGCTGCCTGGCAGCACGTGCAGCCACCTCCTGCAGCAGAACAGCCGCCTGCAGCATCTTCTAGAAGAGCTGGAGAGGCAGCAGAGTGCCCTTGAGACGCAGAGCCGTCTCCTGAAACAGGAAGGCTCTCCAGAAGCGGGCAAGGAGGCAGAGAGGCTGCAGCAGAAAAATGCTCAACTGGCTGCCCTGGCCCTGCAGCTGCAAGGAAGATGCAGGCAACTGCAGGCGGCCGTCCATCGCCTTGTCGGTACTCGAGTGCCACGGCCCATCCAAAGCTGCACCGAGGAGCTG
>WKFP01015478.1:16031-42177 GCA_011057875.1 Pterocles orientalis
TTATACAAACACAACACAAAACCAGAGTTACTACAGTAGTTCAGCATATTCGATAAAACATCAACAACTGCTACATTAAAACAACTTAACTGTGTAAACTTACTTGAGTTCTGGTAAAGGTGATGGATTTATGAAGAGGTTTCTGAATCTGTATTTTTTGAATCTTGAGAAGTCAGTGGTTACTGATTCTTTGTGAGGCGTTTCAATAATTATGCAAGGTGAGATGCCTCCTGTTATCGTGGGCGACCAACAACTCTGCAACATAATCAGGCAGGTATCTTTTAAATGCTGATTTACTACAAGAGCAAGAAAGGGGAGAAGTAAACTACAGTAACAACAATATATGTAACATATGTTAGTCTTTTTGGACCTCAGCATCAACTCAAGTACTGAAACCAAGAAAGACAGAGATATTAAATACCAACAAAGCCTTTCATAGTCAAGACAGAACATGTATGAACAAATTTGATAAATTTGGGAAATTCAGCTTTGAGGAAGAAGCTGCTTTTGGTTTATGAACCCACAGGTAACCTACCCATTGCTTGAGCTGCTCAGTTACAGTATGTAAGGCAAAGGTCCTCATCGCTACTAAAACACAGGACATCAGGTTGCTGGTCCTATCTACTTATCTACTCAGAGGAAAAAGAAAGGAGAGGGTGGAGGTTCTACTGTCTCTCAGTGGAAATTCAACAACTTGTTATCTTCCAATTAAGCACTCCAGAGAGGAGCCACCCATCTCAGCTCCAGAGCTAGATACTCACAGAAGCAGCTGTGAACGATCTCTCAGCATGCCAATGCCAAATATGGGATAAAATGACTCAAAAGGACAGGAGTCCAAAGCTATTCATGCATAAGGCTTCAAAGGAGGAATTCTAGACTACTTTAACTCCGTAACTTGTTTCACTAATACTTATTTGGTTGTACATAACCAACGCAAGTAAGGAGGTATCAAATGCATGGAGCTGTAATGCTGACAGCCTTCAAGACGGTGACACAGAACGTTATGCTCTGTGGAGTTAGGGGGGATCCCATCCCCAAAGAATAGCAACACCTGCCTCTGAACCCAAAAACTTTTCCAATATAGCTGTTTTACAAGGTGAACTACATACAATGTCCTTCGTATATCTAAACCTATTTGTAGCCAGACTAACGTATCCTAAGAGTGAAGTTACATATTCCAGCAGAACTGATCCCAACAGCCCACAGCCACAAGGAAAGGGAGAACCTGCTCCTTCTCTCCTGTGATCCTCACTGCTCAAGTCCCACCCTTTTCTTCTTTCATCAACTTTGAAGCCTGTCAGACCCTCTGCGGGGTTGATTCAACTCACCAACCTGGAGAACATTAACTCATTTATAGTGACAAATTAGCAGGTTGAACTTGCATACTGCTTCATTTAAAGAGAACCACAAACAGAGCAAGGCAGGGTATGGAGTGGATGGCCAGCTATCAAGGAAGGAAAGAAAGGGGAGCAGGATTTCCCCCTTTTGGCAAAGGCAAGTTGTGACATGCAGTTTCACCCCAAGAACAGCACTTTTCCCTACACAAAGTTTGCAAAGACAGCTTCACTGTCAGAAGAGTTTTACTTCACTGTAGTTACGAGTCCCATTTCCTTTACAAACAGAATAACTACAAACAAGATTGTTTGCCAGAGAAAGTTACATTATTTTAGTAACCTGCTTTAAAACAAACAACTGTAAAGCCCCCTGTTTATTAGTAGCCATAGTTAGTTCAAACAGATTCTCAAATTGATTTAAATAGTCAAAATAACTGATCAACAGTAAAGAGGGCCTGCATAGTTATGAGTCATCTTAACTAAATGGCCGTGAAACCACACCTTGAGTTAAAACAAGTGCAATGATCTTGTTTAGACTTGCCTCTAGGCCTTACCTGTTCTGCATATGGAATTATTCTGAAATATCTATTTCTATTATCATTTTTACACCTAACCTTACTCTGCAGTGTTTTCCACATTGAAGGACTCTCTATCCAACAAAGCTATGCATAAAAAAACAGAAATGTTTAAGAAGACACTAAGGTGCAGAGTTCCCATAGTTTTTAATATCAGAAGGTAGAAACTTCCCCTAGTCAATGCTTTCTAGTATGGAGTGCATGACTTCACACCCACCAACATAAACCAGATGGACTCCTTCACCTAGTTTGAACTGGTATTTGGGACTTAATTACCTTAATCTCATATTGATGCTTTTTAGCAATTTTCCCATCTTCTCTTTTCTTAATTTCCTGCTGAGAAGAGAGACACACATCAATACACTGACAGTGACCAGCACACCCCCCTCTAAAGCTAAAGCAAACTGATGCTACTCCTGCCCCACATTCTAACTCAGCAGAGAAAAGATTCTCCCATCCAAATGCACTGGAGAACTTTCAATATTATTAAAAACTTTTCACATTGCCCAAACTGGTCACCTCCGCTGTTCTTCTTTTTCTGGTCTGGAGATTTTCTGGTGCCTGCAGTTCTTGTGGAGACTCTTCTTGACATGACAGTGGCTGCTGTTGCTTGGCTTGCAAACGGCTACTGCAAAGAGCAAAAAGACACTAGATATTAGGAGACCAGCAGTTAGATGAATACAGATAAACTCAGTGTATTACAATGCTAACAATTTACCTGCGTCTTGACATCTTCTTTTGGTTCTAAGACCTCCACCTGGACGGACCAAAGGAATAACATAAGCTCAGTTAATGTAACCTCAAGAAGTCCAGACTAAGTTCCATACTTTGTATCAAAAGATTCATCGCAAAGAGCAGCATGGTTGACACAACTGAAATCGAAGGGCACAAGAGTTTTACTGGCATGAGGAATGCCCCAGGTACATAATCCAGCTCCAGGTCCTGCTGAGGGTTACGCTGCTGGAGGGGGTTACACAGGGATGCCCACACACAGTCAGCTTGGCTCCGGCTAGCTGGGCTAAAGGCGCATTTCCCACACAGGAGGATGTGGCGGGTGTCCCTGAGGCTGTGACCCCCCCATTCCCTCTATGTCCCGCATACTGCAGTCACCCGGCACCCACACAGACACACGTTTTACCGGTGCAGCGGCTCCCTCCGGGGCGATTTCACCGGCGGCCCCCCACACCTGCCGGGATGGGCCGTGCCAAGCCGAGCCGGGCCGCCCGCGCTCCCGCCGCGCCGGTTCCGCGCCAATTTGCAGCGAGCGGGGAGGCGGCGGCCTGCGCAGCGCCGCGCCGGGCTGTGCCGTGCCGTGCCGGGGGGGAGCGCCTCGGCCAGCCCCGGGGCGCAGCGGGGGCCAGGCTGGGGCGGGGGCACCGCCGCTGCCCGCGCTCGCTCTCCCTCCAAAAGGGGCCGAGTCACCGCCTCCCCCCGCCCGGGTCGAGGGGTGCTGAGGAGGCGCGTGAGGAGGGAGCGGGGCAGGACCGCGGCCCCCTCTCCCGCCTTGCTGCGAGCGAGGCTCCCTCCAAAAACCTGAGGGGGAAGTGGGGGGGTGGGCCTGCCGGGACAGCAGCCCCACACACGGGGACACCCACCTCCTCCCAGCCGGGACACCTTCCCTCAGGGGGGACCCCACGCGAGGGTGGACCCCCCCCAGCGCCCCTCAGAGCGGTCTGGGGCCGGGGGCACCGCAGGGATCGGGGGCTCCCAAGGGGGTGTCCCCAGCAGGCGCCCTTCTCGCCAAGCCCCCGTACTGAGGGGCCAGGGCGGGCGGAGCTGGGACCCGCCGGGGCCGGGACCCGCCGCCGGGGTGGGGTGAGGGCGGGCGGCGCGGGCCGGCAATCGGGGTCAGCCCGCCAAGCGGCTCGGCCGGCTTCCCCGCCCCCACCGCGCCCGTCTCCCTCCAAAACCCGGCAGCCCGCCACCCCCACGGGGCTCTCCGCCGCCGGGCGGCCCAGAACAGGGTGGGGGGCTAGCGGGGGGGAGGCGATGGCGGGCTCCCGCCGAGCTGCCTCCCGCCGGCGGTGCCCGCCCGGGCCATCGCCCCTCGCTGCGCTCCCTGCGCGGGCGGGGGGACACCGCGCTCGCGGATGGGACCGCGCTCGCGGATGGGGCCGCGCAGGGACCCGGACACCCACCATCCCCCTCAGCTCTCCTCAGCCGCTCTCCCTCCAAAACGGTGCCCGGGCGGGCAGCCCGCCACACCGCTCCCGGCCACCGCCCCGCCACCACGGAGCCCCCCACACCCCTCACAGCGGCACCGGGTCTGCCGGGACCGCCACCACCGCTACCGTCATCTCCATCATAACCGCCGCCACTGCCCCCATCAGTGCCACCCCCATCAGTGCCACCACCAACACCACTACTACTACTGCCATCATCATCATCATCATCATCATTGCCATCATCATTCATCAGGGCCACAGCAGCCACCCCCCGTCCCCACCAGCGGGACCCCCATCCATTCCTCCCTCCCGCCACCCCACACACCTCTGCCGCCGCTGCCCGGGCCGCGCTGCTCAGCTGGCGCCGGCGCCAAGTCACTATATAGCGCGGCCCGGGCCCGCGCTGCGCATGTGCGAGGGCGGCAGACAGCTCCCCCGCCCGCCAGCGCCCGCGCCCCGCTCGCCCCAGCACCGCCCCTTCACTGCGGAGCCGCCCCGGGCCCAGCGACTCCCCTGCCCGCCGCCGCTGCCGGGACACCCCCGCGGCCCGCCCGCCCGTCGCAGCTCCCTTGGCGGAGGCGTCCCGGGAGAGCGGCGGGCAGTGCCGGGAGGATGGCTGCCACTGCTGCCGCCCCGCAGGAAGGACCAACCGCCCGCCGCCCCGTTCGCTTTCCGCCGCCCCGGCCCCGCTGGCGGGGCGCCCCCAGCACCGCTCCCCCGATCCCCTGCACCGAGCCCCGGCTCCGCGCCCCGCCGGAGCAGCTGCGCCGACAGCTCCACGCGCCGCGCACGCCGCGCGCCCGGCACGGCGCAGCCCGCCCGCCCCGGGGCGGGGCCGCCGCCCTCCTCCACCAATGGGAGCCCGCGGCTCCGCGGCAACGTGCAGCGGGCGGCGGAATGTAAACACGGCCCCGCCGCGCGCGCCCTGCGCCGCCCCGCCCCGCTCCCGCCGCGGCCTGAGGGCGGGGCGGCTCCTCCCGCCCGGCCGGTGTCGCCGCCGGCAGCCCCTGGCAGCGGGGATGCGCTACTCCGGCACCTCATCCGGCTGCGGAGGACCCTGTGCTACCTGCCTCCAGGGTTGCGTGGAGCTTTCTCAATAAATATCCTAAAAACCAAAACCCACGCTGTCCCAAAAGCAAAGTACTTAGCGATGCTTTGAGCTCACGCTTCTCTTGCTGTGCACAGGGCAGGGCACCTCCAGCCTTGCTGAGGGAAAGCAACGGGTTCTTTCCCTCTCCTTTCACACTGCAAAACAGCACACAGACACAGCTGCCTTCAAGTAAATCCACCTCATCAGCACTATTTTCACTTCTGCTTTTTCTTTTCCCCAGTGTAACGCTATTAAAGAGTAAACATAGTTTACTTCTAAAGATGTATTATAGTAATTAAGCACAAAAAACAGGTTTTGGTGCTGAAGTTCTCATAGCTTTGCCATTTTAAAGGGCAAGAGACAAGGCAGCACAGCGCACCAAAGGCAGAGATGTTACAGAAGGGTTGCTAACAGCAGTTGGGCAGCAACTGATGGAGCAGGGACCATGAATTCTGCAAGCTTCAGGTACAGCAGTGTGCACAACAGCTGCACGAGATAGATGCTGCGTTCACCCAGCCTCCTCAGCTCTGCAAAATACCCGTTCCATTGCTTATCATGAAGAAAATCTGCTAGCTGTGGCTCAAAAGGGACATAAAAAACCCAAACTACTGTCAGCTGCTCAAGCCCATTCGCACTCAGAAACAATCTTTGTCAATTGTCTATATTGTCCCAGCTCATTTCAAGAAATCTAACTCATGTCATAGTTCAGGATGCCTACAGTAGATGTGGCCTTCAGCAGGCAGCTCTGTTAATTGATCTCCACTGAAGTCCATCAGCAAGGTACGTCCTGCTGTCTGGAAGCACATCTCCTGCTCCACTGAGCACAGAGAGAAGGTGGTTCTCCAGGGTTGAGGCAAACTTGGCCAATCTCTAACCTTCAGGTCTTTAACCGACTTCCTGGAGCTGAAACCCTACCATGGCCAACTTGTTAAAAAGAACTGAAACCTCATGGAGGGGCTAACCAGAGAGGAGAGACAAAGTATCCTTTTCCCTAAAAAACCTCCAGCCCTCACAGATGTCAAACCAGGGCTTGGTGGCAGCAAAGCAGTTCTGGTGCATCAGGAATAAATTCCATGGCCCATCGTGAAAGGAGAATGTTGCAAAGAGAACAGTAGCTAAAAATTGCATGAATCAGGTCTGCCACTAATAGGTCTTAGCACAAAGACTGTAATGACTATGCTGCTCATTTTTCCACACCTTTTGATGTGAGCGGCCGCATGCCACATGCCACTCTATTTGTGGTTTTGCCGCAGTGTGGAAAATGCACCAGGTCTCACAAGTGTTCTCTGCCCCACCAGCAACTTCTCCCATAAATTTTCATCAGTACAGAAAAAAACACCCAGAAGCTAGTGTGTAATAAAATCCTGCAGCAGACAATGAAATTATGATTTGAATGCAAGCTAACGTGCTGACTTTTTTGATGTGGCAATAAAACTAAAGTGGCTTAGCTCACACTGGGACATTTCCAAGTGAGTTAACACACGGTCCATCCACTCTCTCTATGTGGATGCCTTCTTAGCAGGGATGAGTGTAAAAGAGAAGAACTTTTAAGCTTCTAGAAATACATTACAACTGCTAACAATATTTTTGCTGGGATCTGGTAAGTCCTTTTAGATCAATCTAGTGGTTTTCTCCCCCCCTCCCCAATTACCACTTCTAGATATGTTCCAGAGAAGGTGTGAACCCCGTTGGAAAGGTAGGAATTACAGGGGCTTCCTTACAAGTTTACACAGCTGAGGTTGCTTTTCTTGGTTATCCTTTTATGGACCTCTTTGAAAGAGCCCAGAATCTACTAGGGATCTCTAAAGTACAGAGGGAGAGCCATGAGAATCAATCCATTTACCAAGTACGCTTAATACTGCTCTTATCATAGAATACTTTGGTTTGGAAGGGAGCTTTAAAGGTCATCTAATCCAACCTTCCATGCAGTTCCCAGGGTCCTCCTTTCTATCGTTTTCAAAAAAGGGTGAAAGATTTCCCTTTTTCCAGTCACCAGGGACTTCACCTGACTGCCACGGACTTTTCAAGTATCATGGAGAGTGGCTTGTCAACGACATCTGCCAATTTCCTCAGGACTGTAGGATGCACGCCATCAGGTCCCACAGACTTATTTACATTCAGGCTCCTCAGGTGTTCACAAACCTCATCTTGTACAGTGGGAGGGACTTGGCTGCCCCAGTCCCCATCTTGCAGTCCATCCACTTGAGATGTGGGAAAGGAGATTGCTAGCGAAGACTGAAGCAAAAAAGTTGTTGAGTATCTCAGCCTTCTTGTCTGTTGTTACCTCTTTGCCAGTCTTGCTCATCAGGGGGGTTTGTTTCTTCGACCTTTTCTGGTGGACACATCTGCAGAAGCCCTTCTTATTCTTTGTGCCCCTTGTCAAGTCCAGCTCCAGCTGTGCCTTGGCTTTCCTGACCCCACCCCTACACAACTGGGCACTGTCCCTATACTCTTCCCAGGATACCTGTCCCTGCTCTCCCTGTCTGTGCATTTCCTTCTTGCCCTTCAGTTTGACCAGCCGGTCTGAACTTATACATGCCGTTCTCTTGCCTTCCTTTCCTAATTTCTTACTACCTGACTTTACTCTTTTCCTGACCTGTGACCATCAGGACTGTGAACTCCACCAGTGTGTGTTCACTGCAGCCCAGGCTGCCTCCAGCCGTGACACCACCAGTTAGCTCACTTGCGTGACCAACAGGTCCAGTAGTGCATCTCCTCTGGTAGGGGTGTCTATGGCCAGGAGTCTCCTGGATTGCCGACAGCTTGCCAGGCCAGTTTTCCAGCAGATGTCGGGGCGGCTGAAGTTCTCCAGCAGGACAAGAGCCTGCGAGTGTGATGCTTTCTGTAGCTGGAGTAAGAAGGCTTTGTCCACAGGCTGCCCTTGACTGCACAGGCCTGTAGTAGATACCAACCACAGAGTTCCCTTTGTTGCCTCAGTCTCCGATTCTTACCCACAAGTTTTCAACCTGCTTGTGGCTATTTTTCAGAGACAGCTCTTCACACTCCACCCATTTCTTTACGTAGAAGGCAATGCGTCTGCCCCTCCATTCTCACCTGTCCCTTCTGAACAGCCTGTAGTCACTGATAGCTGCACTCCAACTGTGGGATTCATCCCACCAAGATTCAGTAATGGCAAACAGGTCACAGCTTTCCAGCAGCATGGTGGCTTCCAGCTCCTCCTGTTTGCTGCCCATGGTTCAACTGCTGGTGTAGAGGCACTTCAGCTGGGCTGTCGGCCGTGTCACTTTCTTGCAGAAACACCCCTTAATTCCTTTCAGGTATTTCAACAGTGTTTCCCCGTTGGCTCCTACTACCTCAGGAGCCCCTGGCTCATCTCTGTAAATCCTGAAGTGTGCTGCAGTGTAGCCTGCATGCCTCAGAGCACCAGGTTGAGGGTCCTCGCTAGCAGCCCACCCCTCTAACCTTGGGCATGTCATCCCACAGCTTGTCACAGGCAAGCTTGACGTTATCCCCCTCCCCCTTCAAGTCTAGTTTAAAGCTGTCAGTGAGCCATGCTAGCTCACGAGCTCTTCTCCCAGATCTTCTGAACCCACTTGGCTGTTCCCAAGGAAGGGAGCGATATTTCATTATAAACATTTGCACACAGCTCTGCTGCCTGTGATCCAGGCACAAAGCAAAACCGAATATCCCTGTCCCGTATTCCTACCTTGTTGCAGTAAGTATTTTACTATGGTAATTTGCTTGTGCTGATAGGCTTTGCCCTTTTGAGTCACAGCCATGTTGCCAAAGCTATTCTGTAACTTAGTTAAGGGAAAGGTGTGCTCCAGGACTCTTGTGTGGATGAACTTCACTGTTTTCAAGAGGAGTTGTAAGCTTATTTATAGCAGAATGGCTCCAGCTACACAGCCTAAGCAAAGCACCATTAAAGCTTTATACCCCTCCTAAAGAGGGATCCTTCAGCAGGAAGTTGCACCCTTCCCAAACTGAAATGTTTTTCTTCTGCTGAACAGCATGGGATAACTTGAAACCCTGAGGTTTCAAATCCCTTGTTTTCTATTAGAATCTGTAATATTCTGCTACTTTCCTGCTTGTTTGATTCAAGAGACTTTCAAACAAGGCATGATCCAGTTAAGGATCATTAAGGAACATTTTTAAGACCTCACAAGATTGACTTATTTGTTTTTTTTCTTTCTGTTTTGGAAAAGAGAGAGCCCATAATACAGTTATTAAGAACCTGACAGCTAAAATGTAACACAGAGTAAACCTTTTAGTCATAAGCATGTGAATGTCTTTAAGGCCAACGCCAGCAACAGAGAGCACAGGCAACGACCATCTATTGACAAGCAGCCTGTATGACAATCACATCAGCTCCAAATGACCAGTACTAAGAGTTATTTTTATAATAGAGGAAGAAATTTCAAATAGAGATCAAAAATAAGTTAACAGTTCCCTTACAATCTGCAGGGTCAGATCTACAACAACATAGAATGACACAAGGATTTCCTCTTTGACTTGATTTTTCCAAGGCTCACTTTTAAAGGTGGGGTGGAGCAAAGAGTCAGAGTAACCAACCTTTCAAACCTGCATTCAGAAGTAGATGCCATCACTTCCCAGCAGTCAGAAAACAAAACAACAGACTGTGTCTTTCTGGCTCTTGTTAGTAGCTTCTTTCTTTGAGATGTTGTACCTTTCTCAGCAGTAAGAAGCTCGTAATAAACATAATCTTGTCCTGAAAGTCCTTTTGTGCAGGAGACACTTTGTCCATGTCCTGTCAGACTCATATCCTTTCCCGCTACATGAACACACCAAGGGTGAGATACCTTTAAAGTACTATTCCGACAGTTGATCTCCTGAACAAAGCACAGTCAGACCCCAGTAAGGACAGCACCTCTGCAGCGAGAAGCAACACTTGTAACCAGTAGCCAAGCACCCAGCCTATCTTCACCTACCTCTGTGTTGGATCTCCTGTCTCCAGCTCAGAGAAGTAACAAGACACACCTTCCTCGTGTTTTCCAGCACTGCTTCACCACTGGGCTGTAAACATGACACCTTTTGGACAAGGAGATAAATGTAGGTCGGGGAAAAGGAGGAATCTCAGGTCACAGAAAAGAACCACATAGAACAAAGGCAGGACAATAATATAGTATTTTAATATATGTTTTTAATATTATATTTATATTATGTAATATTATATATATTAATATTTTAAACAAAATAGATTTAACTTACCCTCACCATGACCTCCTAGGGTGGGCAATATGTTAGGAGACACCCTTCCCCCTACTGCCAGGAGAAGCAGAAGCTGGCTGCAAGGGAAAGCCCTCTTCTCCCTGGGTCAGGCTCTGACCTAGGAGTGTGTATGGTTCCTCATTCAGGTGACTCACATCACCTCCTCACACCTACAGCAGCTGGGCCCTGGGCTCCGGACTTTCCCTCCCAAGCATGCAAGGTAAAGAGTGTTTACTGCTGATGCTCCAGCTTCCAAGCACTGCAAAAAACACCTTTGCAACACTTGGGGACTAAGATTTACAGCTCTCCATAGCCCCAGTCTTGGTTATATTTAGGGCACACCATGGATCTCTCAAGATACAAAAATGATGTGCAGGAGATAATACCCCATCCCAAACTGCCCACCATTAGTAAAGAGGCCAAATTCTTCTCTCTCTTTCCCATTTAACACAAGACACATCCATCTCCTATTTCTCAGTATTACATCACAGATTGAAGAGCTAGAGCTGAAATTCACTGCTGGGAACATCTGCCCATGACCGTTACCCCTTTCTTAATTGTGCTCTCATCCTCTTTATTCACTTTGCAAAAATTGTCAGCTGTTGGCTATTCACATGCCCCAAAAGCCCAAGGTCTCCCTCTGCTTTTTCACCACCCTCTGCCTCTATAATTCTCTGCAGAGCCCCATTTTAAAGAATCTGTGATTATTTTAGCACTCAGATGCGCTGATTTAGGGGCATAATTATATTTATTATATTGCCTGCCTAGGTCATCTTGCTTGGACACAACAATATGAAAACAGCACTGCAAGAGAAAGTATAAAGCTATGGCACAGCCCACGTCTGCAAGCTGAGATCTGAAGTCTGCTCCTGGCCACTAGCCTAGTTTTGTTACTCTTATCTGTGTTTTCTTTTTTGGCTATTATTTTTTCTTAGCTTGCCCATGAAATTGCAATATCATTATCTGCCTTAAGGTATTTGAGTGCTCAACTATCTATCTGCCCACGAAACTTTAGAACAAGTCAAAAGACTTTAGCTTCCGAGGCATAAGTTACACAGTAGCTCCATGACAGTATTTTCATGAAGAAAAAGGCTGGGTGAGAAACAAAATTTTATGCACATCCTGTTACATCTCAGTTCAGTCCCATTTATTCTAAGACTGATCTATCGTGACCACATCAGGGGAACAAGAGTGCCGCAGCAGCACCAGCCTGTTCTTTTGATGAGTCATTTCTGCATGTGTCAAAAAACCTGAGCCCTACTTGCAAGGATCACAGAATAATGGAGGTAACAGTATTTTGTGGTAATAAACATGCATCAAAAGAAGTGAATGAGACAAAGAAAGCAGATACTGAACAACTTAAAGAGTGCTTCCGTCAGCATTAAGTGTCAGAGAACTGTAATTACTATGCTGGTTTCAGAGATATAAAATGATTTGTATAAACCAGAAAACTAGAATGTAAAGGGAGAACTTAAGCCAATATGGTCATATCGATGTGACCCTTTATATGAACATTTTTGCTTTGGCATGGAGTAGTCTTAAAAAACACTAGTTCATGATGTTTTGGAAAGTGTCCAACCTAAACTTAAAAAGCTGCATGAAGTCTGAACTAAGCAACCCCGAGAGGAACACTATGTTAGGTTATCCATATGGAAAACACTATACAGGTGTAACTGGTCAAGCCTTGTCCTGCAGAATACTGTATAGCTCTGAGCACAGACACGCTGCTTTGATAAATGTACATCACGAAATCTACATCTGAAAAGGAAAGGTTCTACTCAGTGCTTCCCCTGGGAAGATGGGTGCTTTGTTGCACAAGTTTCACTTCACCCCTGACAGTTAAATAGGTCGTTTTGTTACCCAGTTTGTTCAGTGGGTGAGAACCATGTCAGGGACTACTTGCAACAACTCAACCCATACAAGTCCATAGAGCCCAGTAGCCTGCATCCAATAGGCTGAGAGAGCTGATTGATGGTCTTGCAAGGCCACTGTCCATGATCTTTGAAAAGCCACAGAGATCAAGGATCCCTAATGACTGGAGGAGGAAAAAAAAAAAAAAGGATTCACACACAGTTTCAGAAAAAGCCAAAAGAACAACTTGGAGAAGAACAGTAAGACTATTTCTTACATTTAAATGGAACTTTCCATATTTCAACTTGCACCTGTTGCCTCTTGTCCTTCCACTGGGCACTGCTAGAGGAGAGTCTGGCTCTGCCTTCTTTACTGCCCCTGTCAGGTGTTTATATACCTTGACAAGATCCCTTCAAGACTTTTCTCCTCCAGCCTAGAGAATCCCAGCTCTCAGCCTCTCCTCCTTATTTAAGTCTTCAATCCTATTATAACCTCCCTGGCTGGATACACTCCAGTATGTCCATGTCTCTCTTGTACTGGGGAGCTCAGCACTGGACACAGCACCCAGATGTGTCACCAGCACAGACTGGAAGGGAAGAATCACCTCCTTCCACCTACTAGCAACACTCTTCCTAATGCAGCCCAGGAAGCTTCTAGTTTTTGAGGCCACCAGGGTGCACTGCTGGCTCATGGTCAACCTGGTGTTCACTAGGACCCCCGGGGCCTTTTCTGCCCAGGTGCTTTGCAGCTAGCTGGGTGGCCTCCACCCTGCACTGGTGCTCGGGGTTATTTTTCCCCCAGCTACAAGACTCCACATTTCCACTTGAACTCCATGAGGTTCCTGCCAGCCCATTTTTCCAGCATGTCAAGATCCTTCTGAAGCACAGCCCTCTGGTGTACGAACAACTCCTATCTCCTGCAAGCTTGGTGATCATGCACTCTGCCCCCTGACCCAGGCCATTAATGAAGATGTTTAACAGTGTAAGATCTGGTATTGACAGGGTACACCAGTAGCAACCACCCTCCAGCTAGGCTTCAGGCCACTGATCAAAACCCTCTGAGCACAGCAGTCCAGCCAGTTCTTGATGTACCTAGTCACCATCTGCTCACATGGTCCATAGTTCATCAGTTTGGTAGGATGTTATAAGGAACAGCGTTAAAAGCCTTGCTAGAGTCAAGATAAACAACATCCACTGCTCTGCCCTCATCCATCCAGCCAGTCATCTAGTTTCAGAAGGTTATCAGGTTGTCAGGCATGCTTTCCCCTGCATAAATCCATTCTGGTTGCTCCTAATCACCTTCTTGTTCATCTTTGGAAACAGTTTCCAGGATTATTTGGTCCACCACCTTCCCAGAGATCAAAGTGAGACTGACTGTATTATAGTTTCCCCTTATTCTTCTTGTCCTTCTTGAGGACAGGAAGGATATTTGCTTTCTTCCAGCCCTCAGGAATGCTGTCAATTGCTATAACCTTTATGATAACTGAGAACAGCTTCACAAAGACATCAGCCAGCTCCTTCACCAGTCATGGATATGTCCCGTAAATCTCTGTATATCCCATCTCTTTCAGAATTTCTTAACTTCTCAACCAAGGGTTGACCTTCCTTGCTCTAGCCTTTCCCACCAGCCTTAGGGGCCTGCAATTCCCAAAGGCTGATCTTACCAGTAGAGACAACACGGAGTACCTCAGCCTTCTCCATGCCCTTTGTCATGAAGATGCCGTTTAGCAGCAGGCCCACATTTTCTCTCATCTTCCTTTTGTGGCTGATTTAACTGTTGAAGGCCTGTTGTGCTCCACATCCCTTGTCAGATTCAGATACAGATGGCTTGGCTTTGTCTCTCCTAACCCCATCCCTGGACATTGGCACAGGATGTCCATGTCCCTCACAGGTCACCTGTCCCTACCTCCACCTCTTGAATGCTAGCAGCAGCCTTCCACACAGATCCTTCACGGTGGTGCACGGCAGGAGGATGAAAGGCAACTGGTATGAGTTGAAACCAGAGAGGTCCAGCCTAGATAAGGAGGTACCTCCTCTATACCCTGTGCATGCTCTAAGCGGTAATATGTTTTTATCTCTGTCCTGTTCACTGATAGCACTTCTGCCTGCTGATCAGAAAAGGCAGCAGTTGGAGATGTAACACCACTTACCCCATGCATTGCCTGTCAATCAGCAATGCAAACCCATTCCCAGGAGGACTTCTGTTCTAGAGCAAGCATTCTGAGATACTCAGTACCTGTACCTACCACACCTGAACTGGCTGCCTCAGGCATTTGGATTTTGACCGACCTGTAACAAAGAACAGACTGACAATTTTTAACAGGCCATTTTTTATTGAGAGTTAAGATCACGTCCCTCCATGGTGCGCAGAACGCACTATGAAAACAAAATACAGAAGATCGCTTTAGTAAATACACACTGGTTAAGCAATGCTACTTTTTGGCAAAGTGCTGTATTTCGTCGGTTTTCAGCTTGTGTTAAAACTATTAAAAATAAGAGCCAGACATTCTTCCATATTAAAAGGACTGCTACAAATAGAGAAGTGGCTCTGGAGAGAAGCTGCCATATATGCATAGACTGATGTACAGTATTAATCCTAACTGAAATGTCCCTTTCAAATCTTCAAGTTTGCTGTGTAGAAGGCACAGTTTAAAATGCAAATCTGTCCATTGACAAATACATAATGAAAATACAGTTTCAGCAAGATTCATGAATATCAACCAGTATGAGACAGTGCAAGGCCTCCACTTTTACAAGAAAAAACACACACTTTAATACAATTCAAAAACCATAAAAAAAGCCACACAGCTCACTATTAAAACAGAAAACCAACACACATCTAATTGCCCAACAGCTCCAGGCACAAAACAGGGCTAGACCAACATAAATATGTAAAACAAATTAACAAAAAGCCACTGATGTAGTACTATCTCACACAATAATATGGTTTCCAATATTACAAATTGAGAAGCACAGCTTTGTGCAACAAAACAGTTTATATCCTGAAAGATATAGGCTTTCATCACCAGAAAGTTATCTAGTAATGTAGTATAAAAAGACCAGTATCTCCCAATTCTAGGAGCAGTCTAAAGTTGCATTTACTTTCCTACTGAGAAGAACGGACCAAGGCTCCCACTGTAATGCCTGGAAGCCTTGTACTCTCAACTCCATCTCCCCCTTAAGAGCTAAAGGATTACTTACTCCTTCCAACACAGGGAGGTGGAGACTCCATCTTCCTTCATTTCACTTTAAGAAAATTAAAGCTGAAGGAAAGTAGTTGCTTTATATATAAAGAGAAAAAAAAATACAGGAAAGCAAGGAATTTTCCTGAGCTAGAAAGTTGGCAGTGAGGAGAAGGAAGTCTAAGCTGGGCAAAAAGTTGGAGTGATAAAAGGTAGATATAATCTGAGGCAAGTAAGAGTATTCATGAACAGATGAGAGACTGGTGAAACTACAGCTATTTGCAGATAAACCAGAGTATTTGGATTACAAAAGAATTGTTGTATGGACATGGGCACATACTGCTGAGAAGAGCATAACAGTCTGTTTTGGAAACTCATGTGACAATTGTTTTCTTTCACTGTCCATGTGAATTCAATGTGTCTTAAAAAAAGACTAGTGCATCTAGGAAAGCACCACTCGCTTTTATACATTTAACTATTTGTCAACATCCCTTTGCAACAACCCTAACTAATCCCAGTGAAGTAGCACATCTGCAGTGAAACAGTGTACAGAAAACAACATTTAACCACCAAGTACAATTCACAACAATTCCAGCTGCAGAATGTGCAACAGTACCACTACATCAAGGTTAATCCAAATTGTTGGGTTTTTGCTTCAGTGAAATTGAAGCATTTGGTTGAATTTAAAATACTTCATAGGTCTGGAATAATTCACATTATTGATCTTGCCTAATTTCAAAGACTCCTCACATGACTCCTTATACTAGCTTCTGTATAAGGACTACTGGAAGACACGGTTGAATATGATGTTAACACTTCAATGCCCTAGGCACTAAACACAAGGAAAAGAAACAGTAAGTCACATTAAGCACTGACAGAAAGGGGTTTAAGCTTCCTTACATTTTATCCCCTTCTTTCAGTGAAGACTTCTGCTTCCTCACCTCCATAGCCATTCAATCTGCTTCCCAGATTGATCCATCAGGGTTCAGCATGCCATGTGGCTGCTGTGAGATACACACTTTATTAAAAAAAAGTAAAATTCACCTGTTAAGTGCCTGTCAACTTCCAAAACATCTTGCACAGTGTTCTTAAGAAAACTACTTGTTAGTTTTGAATGGCTTTTCTTTCCTGTTGGCCCACAGCAGTGTTACCCAGTCCTTCTGCCCCCAACGGGCTAGGAGAACCACCACTGCCCATCTGTCCCAGTTTCCATACACCCTGGTACCACTGCATTTAGCTCTGCAAGACTGTTTTCAGCATGCTTTCCCCCGCCACACACTGCCCTTCATTTCCAGTCACAATTAACTCAGACTTCATTTTTGCAGAGAGAAGGAGGGAAAATTAGGAGAACTTCTGATAAAACCTTCTTTCTAGCTACTTTTGAGCTATGCTCAACCTGTAAATGAGACAATCTAACAGCAATTAGCAGCTCAGAAATAGCTATCCATCAGCCTGACTCCTTTAAAGAGCAGTCAGCTACTGACGGGATTAAAAGAACGGGCTGATCTGCCCTCTTTTTCCTTTAACTAGGTTAAAGATTAAACAAAATCAGGTAGGGGAAATACATCTTTCAAAGACAGAAAGAGAAAGGGATAGAGAAAAGGAGTAAGAACTTGAACTGTACCAAGTAAAACACAGTTCAGCTCTCTGGGTTAGGCATCTGCACTTAACCCATAGGTCCACTTTTCCTTCCACTCCGCTGTGAGGTACTACATCTGTAACACCAGTGCCATATCATACCGCAACAATACTGGGGGGACATTTAACCCTTTCCTGATACCCATATTAAGTACCCAACACACCTACACAGACTCCACTACCACAAGTAGGTACAAGGCAATTTAGATTAGATGTCCTTCTTGTAACAGTTCAGCATAGCTATGTAATATCCACTGGCGGCTATATTTCCTTGTTAGAAATTAATCATATATGCTGAATACAGACAGATACACAAGCTGTCAAGTACTGGTCATTGAAGCATACAGCTAACTTCAGATTTTCTAACTCCACTTTGATTAATGCAAAATGTAACCGACTTCCATCTCAGTTACATTTCTTTAAAATACCAACTAAGAACCCATCTATACATCATAGTTTATAAAACAGTACAAACTGTCGTACTGATATGCTTCCAAGACATTGATATTTAACATCAACATCTAGGACTTGCTGCAAGATGTTCAGAGATTTATGTGTCATTTCAAAAGAATGCAACACTAGTTATGATTGTGTTTGAGGGATTGATTATCAGCTTCAGATTGACCACACTTACCTATGCATGAAAACAAGAACAACCTAAAAAACCCAATTAAACCATAGATTAAAACCACAAGAGCCATCAGTAATTGAACTGACGCTGGCAAGGCTGGTGAACAAACAGTCCGTTGTGCTTGATTTGCCGAGAGTGGCAATCCCTGGTAAGGTTTTGGCGACGGAGACCGTTTCTGTTGAGATAGTGTCTTTCATTGTGTTCCTTTATCCAGTGGGTAGGACGAAAGCTCTTGTTTTTTTCCAGAAAAGTTGAACGAGTAGCAAGAGCTGTGACGTAGCAGTGAACACGCTGTCCCGTTTCATTTCGGGCCTCCAGTCTAGAAATGTAACAAGCAAATATCAGTCATTACTGAGGTACACTGGAAAGACACGCAAACTAGAGAGGGCAGGAGAATACGGACATCAACAACAGCCAGCATTTTGGAAGGGCACCCTTATTCTACTAGACAGAGATTTGGGCTGAGGTGAGGCCAAGCTAGTTTAGGAAAACCACACTGGTATGTAATGTGTAGTGCTGCTAACTCGCTTTTAGTGCGAAGGCACAGCAACAGCCTCCGGACTTTTGGTGTATTACGCTGTTGTGCCCTTCCTTCCCCACCCCACCTCCCTAAGCCCAAGATGCAACATGGATCAGAAATACAAGGCAATGTGTGTCACACTGCTCCAGCTTTAGAAGACTTCAGAGTTACCCATTAAGCAAAGTTTGGTCTAAAATACTCTTGAAAACATAGCTGAAAATGATGAAATTATGATAATGAAAGTGTGCTTGGATTGCCAGCCACACAAGTAAACCCAAACATCGTTCATGCAGAGGAAGGGGAAAGCTAGACCAGTTGTGACACACATCAGAAATCACTTGGAAGGATCGTTCCTCAACCAGCCCTCTAGATTTCATGAGCAGAGAGTCAGCAGGTTTGGCAAACCCTTACTCCATCATGCACTAGTGAAAAACAAACCAGCAGCCTATGCAAGCAGGGACTGACATATTGAAAAAGGACTTCCCTACTCAACAGAACAATCACTGGTGTTTCCTGAAACTTCCACAGCAAAGCTAAAAATAGCCTCGCAGTTTTAAAAGCAAAGCAAATCCCAAGTCTGGGTACTACAGCGGGTGTGAGACCAGTAGCACCAAAGTTGCTTGCCTTCTCTCTCCCCACCCAGGACCCAACAACTAGCTGTCAACTCAGTGGTGCCCAGGAAAGATGACTGCAAGACCAAGAGCTTGCTCAGGCATGAGCACGAGGTCTCTTGGGAAGTCTGTTTTTCAGCACTAGCATGACTCTACAATAAGCTCTTCCAGAAAATACTTTAACTTGCGTTTATTGCATGATGTCTCTGTAGACATCAGCCTGGTCTGCCACGCCCATGGTACACCCTTGCAGGTAGCCTTGCTCTTGGGAACTCTTCTGCCTCCCCCTACTCCACACTGTAACAAAGCACTCCCCCCCAGCAAGGGAGTACCCCTCCCTTCTACTTTTTTTTCTTTTCAATATCCAAATCCACTTGCTTTTGGCTCCTTGGGTAGCTTCATACAACTGACTGAAGCCTACAGACTCCAGAATAGCCATGTGCGACAGATTGGTTTTCCCCTGTTCATTCAGATACTGTCCTAAACCTAGCACTTGAGATACAAAACAAGAAATATGTAAAAAAAACAACACAAATTAATTGTCTTGTAAATACTTTGTATGCAGATTACATCAGTTTAATTTACATGAGGGTACCTGCAAATATGGGACTACTGCTTTCTATACAGGGTGATCCCTTAACATGTTCAGCAATGCTGGAGGTGGAATTCCAAGTGAAGCCTTGCTGGGGAAAGGCCATAAAGAGCCAGGAAGGCACACCACACTTACTGGAACCCACATTTCCTAAGCATGCCCTTGCTGCATGTCACCAGCTAGCAAAGGGCATCAACTGCTGAATACAAAGTGTTGTGGTTTGTTAAGGAAAAATATGACTAACGGGAACGTTTATACAACATCCTTTTGATTTGAAAGGAAATTACAAGGAGCAAATAGATTTCCTCTACAAAAGGAAAAAAACTGGTTTAAAGATATTGCTGGTTGAAGATATTTAAGCTTCTTCCCCCTTTTATCAAACACCCTTCCAACACTGGTTTGCAAACCAATGCTCTTCTGTTTGTCACCTTAAACTGGGATAGCAGAGGTGGTTTGAATTAGCTAGAAGGCCACAGACTCTTCTAATAACAGCATTTTGATATCTTAGTGGTTGTCTTTGGGACCCTGGCACTAGTGAACCCTGGGCACGAGAAGAACAGGGCTGATGAGGCTGCATCAGTGTCAGAACAACATCTTACAGGGCTGTGTCTAAAGCCAGACCACTGCTACATATATTCACCATTGTGTCTCCAGCATTGATTTTGCTAGAAAGTGTAAGCGTCCTGCTAGTTGCGCTATAGAGACAGACCTCACAAGAAACATCAAGACCCCACCCCAATTAACATTTAAATAATTTTTCTGCACTTAGCATTTTGCCTTGTTAAAGCAGATGTAGTTAGGCTCGATCAAGTAACATCATTTGGCACAAAGGTTAGTCCTAAGACCAGTATTGTTTTGGCAGACAAGGCTCTAGAGGAAGCAGTGTTGCTAGCAGCCTGATCAAACAAAAAGCACTGTCCCAAAACAGTAGTACTTACTGTGCCAGTGTGCCTTAAGCAGCTTTTCTTGGCCCTACAATGTTAAATGGCCAACCATTAAACCACTACAGACTTCAAAAGAGCTTTTGAAACTTAGTGCATTATCAGTGTAACTTATTTTCCCAGCTTCTGCAGTCTACCTCAGCTTTAGACTGAAGTCTACTCCCAGTTCTGCCACCCAAAATAACTTACACCAAAGTCTACATCTTCTGATGAAGCAACAGCACAGAATTCAGTGTGAGAAAACCTCAACCACACACCACTCGAGGATCATCGCAGCTTTAGCTTCCCAATACATTAAAGCAGCTGAACTGTGCCACACAGTATAAAATCGGATCCTTCTCCAGAAGAACTTACACTGGTGTCCTTTGCTTACAAGTCACTGAGAGAGGTCAGCATCTGACTTTGAATGTCACCAGTTTCCCCAGACCCTGATTTCAGAAGGTGCTCTGTGCTCATGGCTTTCCCCGATTTCAGTTAAGCTAGACCCTTGATGCTCAACATCAAACTGCCCTCCCCAAATATTTATACAAATCCCCTCTTCTCTAAGATTGATGGTATCAGCACTATCCTTCAACATTATACGGCAGCATGTCATCCCAAAGTCACCCATTTCTTTGAAATAAGAAATTGAAACATGGCAAGAAGTGATCAGAAAAGTCAATGGGCATCTACCTACAGCAGCTCCACCACTACGCTATTTTTTTCCTGTGTAAAAAAGCTTACTGTGATTTTTTTTTCCTTTTTTCAATTGTCTTTAAGTGGAAGCTCCAGATGGGAGGAAAAGTCAGTTTTTGTTATTAACCAGGATTCACAAAACACCCAGTTATTTCCAAATCAATGAATACATGGGCAAGTGTGAAGTCATGATGGCAAAAATACCCTATTTATATACACCTACATATACAATATTGTATAGCTGTATATACTGGACAGTTACCATCAAAGCAGCAGTGCACAGTAAAAATGCATCCACAGTAATTCCACATGGCTAGATCTTTAGGACCCCAAAAACTAAACAATTTTACAACCTGCAGAAAAATATAATCCTGTGCTAACCTATCACTAGGTTTGAGGAACCAAAAAAATCAAGAACAGCCTTCCTTGTCACGGTAGTTAAATAATACTCGTCACCTCATGAAGTGACTAAGAGGGTACTGACTAACAGCTATGAAAAATACACATAGCTACAGAGGGGGCAAAGTGCTTTCAGATGTGTGTTATCAGCTATATGCTTAACTGCTGCTGGTTCCAACAGGACTGGAGCATATTCTGCGAGAGAACAATACGGCTCCATAAATATTCATTGCAGTGTCAAAATAGTATACCCAACTGTTTCCTGTCAGTCACCTTTTATAGCATTTTTCTAAGCACGCAGACAGCCCTGACCACCCTATCCACCTTGTGCAGTATTCATGCTTTATTCACTTGCTCTGAAATAAGCTGGAAAATTCAGTATTAAGTGTCTAAGCTACTCAAGTAGAAACCAGATATTTTCAGCAGAGCTTCTTGACAATGGAAGTCAGACATACCTGGGACTACCTGGGCTGTTAAACTCCTCATCTCCACATCCAGTCTCGTTAAGGCTGTGACAGGTATTGTGGACAGCATACACAGACATGCTGGGATGCTCTATTAGGAGGTTCTCCATGGGACTGGTTTCCACTTTGATAGTGGTTAATCCACCTGCAGTAAAACACGGGGGAGGGGTAATAAACCAACTCTCCTCCATGGGACATGACTCAAACTGGATGAAGCAAGACTCGCTGGCCTCCGGCAAGTGTTCCAAGGGAGACGGTAAACAAGAGAAGACAGGCGAGCCATCTGCAGCTGATGCTTCAGTGATGTCTGCTTCCTCCACAGAGCAATTAGTGCAAGTGTCTGCTGCAGGTGGCCATTAGGCAGTGGACAGGAACCCACGGATGTTGGCAATCACAGGAGGTCAAAGACAGCAAGATCGCAGGCAGCCAGAAGCATCATATAAAAAAAGAACAAAGAAAGAGATAAACCCCTATCAGCAAGTACACTTAAAAAAAAACACAAGGGGAGGTGAAAAGGGAGTTCCCTGACCAGCCACACTAGACACATAAAACAACTGTTATCAGTAAAGCAATACAATTGCATAATAAGTCAAACATATTTTATCTGTACAAGTGGATCTGCTGAAGCCTGTGCCAGGCTTATAAACGTGACATAATTCTTCTCATAAGCTTACATACCATGTTTCAGTAGCTTTGTCTGGAAGATACCCTATGCTCTAACACACGCTGGTTGTGCTTAGGTAAAGTTTCTCCCAAGCTACTGGTTTCTAGAGAGGGTTTAGATTTGACAGACATCTTACCTATAAAGTCAACCAGAATCCACTCGTCGTCTTCTTTCTCACTGAACTCTGGCTCTCGGCTGGACAAGCTATCAATCTCTCCCATGAGCATGTTATTTAACCTCTGGAACATTACTAAGGCAGGAACAAGACTTTGGCTGGTAGGTCTTTATATCCAAGGTTCAAGGCACAGCTCACACTGTACTAGCAGAGTGGCACAGACTTGAGACTAAAGTGCATAGATGCTTTATCAGCTTAGGTACGGGACATGCAGAGGCATGACTGGTAAACACTTTATGTGAAACCTGCAAAAAATGATGACAGGGGTCTTAACGACAAAGCAATAGGTAGCATCCCTAGGGAATAAATTCAAACCCCTCTCATTAGTGCATTTTGAGACACCAGTGAACATTTTTTTCCCCTAAGAGGAGAGGCAACTTCACTGGCATTCACTATTCCTTTCCCAGCCAGATACACAGAGAAAAAGCCTAGGTCCTCCCTCAGAGCCAAGCATCTTCCTCTAGATCCTCCTCCCCGTGCAAAGGTCTGCTCAGCTGCCAGTCCCCACCTTCTCCTATGGGAGGAGAGGGACTTTTGTACAGGAGTCCTGTGCCTATGCTCACCGAGGTGCTCCCCCATCTCCCTGCCCATCTTTCTCCTGGTCAGAGAGAGATGCAGAGGGCAAGCACGCATTTTCTGCTCCAGACATCACATCTCCTCTGTTGACGCAGCCTCACGCCTCTCCCGGAGACTCCTGCGAGGGCTCCTGGGGTGCTCAGGGCAGCGTGTCTTCATCTCCCATCACACACGGTTCAGGGCCACTGCCTACAAGTTAACACAGCAGGAAGGCACATCCCCTCTCCAGGTTCAAAGTACACCACATAGTTACCCACGGGATCATTTCCACAGCAGGTGCCCAACTAGTCATGTATGGCAAGTCCAAGCAACAAGGAAAAGTAACTTGTATACTTTATTAAAATCAACATTTATTTCTCAAGACACTTCCCTAACTCTACATGTAATTAGTCACCATAAGCTGGAACTCCACATCTGGCACTTAAGACGAAAAATTCCGCTAGTACTGAGAAGCTGAGTGTCCAGCCACCCCAGATCAGCATGCTTACAGCCTCTGAATATTTATGTATGAGCCATTAAGTAGAAGCCATTAAAGGAGCTGAAAAAGCAAAGACTACATGTGAAAAATATTCACTGACTTAACTACAAGTTAATTTCACTATGATAATATTTGAATTATCACAGCATGTCAGAATTATGACAGATTAAATACCTGCTTAATAAATAGGGAAGAAGATATATATGTATGTAAGAAGGTATGAGTGTCTGCATTCAAAAAGCAACACAGAGTAAGACACACTACACTCAACAAACCCAGCCATTAAAACAAGATACAACCCACAAAGAATATTATTTAAGGCCAGTGTACCCAGCTTCACCCTGTAACTCTCAGGCCACACTAAAGGGTCATTTTGGCCTCCTATCCCATCTTACCCCTGCACACCAGACCCCACCACCTACTTGCTCAATGCAAGGACAAGCTCCTGCTCCATACAATACTGCTCCTATAGACATCTATGAAGCTACCCCCCTTTCAAACAGCACAGAAGGATAGGATTAGAATTTAAAGCAGTCTTCAGAAGTAATATGAAAAGGCACAGTGTAACTCAAGAAGTTATGTACTGTAGCTCTTCAACAGGAACTATCAGCTGCAGGAAAACAGAAGACTAGGAACAAACGTCTCAGCTGCAGTACCGATAAAAGACTGTTTTTTAGGACCACACATGAAATTGAAATATCTGGGTTCTCTTTAAGAAAGCTACAAGAATGCTCAGAAGTCTAAAGAAAAATGATGAAATTTAAAAAATGGAAAGGCTTAACAGAGGGAAGGAAAAAAACAACAACAGTAGTCAGTTATGTGAAGGAGGAGGCACACGTTGACTCCCTTCTACAGTCACAGCAGCAAAAGTGGCCAAGTGGCTTTTAGCTGCAGTAAAGTTCCATTTTCAGCGGTTACTAGCAGGAAACGTTTGTAACCATTGAGGTCACTAAGCCCTGGCTGGGTTACCTAAGGAAACGCCAAATGCCCACAGAGTTCCTAAGCATCTTTTTGAGAAGGCTTGAGTGCTTCGATCATAGACAGAGCTTGCCATGGATAAGGAAGTGGACTCTAAATGAAAGCTTGAAGTCCATAGTTTCCAGTCATCTGGCACAAGAACTAGGAACAAAAAGAGTTTGTTTTTTCTTTAGGCTAACTAGCAAGCCATAGCATAATTGCTGATGGGCGCTGGCTTTCCCCATTCTCCCACTGCCACCTGCATGTGTTGCCTCTTTCCTAGATCTAGACTGGAAGCACCCTCCGGCAACGGCTGGTTTTTTTGTTCTTCAAGTTGAGCAAGATGAGAGCTCACACTCCTACACTAAGGCTCCATAGGCATCACAGCAACATCAAACAATTAACCTCTAAAAAGGAAAATAGAGATCACTGTTCCCGAGAACATAAGCTAAACAAACTATACCTTTTGACCCATAAAATGTATTTCAGTAGATCAAAAGCACATTGTCCCATTTTCCCCTTTCCCCACCCCAAGGAGGATCCAAAAAAACATCTGAATCATTTAGAACCTGGTAGATGTTTTGACATCCTTTTGGCCAAGTGCCTTTAAAAACACCACACTTGCGTGCTATTGTGCAAGCCAGATGGGGACCAAGAAGTGACGCTGTTAACAAGGGTCACCGTTGGGGGAGGCAAGTGCGACAGAGGCTGAATGAGGCACTCCAGCTCTGAGACAGGAGCTATCAGCTGCCAGAAGAGACAAGGAACAACCAGCTCAGCTACAGCAGCAATAAAAGGCTGCTACAGGTAACACATCCAATGCATATCAATAGTAGTGTAGAGTTGCCTAAAACCCCTTTACTTCTCTTTTTGTTTTTTTCTATCCTAGCAAAGGAGATGCACACTTAAGAAAACAAAAAACACACACAAAAAAGACACTCCCTCAAGTCACTTCTGCAGTTCTCGGTGAGAGCTCGGCTGCTGATCCCCCCTCAGCTCGCAGCCTTTCCACTGCCACCAGGAGGCTCCAAAAAGCCGCTTTCGCCGGAGCCGGCGGGTGACCCGGCAGCGCCGCAGCAGCTGCGCACCTTCCCGGCTGCGTTGCGGAGCCGAGCCCAGCCCCGGCGCTGGGCGGGGGGGGTGGACGTGACTACCGGCTGCTCGACAGCCGTGAAAACGGCAAAACCCTCCCGGCCTCGGTGTTTTCCGAGGAGAGAGCAGCCGGGATGGACGTCCGGGTAGACGGGAACCCCGCTGCTGCCGCTTTCCACCGCCTCGCCCGGGCGCTCAGACCGCGGGACACATTACACCCAGCCGTACGTGAGCCGGGAGACCGGCTTAACCCCAGCCCTGCAAAGCGAACTCACCCGGACCGCGCTGCCCCCAGCTCCGCCACCGCACCGACTCCGCGCCCTGCGGAGCCCTTTGTTGTTATACCC
>WKFP01015478.1:42197-111193 GCA_011057875.1 Pterocles orientalis
GAAAATGGGCACTTCCTTTTCTGCTCTTCTTCCTCTGACTTCAGTGAGTGGAAAGGTTTCTGCAGCATTGGCTTAAAGGTACCAGATTGATTGTTCCTGCTGTAAGTCACAAGTTTCTAAAGCTATTTTCCCAAACAGCAAGTTAAAATTTTGAGTAAAAGCAGCCCTTTCCAGACATTTATGCAAAACAGGTGTTAGAGACCTGTTTCTGTATTTCTAGAACATGAACTCAGCACACGCAAGAATCCAATTTTGACATGACTAGGAGCCTCATGATTTGGCTGAGTGAGATCCAAGGAGGCAGAAATTACTGGATATGATCCTCCAAACCAGACTGAAAAAGTTGAGGGATTCAGTTTTCTGTAGAAAAACTATTATCTTAAAAACATTAAACCAGTCATCCTTTTCAGAAAAGAGTCCTTGGCTAGGAAAAAACATTTTTCCTTAGAAATTGTCAAAATGCAATTCTTGCTTTTCATATTGTTCGAGAGCAAAACCAGGTATAATTCTGTCTTCAAATTGCCACTGGCAGGAAACCATCATAAATCATAGTCAGATTAAAAAATCAACAGTCAGCTTTAGCTTCACATCGAGCTCTTTTCCTCTGTTCTGTCAAAATAAAAAACCTCTCAGAAGTCATTATAGATTTCCATGGTCTGAATAACTCTGCTTTTTCCTAGAGCACCTTCAGTGGCAGCATTTGAACCATGAGCTTGGGCTGGAGTGTCGGCGTTTCAGCAGGCAGTGCCGTACTGCCGTGCCAGCCAGCACAGAGCCAGGGGCAGGTGCTGTTACGTGAACGATTTTTCTCTTGAGTCCAGAGCCATTCACCAAACATTATCCATTGGGATTGTCTGTCCTCCTTCATATTTGTCCCTTGTACTAGAAAAGGTCCAGCATATTTTCACTGCTCTTGCCTGAACCTGTCCTCTCCTGTAGCACTTGGCAATAAAAGACCCCATTGTACCCTTGGGTACAACCAGGAATCAAGCTCTTCTACTGGTTTCTTCTTTGCCCTGTGATTAGAAAGGCTTTCCAGAAGCACACCTCCCACCTTAGACAGTCAAGTAAAGTGTTCTTATCAACCAGAAGAGAAATGACCCATGAATTTTTTGCTATGGCATCGAACATGCATTTGTTACATTTATGAAATCCCTACACACTTCAGACGTTTGATGAGTTATTACCATGGTTATTAACCCTTCAGTTTTTTTGTTCTTTATTTCAGTGGTGATGTCAGGACGACGGGCATCCCAGAGTCAACATACAGGCAAATCAGCTTGATCAGCTACTACAGGCTGAGTTTAAGAGGAACTTACCTTGGTGCCACGATTAATTTTCCTATGCTGGATTTATCTTTGTTGCGATTGACAGTTAATGTTCAGTGAGAGGATAAGTAGGTTTGTCTGTGGCATATCTGTGTTTTAAATCATGTGGGAATGACAGTCAGCATGCAAGAGAGCTTCCTCCTTAAATCGTCAGCCCAAAGGGTGCTTTGTTGTGTGGCTAGCCATGCTTAAAACCCTTCCTCGAATTTTTCTGCACAACCGCAGAGTCAGCAGACACACACTGTTCACATCTCCAAGGCATTTTTAGTCTTACCAGCAATCCATTTGTTTTCTTTCGGCTCTCCCACTGATTCATATGCTTCCTAAAATAGTGAGCACTATCTTTGTTCTTTTGTGACAAGTTACAAAGGAATTAGCAACATCAGTTTAGCACCAAGTAGTATGAATCACATCATATGCATGGATGTGCTTGGATTTCAACTGTAAGACTCCATCCGATTGCACATTACCATTATTTTCGAAAGATCTCTTAGTGTTTGCAGAGTACAAAGCCACACACCATGATTCTGCGCTGCTATTCGTTTCAGCCATGGATGTTTCTTGCAAATACTGAGCCCAACATTTCTCACCAAAGCTCACACTGGCCCCAATACATAAAAAAAAAGGCCAAGTACTTCTGAGAGAAGATGAAATAATGTCTGTTGCAATGGAGCCTGAGGTGACCACAGCGGACAAAAAAACCCATGACCTTTCCTGCTCCCAGGTCTCAGGCACTGCGTTGGTAACAAAGCCAATCAATACTTCACAACATCCTTAGCTCACATGTTCAAACCCAATTTTAGCATGACATATATACAAATCTACATGTCTGTCTCTGCATAATTAATAAATTATGTATAAAGTGTATTACAGTATATATGTATGTATACAGAGGAATTTAAGCTCCCTTCCAACCCAAACTATTCTGTGATACTATGATTCTATTAATTGACTTGGGATCCCAAGCACTTATTGACAGGTTCCCTTTCTTGCTTAGGTCAGACAGGATGAACGCCAGCAGTCTGTGCCAGCTGAGCTCTGTGGAATGAATAAATAACGTGGGAGGTCTTGTCTGTTGGGCTAAGCATTTCATAGAAGCCAGGTGCAAGAGTCATCGTTGCATACTGAATCGCTGCAACTCAGAATCGGGTATTACAGTCATCTGAAGAGCTCTTTTCAGATAGCATTTTAAAACTGCCTCTGCGCAATAATGCATTAATGAGGTCTCAGTCTCTGCAAGATTTGTGCTAATGAAGCCTCCAGGCAAGAGACAGATCCTGCCACACACGCTTCCAGTTTGGAAAAGTTAACGCTCACAGCAAGGTGTAGCCTCCCTGCACACCAATGTAAGTCCCCAGATAACAGCAACGATTCTAGTAAAGCCTGCCAGCAAGATTGTCTTGTACAGCCATCACTGCAAGGAACTCGTAGTTTCAGATTTAGCTGTTGACCTGTTGCGTGGCTTTGGGCAGTCTACAAAACTCTGCCCAAGTTCCTCATACATAGGATGTGGTCGGGTAGCCAGCCACTCCACTGGGATGATGCAAGAGAGTTGTTTGCACTTAACCCTTTTTACTTTGGCTAAGAACTTTTCACATAGCTGAAAGTTGTTGGAAAGGTCCTTGGATAAGGTGAGGTAGAGCTGATCCTGGGGTGTTCTTCCAGCTGATGGTTCAGCTGGTGTGAGGTCCAAAACCTAGAGAAAGTAAGCATGTTCCAACTCTTAAACATATACACCAAAATGGCCCTTCTCTGGCTATGAGTGACAGTGTGACAGAATGTGACGACTTGACAGTGACGTTACCCTCAGTCTCCAAGCACATGGTGTTCCCCAGGGCACAACCCCAGCTGCTGATGTGCTAAGATCACCTGTGCCACTGCTTTAAACATGCTACCTCATGTGTTTTAAAGATCGGTCTTTCATTCTGCTCAATATTAGAAATGTTTTTTATAAAAAAAATCCTGGCAGAAGCAGGGCCTTAAGAGTATCTTCCAGAGTTTTTGGGAAAACATCATGACTGGTTGTGACAGAGTGAGGAATGTGTTGTGAGAAAACAGGCAGTTCAAGAGGAGAGCGAAATAAAAAGACACTGAAGTTAAAAGAACTCATTTTCTCTGTGCCTGAATTTTAGACATGTTATCACTGAAATGTCAGTCCTTCAATAATTAAGGTGGTGTAATGAGATGTAATTGCCAGAGCTGCAAGGACAGTAAACATAACTGCACTACTATCAGGACAAGCTGAGCTTACAATGGTGCAACAGGTCAAACAGCTATAATCATACCACGTACCTGGAACAGAGTAAGTGAAGGGGCCACGTGTAGGCTGAACGTGACCATACTGAACCTGGGCCCTGGAACTATAATTAGAGCAAAGCTGAAGGTTTATAGATCCCAGGCACAAAACAGTGTGACAAAGCTTACAAAAATTTGAAAGCAATTTGGAAGAAATATAAGTTTACTATTCAACAGAGCAACGTCACGTTAACTAACGACATAGCTGGGATTGTTAGTGAAAAAAAAGAAGATGCTATTTAAAAATAGGAAATCCAAGATTTTATGTCTGGTCAAGAATAATCCACTGCAAAAACACAGACTTAGGAGCAAATGAGGAGGGAGCAGCCCTGCAGAAATATTCTGGAGCTTACATACTCTTTCAAAAAAAGCAAACGACATACTGAGAAGTACAAATATAAATAGAGGTTATAAAATACATGAAGTAATTCTTCCACTTTCCTCAGTATTGGCAAAGCTCAGCTGGAGCTCAGTGAGCCTACCTTGGGGCACCACGCTTGGGAGAGATAAAAAACTCATCAGGCAACAGAGGAGAGCAATGTGTATGATCAGAACTCTTGAAAAACACGACTTACACGGGAAGATTTGAGAAATAGTGGGTGCTGGCTCTAGTGAAGAGAAACCTGACAGAAACACGAGAGCAGTCCTCAAAAAGAAAGATATTGCATATTAATAAGAAATTCCATTGCAGCAGAAATAGTCTTTGGGTAGACATTAGGAAAATCTTTCTAAAAATAGGGCTAGTGATGCACTAAACTAGATTGCCTGAGGTTTGTATATCTTTTTAAAAAGAGATCAGATAAAACTTAGTCAGGAATGACAGAGATAAAATTCATCCATCTGTAGAGAGCGGGGTGGTATAGATGACTTATTGAGATCTATTTTCATCTGTATTTTCCATGATCATCCAAAAGATGACTGCTTGGGTTTTTTTCAGATTTGCTTGTTTATTAATGCTATTCACTCGCTTCTTCATTTTGGAAATGGAAATCCATTATTCAGTCCCAGTCAGCTCTGACTTCAGGTTTTTCTTGTACTCCATAGCAACACAATGTGACTGTTCAAGTTGCAAAGACATCAAGACAAAGTTTAAAATTCAAAAAGTTAAAATAATAACTTTGAAGCGACAATCATATTAGTGAACATATTTATCATTGGCTTCAAATCAAAAGATTTCATGAAAACAAGTCCTATGTCACGAGTCGCAGGTAATTCGTGTGGTCCCTTTGACACTTCAAAGAGACCACGCTGTTTGGATGAAATTTGCAAGTTAACAGGGACAGGCAAGACAGCGTCAGGAACAAACCCATTTGGATCCACTCTGCAAAGCAGCTGTTCCCACTCCAGCATGCCACAGGGGAAGCAGGAGACCCGTTCCCATTTCACCACACTGCCAGCACACGTTGACACCAGCATGCATATCCACACCCGCTGCCAACGATACAGAGCGACCTGGAGTCCCTCTAACACAAAGGAGGTGACAGGTGGGTTTAAAGCCTGCCCACAGTGCTCGCACTGGATGACTGGGCCCTTCAGTAGGACAAACCTCAGACAAGCGCAGCAATGTAGGCTGCCTCCTTCCTCCATGGGTGCCTTTGGCATTTTTCTTTTTCCCCCAGCATTCCTATGGCAGCAGAATCAAAGCTTTGAACAGCTAATCCTCCTGCCTATATCCTGGGAGATTTGGGCAACATTTGACTGTGTTTCTGTCTCCATGTAATTTCGGTTATTACTGAGAGAATTTTAGCTCGCTTTCAAATTATTTCAACTCCATTATAGTGATCCTTGTTGCAACATGCTAAGGCACTTGGCTCCTGAGCATGTGCCTTATAAAAAGGATAAAGTGCTTCTACCTATTATGATTAACATTATTTTACTAAATACAGAGGTCTAAGGCTGCCCTCCCCCCAGGTTGCTACAGCAACACACATCTGTAAGGAGTCATTCTTCTAATTGTGTCAATTAGGCTTATATAAGAGTATTTCAGTGATCCAAACACTTGGAAAGCATGGTCTGAGGTCTGGCTGAAGATGAACCTCATGCTCCAAACTCTTAACAAAATTATTTTAAACTTCCTTATGGTGTAATCGCGTTAGTGGTGGTGAGCATGAAGCAGTGCAGTGGCTCACTGAGCTGGGCAGGTTTACTTGTTTTCCAGTGGTAAGGAGCACAACAGGCAGCTTCCGAAATGCATCTTTGGAGCAGAGGAAACAAAGAGTGAGCTTGAATTTTGTTTGCAATAACATTACTTTAAAATCAAAGGAAATTAGAATGCAACCTCAGCATGTAACGATGCCAGATTATTGATTAATACTGCAGCTAAGAGGTGCCAGATTAACAACTAATACTTTACAGCTGTACATGGCTTTTCAAATAAAGCCAATCTGTGAACCATATAGAGACGTACAAGTCAACAGCAGTGAAAGTGCAGCAAACGTCTGATTGACACCTTTGACTGGAGCAATCTGAAAGCTGCAGGGCCATATGGAAACTTTCTAGACAACAGTAGTGCCTTTCTCATGTGAGAAAACGATGCTACTTTCCACACAATAAAATTAAATGAAGAAGTTTGTAGTAACTAGCTGCTTATTTTATTAGCTCTGTCCTCCAAGGGTGTTTCTGCAACCCAGATCATTATGTGTGAATAACACTTTCTGAAAACTTGGTCTGCTTGAGACAGTTGTCATTAAAATATGAGCAGAAGACACTGACTTGCTGTTACATGACATTACAGCACCACACTTTCCGTGTTTTGCCAATGCTGTGACTCATCATAGGAGTCTGCTAGAGACCGGCTATTGAAATGCCATCCAATTGCAATAATTGCTGTCAGAAACTTCCTGAAACAAAGAAAATGGCATCTTTAAAGTCAGAAAACTATGCCTAATTACAGCCTGTGATGGTCATGAAATAATAATAACTGTCCAAACATAACAGTATGATTGTTCAAATATGTAACTCCATTCATCCAAAAGAAATGTAAAAGTTTCAAAAATCAACAAATCCTAACTCTTCCCAGATTCTCATCCTGTGTTGCAATGGAATTACAGATCAGGCTGGAATATTACTTATTTTGTAGAATATGGAGGGACGGTCTTTTCACATAACGTTTTCAGATTATAGGAAAGTGTAAAAACAGCACTTACTTAGAATAAAAGTTTATCCTCGCTTTATTTTTAACACATTTACTGGAAGGACACAAAGTAACTTACAGCTGTGGATGTGTATGAGATTGATCTTGAAAAGTTTTCATGTTAAAAGATGATAGCAGCCTATATAGGATAAAACGTGAGAAAAGGACCTCCTGCAGTGAGAGATGACAAATCTCAATGCCATGCTAACTTTAGGCTAAAATAAGAATCACCATACTTGGAGTAACTTCTTTTATCTTTGCATCAGGCTGCCTAGCAGTGAAGTCTTTGGTTAGGAATTAGACCATGGAGCTGAATGCTCAGTGTGTGAAAACACAACACCAAAAATTCAGGGGCTTCCCTTTGTCAAAGACGGTGTGGGGAGGAGGCGACATGGGGGAAGGAGGCGACCAGAGAAGTTCCCCAGCTTAGCATTTCCAGTGTGTTGACCTACATTGACCTGCCTCCCAGAACTCAAGCTTTGCCATACTGATGCAGAAAGGATTACTTCCCCATGGTTTTTAGTCGTCAATCTTCCAACCTAAAGCTCCTTTCTCCTTAAGGTTCTCAATAATTCTTCTGTTTCAGCAGCCAGAGAATCACCATAAATCACCTTTCTACATCAGCACTTTTTCCCCTTCTGTGCTCTCTAAGGGGGTTTTGTCATCGATCTTGTCTGCCCTGCAACTCTTTTCACTGTTTTAGCTGCATTTAATTAGCATGACCATTTATAATGTTCAGAACTGAACTCTGGACTGTTTGTGGATTTGAAAAGGATTGGTTTTTAAAAGGTGTTTTAGAAATGCTTTGAGATCCCACATCACCAGAAAATCACAGGGAAGCGAAAAGCAGGGCAGTAGCAAGGCATCTCATTTTTCCAGCAACTGCTATACTTAAGTCATGGTTTAACCCCAGACGGCACAAGCACCACACAGCTGCTCACTCACTCCACCCCGGTGGGATGGGGGAGAGACTCAGAATAAAAGTGAGAGAACTTGTGGGTTGAGATAAAGACAGTTCAATAGGTAAAGAGGAAAAGCCATGCACAAGAAAAGCAAAACAAGGAATTAATTCACTCCTTCCCATCGGCAGGCGAGTGTTCAGCCATCTCCAGGAGAGCAGGGCTCCATCACATGGAGCAGTTACTTGGGAAGACAAATGCTGTAACTCTGAATGTCCTTCCCAATTCCATCTTCTTCCTCCAGCTTTATATGCTGAGCATGATGCCACATGGTATGGAATATCCCTTTGGTCAGTTGGAGTCAACTGTCCCAGCTGTGTTCCCTCCCAAATTCTTGAGCACCCCCAGCCTCCTCAATGGTGGGGTGGGATAAGAAGCAGAAAAACCTTGATTTGGTGTAAGCACTGTTCAGCAGTTAACAAAAACATCCCTGTATTATCAACACCATTTCAGCACAGATCCAAAACACAACCCCAAGCTAGCTACTGTGAAGAAATTTAACTCTGTCCCAGCCAAAACCAGCACAACGGAGCTAGTTATTATGCTCAGCTGATAAGGGGCACTTTTGGGAGAAAATGTTTCTACTTGCCACTGCAGATTTCAATATTACAATTCCCTTGTATGTTTGTGCCCTGAAGTCTTCTACAGAAGATCCTTTCAGCTCCTGCCCAAGTGTGTTCCCGCTCCTAGGCGCCCTGGATCTGGAAAATCACTTTGGCCAAGCAGAGTGGACAGAGACTTTGACAAGTAGGAATGTCATCTGTAAGGGTGTCAGCAAGGATGCTAACTGATGAACAATGTGAAGTTTCCTTACCTGTGAAGGCTCTGCTTTGCAGCTTTCTCATGTGCTCAGGGCCTGGGGGATGGGAAAACAAAACAAAACAAAACAAACTAAAACAACCTTGAAAGTAAATTCAGCATTACTCTCCGGCTATATGGATATTTCACTATCTGTCCACTTCCCTGAAGCACTTCATAAATTATTTCAGTCTGGTGTCCACAACCAAAATGTCAGCTGCCTTGTTTCCTCTGCAGGTTTCTTCAATACTTTTAATTTCTACTGTATTGTACGTGTATCTCCAATGATACTCAAGTGTTTTCTGCTGACCCGGTGAGGACTGGCACTATCATTTACATTTTTCACAGTCACAGAATTACAAAATCAATGGATTCTGTTCAGAGGCTGCAAGGTGCCTCTGGAGATCGTCCAGTTCACCCCTTCTGCTCAAAGCAGAGGCAACTAGAGCTATTCCCTACCCCGTGCTTTCATCATCTAAGGGGAAAATATGCAAATATGAATGCTCATGTGAACAGTTGAAAGAGTAGAACCCCGATATGAGATGGAGCTGACCAATGTGACAAGGTGGAAACACTCTGTATGACCTCGAAGGGACTGGGCTGTGTTTCAGAAGGGGACATGGTTGCCTGAAGTAAAGACTAGGCAGAAAACAGTCTGACTGGACATTCAGGCCCTTCTTGCTGATCTGAGGAGCTGTAAGTGCCCAAGATTTTGTCAGGAAAAATACTTAGGCACCCAAGATCCTGTTTCTGCACGTGGCAGTAGGTGCCATTGTCTTGGTAAGGTCAGCTGTCACAGCATCTCTTGCACATCAGCATCCCTTACTCACCTCAGGGACCAACCCCAGGAAACCCTGTATCCTCTCTGCAATAATTTCTAAATGAGCATAATAGAATAAGTGCTGCAGTGTCTCTGGAGCCTACGTGCGTGTCTCTGCACTGTAGTCTGCAGTCCTGTCCCTACAGTTGTTCCCTATGGTCTGCACTGTACAAAATCATCAAATCATTTAAGGATATTTCAGCTGGGTTGGCAGCCTTGCACCCTTGCACAATGGGTTTCCAAAAGAAACTTGTTTCAAAAAGAGGCTTGCAGGGTTTAGGGCACTCTCCTGCTAAGCAGCTGACTGCTTGGCACCTACCATGAGGGGCTGGGATGGAGGAAAAAGAGAGAGGAGGTTAGTTTCATACCATGAGAAGGGAGGGAGGCTGGAACTGGGAGGTAGAGAGCGAAAGTCAATGTGGAATTAATCCGTTTCTGCATCCTAGCAGCCTGATAAGTTTTTGGACACTTTTCTGCCAGCCGTTGGTTACAGCTGAGCTTCCCAAAGCATTGCCTCATCCCCAGAGTCAGGCACACTGCCTGGCCTGCAACACCCCAAGAGTGCCTGCTCTGCATGGAAAGTTTTCTCTGAGCCCTTATACAAGCTGCTACAAGGGCCTTGGAGGCAGCAAGGGTGCCTGGGATGCTGTAGCACTGCTGGGAAATCTGTAATGTTTTGCTCACTTGCCTGGCAGCACACTCAACCCTGCAAGAGTTTGGAGCCTGGTTAAAGTTCCTGGACAGGTCAGGGGTCAGGCTGGATTGACCATAATGAAGAAGGATTCCCTGAGGTCACCAGTTTTTTAAACAGCAGAAGACAGCAGAAGTTCCTGGCTCGTGTCTGGTGGAACGTATCCAAGTGCCAAAAGATGCCGTCATCATGGACTCTGCCAGGGTAACCAGCTTATGAGTTATCCTCGTTGACTCACAAGGCTTGGGCAGATGAGGGTGCAGTACCCTTCCCTGCTGTTGCAGATATAGATCCCATGTGGCAGGCAGCAAAAGGAATGTGGTTCCTACTTCTGTCTCTTGTTTTGATGACATGGCACTGGGTGAACTCCCTTACAGCTCAAGGTCTAGGACAGCGCACTCATGATGCCAAGTTCTACTCTTTACCTAGCTCTAACACACACAAGCAGCAAGCACCAGCACGCCTGTACAGGAAGCGCAAGGCAGAGGATGAATGGTGGAACAGGCAGCAGTCCATGCCCAGCCACAGGGAGTGCTGCTAGTCCCATCCCCTCCATCTCAGGTGGCAAAGCTGGAAACAGGCCTGTGGAGGTTTCCCCAGTGGGACAGGTCTCATATCACCCTGTGTCCCCACTAATATGAAGTAGTGATATGTCGTATGTACCCAAAAGGCCTTGAGATGTGAACACTAAAGATGCAAGTCCGTTAAAATGACATGGCCCAGGGACCATGAAGTGTCAGCCACTCTCAGATGTGACCATCATAGTGCACATGTTACCAGAGGAACTCAGTGACAGGACCTCAGAAGCCAAGCTGCCAGCCTTGTGTTCTAATTACTCAATAATGTTTCCTCTTGCAAGTTCCTAGAAAAAGAAAACATAGGAAAATACAGAGATGTCAGTAGAACATGATAAGGTCCTGGAACACGTTGTTCTCCTCTACTGTTACCTCTTCACTGAAATGCCTGAGGACTCTCTCACCTTGCCATATTTCCTGTCATTTCTTTCCAGACTTGTCAGGGACAAGTCCTAGTGATGCAGTTTCCCATTAGTCACCTTTCCTCCTTCTGTGTGCTAGCCTGGTTTGCGGGGGTCCAAGCAAATAGATATAAATAAGAGCAGCATTCACAACAAATACACCTGCTTCCAACACAGCAGACACAACATTTAGTTCTATTCTGGCTCTGGTAAGAAAACATTCACTTGGTGGATTCCATTGAAATCATTGCTGTATTTGCAGTTGACTTCACCTGTATGCCAAAAATGAGTTTGCACTCCCCCAGCTTCCTCTCTCTCTCATCTCCCTCCCAACAATTTCACAAGAATTTCAAACAAGAAAAGGTTGGCAACTTGTTGAAAGAATACAAAGACCTTGTCCTTGCTAGCCAGAGAAAAAGTGCCGGTCCTGTCTGTCGAGAACTTGTGGCTTTTCAGTTTGCATGTTTCTTGCTAACACTGTTTATCCAGGTAGCACAGATGGGGCGTATCATTTGGCAAAGCTTACCCCTAAGCTTTTTACAACAAAGATGATAACAGGTGCAAGATAAGGGATACATACAGAAACAAGAGTTCATTACAAATACATTTGCATCCAAAGCAGCTGCAGAAGGACTTGGCTCTACTTTATCTTAAAAGCATATACTTTGTGAATTCCATTCAAACACTCACTGTATTTGCATCTGATATTGTATGCATGTCACCCCAGGCAACAACACTGAACCAAACTGTTTGCGTGGGCCTGTGCTTCTGTGCTAGGGTAGCCAGATAAGTCATCTCTTCTCACGACAGTATGCAGGTTTTAGGATGGCTCTTGAAAAACTAGAGACAAAATTCTGAAGAGAGGACATTGTCCTCACAGAGTGCAGGGTTTTCAAAGGAATTCACTAGTTTAATAGTGAAGACTTCTTAATTCTTAAGGTCTTATTTTGATGTTAAAGTGGAAGCTGGGCAGTTATGATGCACTAAGCCCTTGAAAATTTGGTCCCAAGTTCTGCTTCTGCCTATTTGTGTGTTCAGAGAACGTGGCACAGCTGTGGAGATGTTCCGGGTCAGGGAGGATCAGTAACCTACAACCAGCAGAGACACTAAAGTTAACCAGCATGATCTGAGTGCTTGTTCTGAACTACTCTCTGTAGAAGTCCTATTTTATTCCACTGGCTAAAAAGATACGAGACTATCCTAACATAGATAGGTATCAAAACATACCATGCAACAAAAGCTGCATGACCTGAATACCCACTGTTCCACTCACAAATCTGCAGTCTGAATCAGGAGTAATTGAAAGATGGTAGTATCTTGGTCTTTACTTGATGATGAATGTAAAGTGCCTTGACAGATTCATCCATTTCATGGAGTAAAATTGAATCTCGGGTAAAACCGCAGGAGACTTGAGAATATCAGATGTGCAGCAATTCCTGCTGAGTGCAGTGGATTATGCCCACAGTTGGCAAAGGTGTCAGTGGGTAAGGAAAAAGAGCTGTTTCCTTTCACTCTGAAGGACAGTTGCTCCAGCTCAGTCCTGCAGCACACAGCCAAGGAAGCATAGAGTGGTCCTCATCCTCCAGAAATCACTGAGACGTTTGTTTCCCACTTCTGTTAGCATAGCACCTTTTACAACCTTTATTTGTCCTTAAAACTCAGGAATGAAAGCACAATGGCAACAAGAAATAAATGAAAGCTTACCAGCACATTTATCTACAGGCAACACTACAAAAAATAAACAATGCAGCAACAACAAAGATGAAACCCCTTCACTGCAACATCCTTTTGGAACTTTCCATCTACTTTGTAATTAAAGACCTGGATGTATAAATCATGGAAAAAGGGTAAACTGTTTTAAAGTGGCCCAGTTCTTGTTACCACATGCATTAATGTATTACTCTGTGGCCAGGAGTGGAACGACTGCAGTTAAGACATGTTTTCTTAGTGTACTCCCTTAAACAAAGATTTTTTGGTTGAATATTTTTAGTAGTCCAGGTAAAAATAACTGCATGTGCCTGCTCACTGTGGCATGGAACTGGACAGGAAACACTACTGCTACTGCACACAGATTTTTCCTTAACTCTGACACTGGAATGAATCCAGGATTATTCAGAAAAGGAAAATGAGAAAAAGGGAGAATATATCCTTGCCTATGTGAGTGTAGAGAAAAGACCTGTCAGATCACTGTTCATATTTCTGCTCTCTTCTCTACAGATGAGGGATCCCAGTGCCAGTCTCCCATATCCTAGTGAACACTTCAGCCTCAGTGGGTATTCTGAGGTGGGTCTCTCTCTCTCCCCCCATTCTCCTCTGCATTAAGACCTTTTTTTGGTACAAGCACAAGAATCTACAGAGACTTCCTAAGCTTCAGCCTCTGTTTGGCCATCATGGGACAGCTGGGGGTCTCTTTTCCTCACTTACATGTTGACAAATAATGTCTGGATGTTCTTTTAACAAGGGTTAGCTACAACTGATTGGTATTTCCTGACACAAAACTTGTTTGTTTTTTTTTTTCAGAAATTCCAGGTTAGAGCAATAACTGAATTACCTCTACCCAAACCAGCCATTGATGTTACTAGCATTGCTGCCCATTGTTTTATCTGAGGAGTCAGTGGGATAAAATACTTCAGCAAGAAGTACACACCAGAGAGATGGGCAATCATCTTTCAGCTTCTGAGAGAAATATTGAAAAAGGTGACAAAATGTGCTTTTTGACACAATGAGATCATTTAAAAAAGTCTGCAAAAGCCCCTTACTAGCTTAGATGTTCATTTATAATGTTAAAAACTAACTAAAACATTAAGCCAAATAATTACTACCGCTGCATTGGCAACACAAAAGGCTAACTTACTAGAATCAATACAGACTTGAAGAAGCTTTTCAATAACTATACATGACATGAAATATTTGTTTAAAGAAAAAAATTGTAATTTAATGGGAACAGTAAAAGTACAGAACAATAAGAAACAAATGTCAGCACACTGAGAAAGAGGTTGGGATTATTGTTCTTTATATGACACCTGGTTTATTCTTTTCTTAGTAAGGGTTTAAATCAGTTTAGCAGCATTTCAGTTCATTCAGAGATTAAGAGAAGTTAATATTTTATAAGATTTATTTATAATACCCTTGAGGTTTAGAGTATGTTTATGTAACCCTTCTGCCAGGAATTGGCAGCAGCTGAAAGAGCTGGATTCATTTATCTAGGGGTTCTCTCTGCAAACTTAAACAACAGCAGTTTCAGCCTCCACCCAAAGCTAAATGACCTCCTTTGGGTGCCCTGACAAACAATAAATCCTGCTCAAGGCATAGCAAGGGTTTAAAATAAGGTCCAGGGTGTCAAGACAAAGAGAACTTTAGAGATGAGGGAAAGGGAAGAAGAAAGGCTCAGAATAAACCCACAAGAGCCACCAATCAGGGAAATAAATAATGTTTAAGTGAGATCCCTAACCTCCCTGTCCTTCTCGTCTCTGTGACACAAAATAAAGGCTTGCTCTCATTTCCAGACAGATGCCTTGTCACTTGAATATCACTGCCCACTCAAAACTCTCCCCATATTTACTGCATGGCTTCACTTTACAGCTAAGCTAATGAACACACGTATTACTGTCAACAGACTGGGAGATCCCACCCTCTCTCCAGCCCACAGCCCCTCGCTCATGCTCACACCGAACTAGCAGAAAACAAACTCAGGAAAACCAAAAGCAAGCAGTGGATGGGTTTCTGCGGGTCTGACTCCCTTAATCCACTCATTGTACTGTAAAATGAAGGTCAGGGCTGGCACCAGGGCAGAGGATGGCAAGACTTGGGCTAGAAGAACAGCAAGACTGCTGGTGCACCTAGTAATAACTACATTGGGCGAGTTACTAACAGGTTGGGCTGGTGTAGTTTTAAGATGCAACTGCTCTTGAGCATGGTGGGACTTGTGTATGAATGGTCTGGCTTAGCCCCACACAGGCCAGCCTTTGAGCAAGCACAGCTATCCTGCCAGTGACCACCCATCCATCCATCTCCTGCCACACTGCCTATAAGCCAGGAGATTTTTAAAATCCAGCTTCCTCGTTTTTTGGGGGCTCCCGGTTTAAAAACCCAAGAGCCTGGTTTCCTAGGGAGTAGAGGAATTAACCTCAAACCGCCGCCACCAGTGCCCGCCTCAGCAGCCGGGAAACTGAGGCACAGGCGGCACGACGGGCGCCATTTGCAGGACAACAAAAGGCCCTACGGCTCCCACAAAACCCCGGGCCGACACCGCTCATTCTCGGGTGCCATCTACCGGTACTTTCTCCGTTAAACGCTTACACCGGAGCGGCCCCGCCGGGCCGGTGTGACTGACGGGAGGGGCGGAGCGGCGGGCGGCATGGCGGCCGCCGGCATGGCGCGGGGCGGGCTGCGGCAGGGACCTTGCTGCCGCATGCTGAGGGCAGCGGGAGCTTGCGGCGGGCTGCTGTGGCCGGGGCTTGGCGGCGGGAGGGCGGCGACGGGCTGGAGCCGCCCGGCGCCCGGAGGAGAGGTGCAGTACTGCGCCGAGCTGGTGCGGTGAGTGGCCGGGGGCGGGGGCAGGCCTGCAGAAGCGCGGGTTTTCCTCTCCTCGAGGGGCGGCGAGTCTGTCAGAGGAAGGCTTGGGAGCGCCTTTCTCCTGACAGAAAGGCTGCCGAGGCTCCCGCAAAAAGGCGGCGGGGTTTCTCCAGGCGGCCCTGGGCCTCGCCTGGTGACAATAACCCCCGCGGCCCGGAGGTGAACGGCGCCGGTGGAGGGGGTTGCTCCGGGAACTAGATAGATATTGAAGCTCTGTGGGTGATTTAACCTGTAAAAACGGCGATTTCCCTCCCCCGCTTCTTTCACAGCTGCATTTCTTCTGAAATATCGAAAGTTTCCATTTCATTGCCTTGGCTTTTTGGAGAGACGCGTCGGCGAAGTGGATGTTTCACAATAACGGCTGTTGTCAGATCTTCTGGGCTGCGGGGAAACAGCCACGCTTCCCCAGCGCTCCTTGGAAAAATGAGCAAAAGCAGAAGAAATCCGACAGCTGGACAGACAGCTCTAGTAGCTTCTCTGACTTGAATGCACAAGGGGGAGGAAGTCAGTTTTCAAAAGTATCCATTTTTGGTCAAATCTAAAATGCTCCGCCAGGAGTGAGAGCGCAGCTCAGCCCCTTCCAGGCCCTGTTTCCTGCTTGGCTTCTGGGCTGTGAACAGCTGCAAGGCCCCTTAGGCTGCCTTCTAGTCCACAAGAGGTCAGAGGTACAGAGTAAAAAATTAAACAAGTCTCTTTGTCAAGACTTAAATAATTTCTCTTTGGATGCAGTTGTCCTAGATGCAAAAAGCAGGGAGAAGGCTTCCAAGCATGTATAGAAAGAGTGGAACAGGTTCATCTTCTCCAAACTGATGCTTGTGAAAGATACAAGGTGTGTGTTGTCAGCAGTAACGTTTGAAGTAGGAAAAGTAGCGGAAAGAAATGTGACAATCTTAAATTTTCTGCGCAGTACCAAGCAGCAGACCTTTGCAGATGCATCAGAATGCATAGCCAGGTTGCATTTTCCTTGATAGAACTTCAGATTACAGCTTTGTTTTCCTGGTAACTCCCTAGGATTTGTTTACCAGTTACTGAGGAGATCAGAGACTGCATGTACAGTTAATGTACAGGTAAAGTTAACATATATACATAAAAGGTTTTCAGTAACAAACAAGTGTGAACAGAATATTTAGGTCCCAAGGCACAGAAGATGATAATGATTGAATTTAAACTTTTTTTTTGTTATTTTTGTTAAACCATAGAAAGGACAGCTTATACACAAGCATTCAAAATAATAAAATGAGAGGTGGTTATGCTTTTTGGCATAATTTAATTGAAGCTGCTGTTCACAGTAGCTCATATATTACATGGAAATCATAAGTTATAAAAAAAAATAAGAGGAAGAGGAAGGAGTTACTATTCAAACAAATGAAACACTTGAGGCTATGCAGGCATCAGCAGCTCCCCAGTCCTGAGTCTCCCACGCATTAGGAAGAACAACAACTGAGTTATGCTTTAATGATGTAGATTTGTGCAACTTTTTGCAATATGCAAGATGTCCTTTCTCTTGGGTTTTCCCTTTTATGTTAAATAACTCTTTTACAAGTAGCTTGAAGCTGTTTGATTAAAGAAAAGTTTCTGTTGTATGTGTGTTTTCTGTCTCTTACTGTTTGTGATGTCTGCTCTGGAAGACAAGCTTGTGACTTGATGGTATTATGGAGTTTTGTAACTTGGAAGATATTGTTTTTAAGACTTTTAAATTTTTTCGCTATACTGAAAGTCCAGTAATGGTCATAAATAACTTTTATTCTGTCTGTGGGTTCATATGTGAGCTTATACTTATTTGAGAGGGAAGCTATGGAAAACACTCAATACCAGACTTAAGGTCATTCCTTTCTTTCTTCATTCCTCACCCAAATACACAAAGAGAGCTGGGGTGGAATATGATCTATTGCAAAATCAGTTTTATTTTACAGGCTGGGGCTTAATGGATTTGCTTTTCTACTGTTGTGTTCCAGGCTGCACTGTCAGCATAAAATTCACATTTCTTTCTGATTTTTTGCTTGTCTGTTTTTTGCTACACATTTTTAAGCTTAGAATAATTGAAAAAAAACCCCAACACGCCAACACCATTGCTAGAAGGAAGACAAATTTCTCTGTTGTACTGCTGTATACTTTGTGTAATGTGTTTCGTTTCCTTTTGAAGTCGAGGTGGTTCTGTGTTGTGTGAACAACCCAGGCAAACTGTGTAACAGGAACGGGGAAAACGTGGCTGTAAACCTTGCCGTTCTGCCCAGGGTGGGCAATACTGGGTATTACTACAGTCAGCCTTGAAAAGATTACTAGGTTTTGAGCTGATAATATTTTTCAGAAAGTGTCTTAATTGAGGGAGGTTTGATACATCTGTTCTTCAGTATGAAAGTGACCTTTAAAGCCTGCTGAAATTCACAAATGTCATTTTTGGTTGATGCTTCTGGATTTGCATCAAGCTCTAAAACATGTTTCACAACTGCTGTGAAAACTCTAAGCATCACTTGTTATCAGCTGTTTTATATTGTTCTATGTGAGAACCTCTGAATCTCACTTCCTTTTTGTTCTATGCTAAAAGTAGCAACTCTAATAACCCTTGGTTTTAGTTTGGCATTCCTATTTTAAGCTCGCATTCAAAGAAATATGAGTACATGTAAGAACAGCAGACTTCATGACGATGAAGAAGTGTGTTTTCCTTGACATCTGCTTCTCTACTCTTGAGGTGAAACTTGGAGTTGCTGGTCTTCTTCTAATGAAGAATGAGGTTACAGGCTTATCAGAAAATACTGTTCAAAACAAGCAATTTAGCTTTTCAGAGGTGACCAAGTGTTTTTGTTAGCTACAGTCGTTTATGATTTTGCAATATGATTCTGTGCACTGTGATTGTTTTTAATTTAGTGGCACACCCAAGTGGCCAAACAAAGGCATATCACTCTAGATTGGCAACAAATTACCTGCAACAAAACTGCCAAGGCCCAGAGTTCTTGTGCTTTGAATATAGTTGCCAATAAACAAAAACTTACTGGTTAAGAAAGCGTTCTTCTGCCAAGCTCCAAAGCACAATCTTTTAAAGAAATGTGGTTTCATGTTTGGAACAGAAGTCTGAAAATCAGACAATCTGGATTCTGTTTGCAGTTCTGCCACAGACTTGTTCCATGCCTTTAGCCAGATATCTTGAGATCTGGATTCAAGAGGTGCACTGAGAGTCCAGACAGCATCCCCTTTCTCTTGGAGTTTGTCTTATTTTAGAATAAGCTTAAAAGCTGCTACTTTTGCAAAGTCAGAGTTTTGAACTATAACTTTTTGCTACTATTTTAGGAGTTCAATGCTAAGCAATAGTACACACAATTTACGTAGAGCTGTAAATAATACATGTATTTTTTCATCCTTTTATAGAAAGCGTGACTACGAAGGGTTTCTGTGTTCGCTGCTGTTGCCTGCGGAATCTCGAACCTCTGCCTTTGCCTTGAGAGCCTTCAATGTGGAACTGGCTCAGGCAGGTATTAAAATACATTTGTGAGCTCTAGAAATGTAAAATCACAATTTTGATATTCTAAATTACATTAGTAGGTGGTGTCTTGCCAAGATTAACTTTTTCTACTGTAAGGGGCAATGAGTAAATAATGCAATACAAACCTCGAGTTTTGAATGGCCCTTGGAAAGTAGCCAGCCTCCTCCAGTTCATTTTGTTTATATATAGTTTTTCTGACTTTCCTCTTTGTGCATTTTAAAATTAAATGATTAAACCGTCTGTGGTCCTTGATACTGTTACCTGATTGCATCTATGTCCTGGCTTCACATACAGTGACTGAATCAGTAAAGTGCATCTAAATCCTGTCTGTAGAAGGTCTGTTAAAAACTTGGATGATATAATCAGTCCCAGGTCTTTGTTGGCAGAAGCTAGGTGATGGAAAGGCTGCCAGGAGGGAAGTTTGTAATTAGGGAGTTGTGGGAGGGAAGTGGCTGCAGTCTCTCCCCTTTGCTAGGTGGCCAGAAACTGCCAGTGCAACCAGGAAAGTTGGTAAAGCTTGCCAGAAAGGAGCAATCCAGGAAATGTGCTGACCAAGCAGAATCCCACATTAGCTTCTGTGGGCTGTGCTTCTGGCAACCCGTGGCGCTGCCCTCCCTTGCTGCTGTTACTACTGCTTCTTTTCCTTCTGGGAAGGAAGCTAAGCTGAGGGTCACCCAGGACTTAATCTCCACGGGTTTCAAAGTCAGGTTCTGGTGAGGATTTTTTTTTACTCTCTGTAGTGTTTGTATGCTTTATGAGGAATAAATGCAAATTCAGAACTGAGCACTTTCCCTATGGGGTTTGGCTGTGTCCTGTGTCTGACTTCTCGGTGTAGATAGACCAAGTGCCTTAAGGACACTGAATTTCACTGCAGATGTATCCTTTACAGATTAAAGACTCCGTAACCCAGAAGACTATGGGTTTGATGCGAATGCAGTTCTGGAGGGAGGTTGTGGAAAATATATACTGTGATAACCCACCACATCAGCCAGTTGCGACAGAACTGTGGAGGGTAAAATATGCCTTTATTTTCCTAAAGTTCACTTAACTAAAGTATTACTGTGGGAAATAATGTCGTTGTTTTGTGTGTGTTGTGTTACATAGTTACAGCATTATTTTATATCAAGCAGATAAATTGTGTTGCTGTCTGTGTACAATGTTTTAAGTTGCCTACAACCAAAGAACAGAGTTGGAGAATAATATTTAGGTAGGACCTACCTGGAGGGTCAGACTTCTGTGAACCATCTGCCTTTTTTCTCTTCTGTTTAGGTGAAGGACAGAGTAAATTGTGGTAAGCTGTAAGTTGATAACAAGTGAAGTGCATAAGGATACTTTCCTAAGCCCGTGCTGGTCCTGCCTAAAGAGGTTAAGCTGTACAAAAAGACAGAAGGCTAAGCACAGAGGCTGAACTAGCAAAGAGGGTATGAGGAGAAGCCAAAGACCTTCATACCCAGTTACTGGGTAATAGGAAGAATCTTAATACGGTCTTCTGCTCGCATCAGGAATCTCCTGATGACTTCTATTTATGTATTATGTTTTGCACAGATCCTTTTTTGTGCATTGAGTAACAGGGAATGTACTTGTGAATGTAATATTTTTTTTTAGCAAGGTGCCCGAGTTCTGCCGGCACTAGAACATCACTCATAAAGTATACCTACAGATCTGTTCCTCTGTTGGTCATGGCCAAAAACCAGAGGCTTGCTTGCACAATTTTTTGTTTCTAGTTGGATGATTAAAGGTCTGAAGGCAGTGTAAATGGATTTCCCCTTGATGCTGATATAGAACCACAGAATAATTTAGTTGGTAGGGGTCTCTGGTTGTCATCTAGTCCAACTTGCCACTCAAGGTGTAACATCAACGTTAGATTAAGTTGTCAAGGTCACATTGAGATGAATTTTGAATTTATTTGGGGTTAAAAATTCCATACATTGCTAACTTGTGATCTTAGGGCCACAGGCCACAGCAAGTCTTAGAACCTTCCAAAATAGCAGCTACTGTAAGGCCTCTACTCTTTACGATCAAAACTTGCATTTAAACTAAAGCGCTCTGAGCTCCAGGACAGGAAAAGCTGCAGTATGTCTAGGTCTCAATAGCTGAATACAGATAACGGGGATCCCACAGGTAGTTAGGTTTATGGACCTGCTGAAAAACAGGCAGTCAAATATGGAGTCTTCAAATATTCATCTGTATTGTTAAAATCCTGGGAAAAGCAGGACACTCCCTGTAACACTGGGATAAAACAATGCAGTTCCTGTGGGATTAGAGCATTTCACTTGTTGCCATCTTGGCTTCACGTGCACTCTGCTGCACCTCTGAGACCACAAAAATGAGTCCTTTCCAAATCCCCTTCCAGTGATTTTGGCAGTACTGAAACTGTGGCCTCTCTGACTCTTCTTCCTTCAAATGTGAAATAAAGCATAAATGAGCATTTGTTCCTGTCTGTCAACACTCCTGTTTAGATTAAATTTGGGATTTAAACAAGATACAGTTTGCTTAAATAAAGGAAAGCATAGGTAAAGCCAAGAAGTAAAATAAAAGAAAAACCACCTGTTATAGTCACTTTGGGGAGGACCAGAGCTATTCATAAGTGCCTCCGGCTCAAATAAAGCATGTGCCTTAGCCGTGACAAAGTGTTTGTACAGTTAGAATGAAGACAGGCAAATGTTGTGAGCCTTTCTCTGGGATTATGGAAGTTGAAGATGAACCTAGGGTGGTATTTTAATGCAGACACTAAAATGCAGAATTGGTAATTTTGCATCTCAATCTGTCTGTGCCTTTGCTTTTTATTTCCTTCTTTTTGTCTCTCTTCCAGCATATGGCAAACTTCCCAGGAACAAGACCATTTTCTCCCAAAATGCTGTTGTCTCCTTTCCAAGGGGGAACTTGCTTTAGTGTAGCTTAGCTTATTTTTGTTTCTGAAGATATCCTCTCACTTAGTTGTCTGATTGAGCCTGTTAGGTACAAGTTAGTTTTGGGTATGATTATATGTATTATTTCAACCACATTTCATTTCAGGCTGCTTGTGTCATTGTGTGTCAATGTGAGGTGGAAATTTTATTAGCAGAGAAGTAACTTATAAAAAAACCCAAAACATTTTTGTGGTTTAACCCCAGCTGGCAAATAAGCACCACACAGCCTCTCACTCACTCTCCCTCCCAGTGGGATGGGGATGAGAATTGGAAGGGTGAAAAACTGGTGATTGAGATAAAAACAGTTTAATAAGTAAAATCAAATAATAATAGTAATTGTAAGGAAAGGAAGAAAAACAGCAGAGCTGTTCATAGAATTGGAATGTCTTTTGCACAGCATATTTTATGTATACTCTTTTCTTGCTGTTGAGTTTGCATGAGGACAGTTTGATTTTCCAGGATAAATACTAATTTATCATGTTAAATGTGTTCCCGAAGTTTTGTATATTCCATAATACTCACATTTGGATTCCAAGAGTTTTATGCTCTGAGTATATGAATAGCATTTAATAGTATTTCTAGAATTATTAATAGCTCTTCTCTCAGTGACCTTAATGTAAACTTACATGGCAGCTGTATGATACTTGTTCTTACTAATCTGTCCCTTTTGAACACATGACAAGTGAGGCCTCATTCTCCATGTCTGTGGAAGAAGCCATTTTTCAAAACTTTAAAAAAATGAGCACCTGTGTGTTTGAATGAAGGTAGCTCAAAATGGGTGTAATGTACATCCATTGGGTAATTTAGCGGAACTCAGTCTGGTGCTTTAAGTCTTGACCTGTGAGTACTTCAAGGATTTTATTTATAAAATGATACTCAGGATGAACATGTGAGAAGCAAAACTGACATTTGTAGTTGTAATTTAAAATTTTCTTTTGCACGTACCAGGTACTTCCTCAAGCAGATTTTGTTGAATTGACAAGAAGATCTAGTCTTATCAAACCTTGAAAAAATATTTACAAATATAATGGATGTAAAGAAGTTGAAAGTGAGCTATAAAGGCTAAGCTTGTTAGAAATCTGCTTCATAAATTTGTTTATAAATACTTATATATGTGGTTGTAGCCTTTCTGACAATGTGGTCTGAAAAATTCAGTGCGTGTAAGAGGATTGAAGGTAAGTTGATAGAATGAGGTAGTACAGGAAGGAAGGCAAATATAAGGTAAGAGCCAAAAGGAGAGTGTGTGAGTATGAGATCCTGTGGGATACTTTTTTAAATAAAACCATAATCTCATTATATTTACTTTGTTCGGATGCTGTTTTTACAGTGCATATTGGTATGTTGTACTGACTTTTGAAAATTTACAGGGGAAATGTTTTTATTGCTTCAGTCTGGAGGAAACTGTTCTCTTTGGAAAGTGAACATAGTATCTGCAAATATTTTGTGGGGACCTATGACTCTACAGGAGAATAAATTGCTTTCAAAAATGTTTTTAAAGAAATGCTTTTAGTTAACTGGCTTGATGTCCAAGATTTCGTTTTTTATGTGCAACAACTTGTAACAAATGCTGGTTGAAAATGTTTGTATTTGAAAAAGATTCTAATTTTCCACTGACATGCCACTTTGATTTAACCCAGTGGATACAATCCTTGTAAGAGAAGGATTATCTGAAATATATTTCAGCCTTCAGAATGCAATTCTATCATCACTTTGTATACATTAACATGGATGTTTTGTTTTATAATTTTCAGGCTGTCAAGAGGCATAATTTGAGTAAAATGTGGTTCATGAAGATCATTGATGAAAGAGTATGTATTTACCATTCGAAGTCTGATTCTGGCTTTAGTCATATTTGGTTTTTTCCTCTTATTTTTATGTGTTTGTGTGCAAAAAAAAAAAAAAAGCTTAAATAATTCATCTTTTACAGACAGTTGTATTTCTCTTTAAGAATGCCCCAAGAGAAAGGACGTGTTGCATATTGCAAAAAGTTGCAGAAATCTACGTCACTGGCATCATCCTATTCCTCCTCACCTCTTTTCTTACCATGCCAATTTTCCCCCTAAATAGCCTTCCCTTGTGATGAGTCATGGATATGAAGTCTCAAAGATTAAATGACCTGTCTGAACCTTTCTGACACTTTGCTGCTACTCCTTATCATCACTGGGGAGTTTTTCTAAGCAGTAAACTGGAGCATTCAAGTCACAAGAATTTTAAAGTATCCATCCTTTTTCTTGGAAAAAACAAGAAGAATTTCACTGGTACAGTGATGCTGCTGCTACCAACTCTGACACAAGGGCAAGAATTAATAGCCAAGGGCAGGAATATCTTAAGCTAGCTTTGCTGCTAAAGGTAGTGTCTCATGAAGTTATACTTTGAGAAAATTGATGGTCAGTTACTTGTGGAGTGTCATCGCTGTGAAAGGCTTCAGAGTTTTTTAATTTTAAGACAGATTTGTAATCTTAAGGCTGGTATGTTATAACACAAAAGCCACTGGGACACAAAGAATGATGGAGGATGTATTTTTGGGTGTATTTGCATATGACTTTGAAACTTACATGTGTATTTTCTGGATTGATTTTTGTTCATGTTTTAAAAAATACATTCCCATTTATCTAAATTTCTCTTCCAATGAAAAGAAATTGCTTCCGATACAATTTAAGTACTAAAGTTTGCAACCCTGTAGTGTAAGCATACCATATGATGTTTTGTCTGTGACTTTTTTATGAAGAAATATGATTATTACAAATAAATTATTACAAAAGGTTATATGTACTCCAGTAACCAGACTTGGCTGCAGCTGAATGTAGTTACTTGGTTATGTTAGACTTGCTATAAGCTTTAACAACTACTTCTATCTCAGTTTATACTCTTTCTGTCATTAATTTTGTGCTCTTTTTTTTTCCCCTAATAGTAGATTAGGCTGATTACTTTAGTAATAACCTTGTACAAATACCAGTTGTATTTACATGTTACTGAAGTTCTGTGCTCATATTACAGGAGAAGAATTTGGATGATAAAGCATACCGTAACATCCAGGAGCTTGAAACGTATGCTGAAAACACTCAGAGTGCTCTCTTGTACCTCACCTTGGAAATGCTGGGTAGGCATTTCCCCTTTTTAGATTTTGTTGATGACTCCTCAGTGCAGGTACAATATTTACTGAAGTTTTAAAATAAGCACTCTTTTTCCACTAGAGTTTAATTTCAGTGGAAACTGTCTTGGGTAATACTTCAGTCAGGGGCTTGGAACTTGATGGTCTTTAAGGTCCTTTCCAACCCAAACCTTTCTGTGGTTCTATGATAAGATATCTTTTGAATCCTCATCCATAAATCTGGAATCTTACTGCACCTGTCCTAGACCTATGTACTTTCCTTAGAAGCTGCTTGGTGGAAAACTCACTGAAGTGTGATTTCCTGCTGCTCTCTTCTTTGTTGCTTTGTTTTCTCATTTCTTGCTCCTAATAGGGAGTGTGGTAAATTCAGCTCTTCACCATATTTTCTGATTGTCCCATTTGTCAGAACACAAAGTGCTGTAGTTATTCTGCAGATGCTTTTCTATATTGCAGTGGTGTACACTGGTTATCTTGATACAGCTGACTTCCCAACCTTTAAACTTCCCTTGGTGATGTTGCAAATTTGGGTCTGAATCCTCTTCCCTTCCTAAAAGTAGGTTAACTATTAGTAATTGAATAGGTGGAAAAAACTCAACAAATATGATACGATCCTTGTGGTTAAGAGACACATATCTGTGTCATGTCTAGTAGAAGAGTCCCAGCTTGGGTAAGAACTGTTCATTTGCAGTGAGGAAAAGGCTAACTTTCTTTTAGGTGTCTGTTGCATTATAGAAGTATTCCCTGTATGTGCTCAGATGTAAAAGAAGGATGTGGATTATTATTAGTAGTAGTATTTAGTATAGTAGTTTTCCTCTTGCTTATCAGAGTAGTCTGATGGAAGGGCAATGCTGAGGTTTTTAGAGTTTAAAAAAGAAAAAAGAGAGATATGTTGCACACATTCTTAGGAAGAAATGAGGAACCAGTCTCGTAACATCTGATGTTTGCTTCCTCGATGGCAAATCAGTGAAATGTTGCAAGTGTCTTTCTGAAATTATGATTGAAGAAATGTAGGAGTATGAGAAATATCGATGTCTTCCCTTCTAAGAAATGTCTTAGTTCCTGAAGAAGTTCAGTCATACTTGGGTCACTCCTAATACAAGTCAGATGATCCTGTTCTTGAAAATCTGTTGTGGTGGCTCTGGATTTTCTAGGTGCCCTACTGTCATGATTAACTTCTCTTAAATATACCAGTGTAACAAATTATCTAAGCAAAAGTCCCCTTCACTGCATATTAAACAGTTAACTTCTATGTTTTTTTCCACAAATTGAGAAATTAATTGAACACAGCCCTTTTCTTTGTATTTCCCATCAGCAGTCTTTTCTAGACCAGGTGGACCTCGTTTCATTACAGGTCATGTTTGCTAAATTTCTTGGCTTTTTAGCTTCTTTTTTCCTGGCCTGTCTCCAGTTTGTGTGTATCTCCCAGTAGTAGTGCTGCTTCATTTTTACTGATTTCGGGTTACTTTTGTCGACCTCATTTTGACTGGTAATCTTGTCATCCAAAATCCTGGTACTTCCTGCCAGCTCCTGTCATTTAAAAATATTAATATTGTGCTCTTTGATTAATTGCCTAAGTAGTCAGGAGTCTCGTATTACTCAATGATTTTGTTAAACCTTTTCAGAACCTCACTTTTGGGATGTATTCCCAGGTTCAGCATGAGTCACTGCTAACTCTTACACTTTGAGGTTTTTTTTTTTAAGTTCCTAGTTATATGTAAAGACTGAGCTGCCCAGTCTGTGTCAGTAAGGTACATCCATTCATTCTTCCAAGACACACTCTGCTTTCTGCTGCTATTGCCAAAATGAGTCCATGAAGTCTACCTATAGCCACATTTTCACAAAGGCTTCTGAGACGCATGCGAGGCTCAGGCAGGCTTGGGCAGTAAATCTGGTACGCCCAGTATCATTTTCAGGTGTCAGTTTTGCTCATTGGTCTGTAATTCCTGTATCCTCATTTATTTCTTTGTAGAACGCTGCTTCTGTGAGAGATTTTGTCAATTTTAGTTTCAGTTTTCCTTTAAGTTTTCATTTCACCCCAAGTGAAAACGTTATGGCTTTGTCATCAGTCTAAGCCAACCTTGTATGGTCTTGCCATGAAGAGCAGTGGTGCTGCTCTGCCCCTCTCATCTCCCTCTTCTTTCAGTTCTCATAGTTGTGTCACCATGCAGTAGCTGGAGTTAGTTTTCCATTGCTTTGGTGATCTGACTCAGTTTGCCATGCTACCGTCTCATCGCCCATGAGAACAAAAGGGAGGTGGCAGAAATACGGGTTCGGGGGGGAGGTGTAGGACCATTCTCTTTGGCTTCAGTACACTGCTGAATCAGCTGCAGCCAGTCGTGAAACCATGGTGTAAGCATTAATGCTTGTCAGGAATCTTACACCTGAGTGATTTTTCTGGCAGGAAAAACAGTTCTTGGAATACTATTATCCTGGGAGAGGACATGCCGATGAAAATGAGTTTCTCTTCTGATGTGTTATATCTGAATAGGTGCCACTCTCCTAAGTATACCCTCTGTAGAAACTGCAAAAAGCTGAGAGGCATCTTGCCCCTGAATGTGGAAATCAATTTGCTTGCTACTTTGCACCTCTGAGATGAGATCTCAAGGCAGTTTATGAACATACACAGTTCTATCATGGACCAGGGTGGTTAGCTTTCCTTAAATATGACTGTGATACACATCAGGGAAGATTATACCCCTCAAAAGGCTTGCCAGTATGTTTCTAAACATATTATTTCTGCAATTTTAGGTGTAAGGAACATCCATGCTGACCATGCAGCCAGTCACATTGGGAAAGCACAAGGCATAGTTACCTGTTTAAGAGCCACTCCATATCATAGTACAAGAAAAAAGGTCTTTCTTCCCATGGACATTTGTATGCTGGTAAGAGAAGCAAGTTATCTGGAATTGAACAGTACGGTGTTTCTAAGTGTGTCTCTAAACGCTAGATATGAGACCATAATTTATTTGGACAGAAACAGAGCACCTTTTTGCTTTATTTTAACTCTTTCTGTTGTGGCCTAGTAATATGCCATAAGACTGCAGGAAGGAGCTGCACCCTGCTTTCAGCCCTTCTGGGACCGGATGGCAGAGCAGACTTGCCAACTTTTTAGCTTTTCAAATATAGCCTGCAAATTCACAGTCATTCCTTGCCATGGAAGGTGTTTTACAGTGAAACTGTAAAAGCTTGCATCCCTTCTGTGCAGACTGAGCATCTTGTAAGTGTTTCAGCTGTTGGCAAGTATTGCAGAGCTCTACTGGAGTCTCTGTCTCCTGGGAAGCCTACCTGCCTACCTTGATACAGCTTTTACGTGTCTGAGTGTTGTTGAGAAGAACGGGCAGCTGGTGCAATTCTGAATATACCATAATTATGTCTTACATTGGTCACTATTGTCAAAGAGTAAGTTTGGGGTTGGTTTGGTGGGGGTTTTATGGGGTTTTGGTTTTTTGATTTGGTTTGGGGGTTCGTTGTTTTGGTTTGGGGTTTTTGTAAGCCTGGTGACCAATCCCAAGATAATGACTTACTTCATAAGCCAGCAGGGCTTCTGTGTTAGCTGTTACTGGCTTTCTTCTACTGAATAATGATTCTTGGATTATGATTTTAAAAATTGGGCATCTAAACTGATCTAAATTCCCGAAATTTTTAAATCTGTCTTGGTTATCTGACTGACCACAAAGTCTTTAGGGATCAAATTCATGCTGAGAGTGTCTCTACCAACTGTTCTCTTTGTTCTTTGAATTTTTTCCAAGTGACTGACCAAAAAAAACCAAAAAAAAAGAAAAAAAGGAGGGGGCAGTGGTAAAACATTTAGTCTGTTTCAGTCTTGTGTCATTAGTTTGGTTGCCAGGACAGGTTTTTGAGAAGCTAAAATGGAAACTTGGTATTTATTGAGAGTTTTTATCTTTTTCATTTTCCTTCCTATGTCTAGCATGGAGTTTCACAAGAGGATTTCATAAGAGGCAAGCAAGATAAAAATGTGAGAGATGTAATTTATGATATTGCCAGCCAGGCCCATACTCATCTAGAACATGTGAGGTTCCTTTCCTTTTTTTAAATTTAAATAAACATAATTGATGCTAATCTTCACAAAAAATTGTGCATATGTTTTGTTAGAAGACTTATAGCTGCATATTTAATTTAAAATATTTTACCTTTAAATACCTTGAGAGTTTAAATAAAAAAGCAAAAACATCACACAAAACCTTTAAATATTTTACATCTACTTCTGTATGAATATCATATTTATCTGTATGTACAAGAGGCAGATTACTTACAGCCAGGTCCAATTGTATATCTATAAATACTGCCTAAAAGCCTTATTATTGGGAGAGAAACTTGAAGCAGACTTCCTAAGTGCAACTATATGCCAGCATAGCGTCAAAACCATAGAAAGAACTTTTGCATATGGTAGGTGCTTCACAGCACGGTGGAATGGCTGCCAGAAAAGCAAAGCATGCTGCCTTTAACTGCTGGTTAGTGTGTGTGGGAGGGGGGATTCACTCCCTAGTATCACCAGCCATGCTCAAAGCTATGTTGTGAAAGGTGCTTTCTGTTTGTTTATTTTCTGGATCACAGCCAAGTGAATTAGGAAGGACTTCATTTGCCTGGAACAGTCGATAATGAATCCTGAAGAACTACAGAGTTCTACTCTATTTTCTTTTATGCTCTTATTTTAGCTAAACTCTGAATTGCTTGTTGGTACATATACAAAAGCAAAAGAATGCTTCATCACCAATGCTGTGTCTGCCTTTATCTGGAAAACAAAACTTGCAAGAAGTATTGTTAAGAGTTTCTTATTCTGCAAGTACCTATAGGCATAGACTTTATGTGTTGCACCCAATACTTCCACTCCAAAGTAAAGAAATGCCAGATTTCTCTCTGCATTTACACCATTAATATAATCCTCATTTACAGCATTACCTGTGATCACAGCATTTTATGCCATAGAGGTAGGAGACCCTGTCTTCATTTTTCTGAAGGTAAAATGAGGCATCCCTGGTTTATTCAGTCAATGGTTAGTTAGTTGATGAATGTTTTTATTCTTTGTTAATGATATGTAGCCTTGGGCTTTGTTTTCAACACAGACTATTTATGATTTGCATTTAAGGCATTACTGTTCATGTTGTTTCACCTGATGTCTCAGTTTTTGTTGTCACATGCCCAAGGAAACTGTTTATTCTATTTAGAAGCAGGGAACAGAGACAAAGAAAATGGAAGGTCAAAACTTCTTTGTTCCAATGATTTTTCTTTTTTTTATTTCCCACCCCTCACTTCTGAACAAATAATGCACAGTATATAAAACCCATTGACTTTGATTGCAATTGGGGTGGTTTACAAAAATGCTAAGTGCTTGTCCTGAAATCCCTCATGTCAGGGGTGGGAGACATGGAAAAGGAGCAATGTGTATTTATTGTCCAGCTGTTTAAATTCTGGTTGCTGGTATTGCATGGAAACCTTGGGACAGAAGCAGGGAGAGAATTCAGTTCTTCAGAGAATTTCAGATAATTCGATAATTTTTAGTGCACTGGTCCCCTGTCTCCCAACATGCCAACTGTCTTCTGAAGAGAACAGGCAGAACCTGACCCCCACTTCCCTCCCACTCCATTCCTAGAGCCCTGCCCATGTTATGCACTGGGAGGGTCCTATGGAAAATATGCAATGTAATCATGTAATTGGAGACTTTACAGAAAAGTATAAACACAAAGAAGCCAGGTTAGGGCAGCATCAGCATTTTATTAAATTGAATGTTGATCTTGGCACCCCCCGCCTTTTTTTTTTTTTTTAAATGGGTGGATTATATAATCTTAAAAAAAAATCCTCTCTGAATACTTGCTTGCAGCCTCTGTCATCATCAGTGAAGAGTAATTGACAGTGCAGGATCTCTAGAGTTTTCAAACCACTCAAACTGACAATAACTGGCAGTAATAACAGGGTATTAGTCTTCTTGATAATCAGATGGTCTTTGTTAACACAAGGATAAAGATACTTTCTCCCCTAATGGATGAAATGGGCTTTTGCTAGCAACATGTGCCGGGTATTTCAAGCCTTTGGGTGAATGTAATGGGCTAGTGCCTTTAAATGCATCTCTTCTCTGTATAAAATCACCATCTTGTTTTGCCTGAGGGTCTTTTCAGCCACTTACCCTCTGTCTCAGTTGGAATTACAGGGTAAAGTTTAAACCTGCAGAGAGGTTTCAACAATCTCAGCATTTGTTACACAAACTATGTATTTTAGAGGTTGAGGGTAACAGTTGCCAGCCCCATTTCACAGTCAGAAGAAACATAATCCTCAAATGCTAAATTAAGTCTCAGCAATAGTATATGAAGCATGTTGTAGTAATGTGGCACTTCATTTTGGGAGAAAAGTTTCTGAAGTGTGGTCAGCTCTTCCTGATACTGTGACTGTTGGAGAGAGTCCAGAGGAGAGCCACAAAATTAATCAGAGGGCTGGAACACCTCCCCTATGAGGACGGGCTGAAAGAGTTGACGTTGTTCAGCCTGGAGAAGAGAAGGCTCCAGGGAGACCTTATAGCAGCCTTCCAGTACCTGAAGGGGGCTACAAGAGAGATGGGGAGGCACTCTTTATCAGGGAGTGTAGGGAGAGAACAAGGGGTGATAGGTATAAGCTGAAAGAGGGTAGATTTAGACTAGACATTAGGAAGAAAGTTTTCAGTGTGATGGTGGTGAGACACTGGAACAGGTTGCCCAGAGAAGCTGTGGATGCCCCATCCCTGGAGGGGTTCAAGGCCAGGCTGGATGAGGCTTTGAGCAACCTGGGCTAGTGGAGGGTGTCCCTGCCCATGGCAGGGGGGCTGGAACTCAATGATCTTTAAGGTCCTTTCCAAACCTAACCATTCTGTGATTCTATGACTGATGACCAGCAGAGGGCAAAATAAGATAATGAAGATTGCGGTTTTCTTTAGGAACTGTGTGTTTTATTAGGATAAAAGCATATAATAAAAGCGCTCTGTCAGTCCCACAGTGATCCTTTTGAAAGTCTGCAAATACATTTACATGTTCCCTCTCTTTCTCTTAAGCACTCTCCCCCTCACTCCTCTGGAAAAAGAAGGTCTCCTTTTGGCTTTTTGCATTTATCTCAATTATGCTAGATCATTATGGACTCAATTTGCCAAGGAAGATAACGTGCTTTCTGAATGACACAAAACCCATTCTGGGTTAAGAAGGTCAAGCAAGATTGCTTTATTTTTTCATCTCGCAATTAATAATAGTAAGGCAGAGCATTAGATCAGAGAAGAGTATTTTCCTTTTATATATGTACACATCCACATGTTATTACATCACAAAGTTTTAAAATAATTTGCCCCCTGAATAGATTCAGTATTTTTCCCTCCTAAAGTTTCAGCCTGATTTCCTCAGGTGTCTGGAAAGATCCATGGAAAACTAACAGAAACTCATGCATACTCCTCAGTATTCATAAAGGGTTTAGTTTTTTGTTTGTTCAATCTGTAAGAAAAGGCAAAACAAGGAGGGATTTTGTATAAATAAGCATTACAGGAAGATTTGCTTCAGCTCTGTTAGATGTACCTGAGTGGTACATAGGTTTAAATTGTAGATTTGATTCAGCCATGGTTTAGCCTCTGTTCACACATAGATACTGAGGACCTGAGGCATTGAGATCCTTTCAGAGTCCCATAAGTGCAAATGGAGCATAACTGGACTTCTGGGACTGATGGCAATGGTGGACCAAAAAGATGCACTCTGAGAAATGCATTTCTGGTCTTCTATCATTTCTGTCTCTTGGGATGCAAAGAGTTATTTGGCAGGGGAAAAAAGTGTTTAACTGTATTTATCAAATCAGATGCAACTTGGAACCTTGTCAGAACAAGGGATGCTAATTTACATTGGTTTATTATATGTAAACTGTAAGGTTAAAACATAAGAATTTTAGCAGACTCTCCAACTGTTACACACTTTCTGCGTAATTACTTTTGTGTACAGTGCGGGACGGTGCTGGCTTGCACATCATGAAAAATTATAGTTCCAGGATGTCTAAATAAAAAGGGACAAAGCCTGTAATATAGTCTGTTGGCTCTAACCATTATAGATATATTCCTTGATGTTTAATCTGAAATGTTACATTTTCCTGATAAGTATGTTTGTTTTTTTTCTCCCACCTTGCCCCATTTACTTTCAGGCTAGATCTTTCAGTAAGAAAGTTCCTGTGAAGGCATACCCTGCTTTTTTCTGTACGGTGGGTGTGATATCATGCACTTGTTAAGTAATGGGCTCAATTCTGTCCTAATATGTTTGTGAAGAGTAGATTATCAAATTAAGCACAGTTAAGTAATGCTTCATGTGTCTGTTTTGTGATGATGTAATATCTAAAGCTTCTGAATATCCTAATGTGTGTCTAACTGTGGAACCTCATAGTTCTGATCAACAATTCTAATCCTTTTTTAACGACTTAATTTCACCCAAGATGTCTGTGTATTCATAGACTGTCGTTCTGATGCAAGGCCCCAAAATCTTGTCTATTTTTATAATTTGCTGGTTGGTCTAGTAAAAAATAATGCTTCTTTTCACAAAACCTGCCTTTTTTATATCCTTTGAATGTGATGGTTACTCTACTACAATAAAATGGGCAAACTGTCAAGTAGTTTCCTATTGTTTCATGTATTGCTTTTTAAGCTTAATGCCCAATTATTTGTGTGCACCATATGGACTAAGCTTTTTTCTTCTTTTCTAGGTTGCTTTAGATGATTATTTATGTCATATGCGAAAAGTGGACTTCAATATATTTCATCCAAGCTTACAAAAGAAGAGTACATTGTTACCATTGCATTTGTATATTAGATCTTGGAAAAAAACTTATTAATTTTTTTAATATGGGTTCAGAGTGCTGTGTTTTTTTCTTTAATGTCTTAACTTGATAGAATTGTTGAGTGTCTAACTTCACACTTCTGCAAAGTGCCATTTATGGGAAACAGCAGATGTGCATGAACTGTAGCTGTCAGCTTGCTGGCAGTAGTTAAGTTTGTTCTTGGAATATTAGGCTGATATCTCTCCTTCACATGTCTGCCAAATCATATGTCCTTGTCTGAGATTACTTTTTTTGTCTTTCCTGTAATAACAGCAATATGATAGAACTCTTCTTGGACAAATGTTGTGCTAATGGATTCTTCTGACAGTTCTGACGCTTTACTGAAAAAAAGAAAAAAAGACTGCTTTGTTTGTGCCCAAAAGCAGTTACAGTAAATGCCTTATAAATCAGCTAAGCAGTTCTGTTCAGTGCAAGGAGCAGACTTCTTGCAAGTACTAATGATGCATCTTAGTTGGAAGAATGAGCACATATATTTCAGTGCAAGAAAACTGTCAGGAAAAGCTTTAGCTGTTTTAATTATGTAGCATTTATGTAGAACTTCAGAATGGTGAAATAGAGCTGTAGTACGGAAATTATTTAACTGCGGGTTGAGATTGAGCCTTCAAGTACTATTAGTAGTGGGAGGATAGTTTTACAACAGATGAAGAGAACCCTCACACAGTTTTTATCTCCAGCTCAGCCAAAGGCTTTCTCTCCTTTTAGCTTGGCAGTGTCTTCGTCCTGCTCTCTTGTTTCTCTGCTGTTGCCCACAGCTGTCATTGCAACCTGGGTTCAACTGCCCCTTTGTTCATCTTGACCATGTCTCTCAGGACACCCTCCTACGGAGGAATCCCTGAATTCCTTTTCTTCAGTACTCTGAAAAAAACGTATTCCTGAATGTTCCAGGTCATTTTAGTCCTCCCTCTCTCTAAAGATACTGCTCTGTTTTTCTGGTGGGAAATTACTGGGAGCTTTGTACTCATCATCTCTTAGGATCAAGGTAAATATTTCTGTTTGACTTGTTTGGTAAAATAATACTTCCTAACATCCAACTTGATTCAGTTGCACAAATCCAGTAGTTTATTCTGCCGTCATCCTTGTTCTATTAAATAGCTGCTTTTCCCAGAGATTTTTTTTTTTTTTTTTAGTCAGGGTTAATCTCCCCAGATGCTTGGTTGTGTAACAGCATCCTGTATTTTAGTGTACAATGCTGCATAATGAATTTCTGAGAGCAAGGTCCGTGGATCCTTTAATCACAGAAACTGTCAGCATGGTAGAATCTTAGGAACCCAACATTAAATCCTTCATTTGGTGATTTTATTTTATATGCTTGAAGTCAGTTTGTGATGCAGATCTTGGTTAAGTCTGCAGTTTCCTACTCCTGAATAGGACATTTCTCTTTTAATTTGTTCAGCTCAGGATCTTGGTATCTGTATTACTAGAAGTGTAATAATCAAGGTTGATACGAACCTAGAAAAATCTGTATATACTGGATTAGGAGTTTACTGGATATTTTTTAAAAGTAAAATCTTAACTGACTCTGTCCACTTCTCCAGTCAGCTGCTGCATCTTATCATTGGTGTTCCTGAATGTGGCAAAGAGGTCTGGTGAAAAGAAAGTATTTCCTTCCTATGCAGGCGCTGCAGCTCTTCCTGCCAAACGAAGAGAAAGGCTTAGGCTCTGTTGCTTCTACCAGGCCAGCTGCGCATTCACTTTATTTATTTTGTGTTCTGGAGAAAGGATTACAAATGTCTCTTTCTGCAGTTGGTCCTCATTTTGTTCAGAGAGTGCTGAGTCAGGACAATAGAGACAGCCCTGTCTGTCCTCAAAAGGAATGACTCTCCTATAAAGTTAACTTTTTGGCAGGAGTGCAGTACAGTAAGGAGGAAGAGAAGGAAAACCAAGCAGTATCACCAGTACATCGAGTTGCTACAGTGATATCTTGCTTCCAGGCCACAAGGCCAGCACTTTGCTTTGGCGTTGAAGTGGAACAAATCTTGACAATGTCCTTACAGAGGCATCAGTGGAAGGGATGAGCTGTTCTAGTGTAGAAAAGAAGCCATGTGATGCAGTGAATGGTTAGCATGGCGAGAGGGGCTTATCAGTGAATTTGTAAACAGGATATGGAATAAATAAATTCTGCAGTCACAAGAGAGTTCTGAGTGACCTCAGACAGTAAAGTAGCACTTTGAATTGCAAATGATGGGAGGCTGATGGAATAAGTGATCTGTCTCCTTTGTATCCTTCAGGGAATAGTTCTCTTGGATGGTCATGCCTGATTCTACTCTTAGGGACAATATTGTGAATGGAGGCATTAAATACCTGTCAAACAAGGTAGTCTTAATTTGTCTGCTTTTACTAGTATTATCTCCTTTTATTTTTTGATAGCAGTTGGTGCCATATAAGAAATTCCATTCATCAGTTCTGGTGACTTATAATTCTACATCCTTCAGAAATTTGTCCTATTTTTCCTTTTTGTTGATGATTTTGGTTTGGTTGTGGGGGGTTTTTTGTTGGATCTGACAAACTATTTTCCCATATTGATGCTAACCTACTGGTCATTTCTGTCAGAAGAGCAACTAGCAAATCTGTTGCTAGCTGCTAATTACACGTTTGAAAATAATTTCCATGTCTAGTTAGCCTGGTCTTGTAAAGCAGTGGGCTAGTGGGTATCCTCCTCAGTGACCTTACACATTTTGTGTATCTTTGATCTTTTATGGTCTTGCCTGCTTTTGGCTAAGCACAGAATTGTATCTTCATCTTTCTCTTCAGAGCAGTTCACTGGAGTCTGTTCCAGAGTCTTTCCACTTAGAGGTTTAAGCTAGCAAAACACGAATTTTATTAGTCTTGTAACAGATCATATGTTGTCTATGGTAGGTAATAGCTATGTGATCCTGAAGTAATTGAAACGCATCAAACATTGCTTGCCTAGTGGTCTTGCAGTTTATCTGGTTTCCCACTTAGCCATATAGTAGTCTCAGTAAAAGCAAACCAAAGAAAAGATTATATTTCAAGGAAAAATTAAAAAATCTCAAGCATTGCATTTGAGAAATGCATCCTGTGGATTGTTCCTGTTTCCCTCACAGCTTAGCATCTGAATATCTGCATCCTATTTTGGTCCTCTCTGCTGTCAAAACATTCAACAGTACCAGAAAATGTATTCCAGCCATAAACATAAGAACTGCTACACTATAGAAGGGGGGGGCTGTGCACTTTCGTCTTTCTGTTTTTCAAAGGAAGATACAAGAGGAACCATTTAGATGATTATGAGCAGTCTGCCAAAGTAGTGAGGATTTTTTTTCTGACTGCTCTGATGCCAGATTTAAGAACTACAACAGTTTAGTTACAAAAGGATTTAGAAGGGAATACAGTGTTATGCTGAATGTTCTCAGAACCTGTTTTCCATTGCATTTGCTGATGGCCGTTGTGTGTTCTCAAAACTACATTTGTCTTTCTGTCTCAAAACACCTCCATCTTTTTTTCAGCTTTCATGAAACTTGCTCTAAGTCTACAGATTATTTTTTTTTAAATGTGGCTGACCCCCAACCACTTTGAATCCGTGAAAGTCGACCCAGTAAAAATTGGGATAAATAACATCCACAGATACATAAATCAAGACAAAAGGCACAACCAATCCTTTATGCTTCAGGCTATACATTGATTGGTATTTGCCTTTACAGACAGGCAACAATTCACAGCTAAGCATTCCCTGATTTATGTTCTCAGCTGAAGCAAATGGTGTTTAGCATTCTGCTCCAGCAGGAGCAAGTTACATGCTCAGTGGTTTAATCTAGGGATATTGTAGATTCTCTGTTCTAGGATAGGCCCCTCTGTATCTGCACAAAGTCAGAAGGGCAGGATAGATGGGCATTTCTGTTTTGTGGGTAAAAAAGCTGCAAATCTTTAAAGGAGGATGCTGGTTTTCTTTCTTCATACTAGAAGACAGACTTCTGAAACCTTTAATTGTGCAGTAGTAAGTGGTTGAGGTTTTTTTTTTTTTTGTCAAGTCCACAGTGGTAGCTACTCCTGTATAACCTGCAGTAAGCTCTAGGAGCAGCTAGACCCAAGCACTGCTGTCTGGAGCTGAGGATTATTTTGCTCTGTGCATTTTAGGCTGAGCATACTCCTTTCTTACTCAGACCATTCAAACTTTCTATTTTATTAATCTGAAGACTCCAAAGGAATAATAGTAATAATAAAAAAGTAAAGTAAAACTGTCAGTAACTCTCCAGCAGGCTGGAGTTTTCCTAAAACCAGAAATCCTTTTGTTGTTGTACATAATGCACAAAATTCACAGCTTATTTCAAGTGCAGGAAGGCAGTGTGTGACAAGACAGGGCATTTTGTTAGTTTAGCTCTAATTGATTTGTCCTTTTATTAAATTAGCTCAGTTGTAGTTGATCAGCGTAAACATATTTTTTTCTTTAAGCACCTAATGAGTCGGTATGCCCACTTAACCTTCAGATTCACTGACAGCTTGCTGTAATAGGCCGAAACATCTCCTATTCCCAAATAGCCACAAATGCTTTCTTCTATTTGCTTTTCCCTATGGGCAGTATCTTAGCAGGGACAAATCGGGTCAATTGGGCATACAGATCTGTTATGCAAACATCTTGATGATTTCACTCAGTACAGCATCAGAAAAACAGGGCCAAAGGGGACCCTGGGAAGTAATTAAAGTACCAGTCCCTCTATTAGCAGAATCAGCTGTAGCTGTAGCATCCAGTTACCCGTTTTATGGATGAAATGTTATGCATAAATGGATTATGTTACGCATTAAATAACAGGATTTTTTTTTTTTACTGTCAAGAGATTTGGAATTTATAATTTATTATAGTTTAGGAAGATGGCAGAAAAGACTCAAAATAATTTTTGCTTTCAATTTTTCAGGATTTACAGCTACTCATCAGGATTATTTTAACGCAACATAAAGGACATTTTAAATCAGATTGGGTTATCAGTGGAGCAAGGATGGCAACACATCCACAGGTGACTCACAGTCCTAGACTGTCACCGTTTTTGCTGCCTACTACTGCTTGGTCTTCAATCTGTGCCAACAAGAGAGAGGCTGTAATAGGGAGGAGAAATTTTGTGTGCAGGTCCACCTCATATGGCTTCCTACATCAGAATCAAAGCCAAAATGCTGGAGCTAGGATGGGGAGGTTGTTTAGACTTCTTTCAGTCTATAGTTTTTTAAAAAACAAAACCTCGAATGCCTAAAAGCTCTTAGCACATGTCTAGTTTTGCCAGAGTGTAGCTAGATGCTGTTCCTTGATATATTACTGGATATAATCAGTTAAGGCTGGAGCGTGAAAGCTTAGATTTTTTTTTAATTTCATACCTTCTTTAGTTACCCCAGGCAGAGCAAAACATTGTGGTCTAGGGCATCCATGCCTATTTAGATTGTCATGCTTAAATAAGCATAAAATTAAAGGAAGGGGAAGGAAAAATAGTTAAGATATAACTCATGGGCTTCTTCAGTGTCAGAAAGACCATGTTCCTTCAACAAAGGCTTTGTATATGGCATTCTGGTTTAAAAGTCTGGTCTCTGTTCTAACCAAAAAGCCCAAGCAAAGGTTGGCTGCTGTTTTCACTCCACACAAATCTAGATATTCCCAGATTCAGTCAGACTCCCCCAGATATTTTCACTCTTAACTAAACAAAACAAAAACCCAACCCTTAAACCAAAAAAACCCCAAACTCCACAGGAGCTCTGAGCCAACAGTGGACATCTGTAAATGGCTTCACAAGGGATGCAATTTTTGGAAATTAAAGGTATGAACTGTAGCTGCAGAAGTTTCATGAAATCTGCCTGCCTGCAAATACTGCTTTTTGTGTAGTGTTAAGTGAAGGACATGAGCAACTAATGTGATGCAGAGGAGGAATTCAGCCCATAAATCTAAAATTGCAATGCAAGTAACTCCGCTGCCCAGCAGCTGCTATGAATCTTTACAGACCTCCGTCTTTCAAGTTCTTGAGGTGCCTGCGTCTGTGTCAGGGCAGACTCAGAGCTGTCCCAGTGTGGGTAGTTTGATGTTTCTCTCATTGCTGTGGATATATTCTGGATATACGGTGTCCTACTGAGGCCTCTTGAGCCCCTCGGAAAGCCAAGAACATAACAGCATGGCTGGGCTGTCACAGAATACAGCCATGGCTGTGGTCTTTCACGGGCATCCCAGGAACAGAAACCCCAACCCAGCTTCCCTCTAGCTTGTAGCACTTCCAAGGCCTCATCATGCAGAAGGGAACCTTATCTACCAGGAGGCAGCTGACCTGAAGCTATTGGAGGTGTAATTCAGCCTTATGGATTATTTGATGAAAGCTAAAGTTAAAAATGATGTAAATATTTGCAGGGACAGAATGAGACACATCCATCCCTAGGAAACAGAGTTGTTTCTGGTTCAGCTTCTGAGCCCTTTCTCAAGCTGTTGGCTAGTAGCTTGGCTGTGAAAGAGAGCGCTGTTTGGAAGAGAACTGAGTTTCTGCAATGAAAATCAAATAAATAAAAGGTGGTTCTTTGTTTATATGAATTTCTATTATAAAAATTATTTCTGGGGAAAGACCATGCTTGGTGTGGCTGCTGCTTTGCCAGATTCTTTCATACCTTAGGCACTGAATGAGTGCAGTCTCTTGGTTATGATGAATTCTCATCACGTGAAAACTCAAAGCACAAGTGATGGACTTTGTTGGTTTTCCCATGGCCAAACAGAAATTGCTCTCAAGTAGTTTCAAAGAGATTTTGAACGTACAGATGGTGAGCAGAAATCCTTACTGTGTCAAAACCAGCAATCTCTTTTTCTGTCTGTGTCAGAGAAGTGATCCATCAGAAAATGAGCTTGGCTTGAGCCTCTCTGTGTTACTTGTTAAGATACAGTGTTAAATGGCTATCGCTGAGTCTCATCTGTATGGAAAGTACAGCAGAGGGGCAGGAAGAAAAGCACTGCATTGTAGTCTGTCTTGATCTCCCTTCAAAAATCACATCAATTTGCAATTTAGTTTTTAAGATAGGTTAAAATGTTAAACGTTGGTAATAGTTGTACATGGACTGAGCTCAACCAAAAACTGAGACCAAAACTACAGATAACCATCTGAAATTGAGTTCATAGCTTGGGGCTAAATTTACAGAACACACTTAAGCAATTTTAATCCAGAGAGGCTGGAAATCAATCTGCGGTCTTGAATTTGAGTCCCCAAGTTTAGTTCCTGTTTTACATGTACAGATACTGTCATAATAATATATTGGTGCAAGGTCTTCATTATGCAACAGTGGTGTAATTTCAATGCAACTCTCAAAACCGTTGCAACAGATTTTTTTGGAAGATATCTAGCTGCCAGAAATTCATGTTACTAACGTAAGCTTGGAAAAATATTTTAAAATAATACAAAATTACAGATGGTCCTGTTTTACTGAACATGTTGTTTATAATAGATGAGACAGGCAAATGTGCTTTTTCACAGCAAAAAAAAAAAATGCTCATACATTTACATCTTTGTATTTTAAAAGGGAAACGCTTAAAGCCAATTACTAAATTATGTCATTTTGACTGGCTCTTCTCATTAATGTTACATGGAAAATAAGAACCGTAATATATCAATTTTATGAGTGTTAAATGCAATTCCATAAAAATGGTGTGAGAATCTTTATTTGTCACTCAGCTATTTCCATTGCAACTGTGGTCTGTTTGCTACTAACTTTTTTTTTTCCTATGCCAAGAGTAAAATTCTAACCCTGTGTTGACCCAACTGAAGGTAAAACACTCGTTGACCTGAGTTCTGTTTAGAGAAGGAAGGTGTTCAAAAATTATTAACAGCAAGTTTCCACAATTCATCTTTGGCTCTAGTCAGCTGCTTAGTTGGCTGTGGTGGGTTTGCAAAGAACTAATTGCTCAAAGGTTAGCAAGCAGGTGTAATAATTTTCTGAATACAAACGGGGTGTTTAGTCTAGAGAAGAGGAGGCTGAGGAGACTTTATCACTCGCCACAACTACCTGAAAGGAGGGTGCAGTGAGGTGGGTGCTGGCCTCTTCTCTAAAGTAACAAGTGATGCGACAAGAGGAAATGGCCTCAAGTTGTTCCAGGGGAGGAGGTTTAGATTGGATATTAGGAAAAAATTCTTCACTGCAAGAGTGATCAGACATTGGAACAAGCTGCCCAGGGAAGTGGTGGAGTCACCATCCCTGGAGGGGCTCAAGAAACGTGTAGATGTGGTGCTGAGGGACATGGTTCAGTGAGTTAGGTGGTGTGGGTTGATGGTTGGACTTGATGAAGTCTTTTCCAACCTCTATGATTCTATACTCTCAGGTGTGCTGGATCCTATATTAATAGAAATAGATGGTGGCAAAATGATAGTAGCATATGTTTCTAGATAATAAATAATTTATTTTGAATTAATCAGTCATTGAATACATAATTTTCAAAAATAAATAGACACATGATGTTATGAAGTTGAAAAAATGAATGAGATAAATGTAGGGATTCATTATCAGCATATTAATTGCAACCTCTGTCACATGAAGCCCACACTCATCCCTCCCCCCCAAAAAGAAGACTTATTAGAAGCTCAGTTAATGAGATAAGTACACAGTTGCTCTATTTTTACTTGTTTTTCTTAAGCCTCCACTAGTGGTCACTGTTGGGGACAGGGCACGAAGTTGAATGGGTGTCAAACAGCACTGGCTGCTGTTGAGTTTCAAGAACAGAGTGGTCTCTTGCATGTTATGGAGCTTTCATTTGTTAGGTTTATTTTTTCTTCTATTTTTGTCTACCACAAAATGAACAGATCCCAAAAAGGAGTTGAGGAAGTGATACATATTTTGCGGAAATGCTCTAAAAAATTAAAACTGTTGTTGACAGGCAACATATATGGGTCTACCTCTGGGCTTAAAAACCTACCACAATATTATTTAGAGAAAGAAAAAGCATTAATAAAAATAATAATAAAAATATTTTTCATGCACAGTTGGTTTTCTAGCTGTTGCTTGCTGTCTGCATAGAATTCAAGCATCTCGCCATGAGTTTCTTGTCTCAGTGGGAGATTTGTTCTCCTTCAGGCGCTTTCTTCTTAGCACTGTTTGCTCGTTCTTTATCAGGGTCCACTGGAAGGGGTCAGATCTGTTACTTGCAGAAGGGATGTGGGTTCGGCAGCCCTTCTCGCTTTGGTTCTCTAGGAAATTCACTCGTGGAGCTGGGACCATATCTGAACATGTGTTAGTGGCCTTTTACAGCTGTCCATGTCACTTGTCACACCCCCACGCAGCAGCTTTTGAATGTGCCCCACATCCAGAAGCTACATCTGTCACAATAGTGAAAGAGTGCCATTCCTTAATTTCTGTCCTTCAATAAACCCTCAGGGCAGCATTCAGCTCGGGATGAATGCTGAGTGGATCTGAGTGGAGAGGCTGCCGGCCAGGCTCCTGGAGGTTGGGGGGACACGTGTGCTCAGCCCTCCATGTCCTGCTCCCTTCCCTGCGTCCCTCTCCCGCAGCGGGGGAGACTCAGCTCAGCCACGCAACTGTCACCTATCTGTGTCCCCATCTGAGCTGCGATGAAAAATACAGATGAAATTCAGAAAATTCAGTGGGTTCATTATTACCACAGGAAAGCCCCACTGCCTAACTGCTCTATTTTTCTTCCCCTGAAAAGCCAGCCGCGTTATTGCCCAATACTGTGAAATTTGGAAAATGAAACCCTGCTATATTGCGTGTAAGTGAAATTTACTTAAAAACAAGCCCCTCGGGCCATTTTCCAGAGCTCAGACTTTGGCATTGGAGAGGCACCACAGCAACGGGGGAGCTGTGCCCCTTTCCCACCCCAGGCACCCTCCCGCTCTGCTAGCACCCATCAACGCCCAGAAATCAGGTCAGTCTGCTGGACCTGGAAGGTAGCGCTCTGGGTGACCTGACCACACAGAGGAGGGACGGGCTCCCTGTGCTTCTGGCGGGAGTCCTGCCGGCAGACCTGCCAGAGCTTCTCCCAGCCGCCTGGCAACTCTTCAAACTACCACAGGTTAGTAACTCCTTTCCGTGTTCTGTAAAAGGTTAGCGTAGAGAGAGGCAATGAAATCCTTATTGACTTCTGGGAGAGCGTGCTTGGAGCCGCGGACATGACACACGGACCGGGATGGTGCACAAAGATTGGAAATACGCGGTTTAAAAAAAATATCTGAGGTAATACTCTCGTGTCCTGAGAATCCCTCTTCCACGAGGTGCCACTCGTGGGTTGAGAAGCGCCAGGCCCTGCCCTGCCCTGCTCTCCCCACCCCGAGGCCCGGCCCGTAGCGAAACCTCCCGCTGCGGAGCGCTCGCCCGCCGCCTGGCTCCTCCCAAGATGGCGGCGGCCCCGCCCCGCGCGGGCGGTGTCCCGGAGCCCGTCCCCCGGCGGCGGGGTGCATGACCGCGGCCGTGCGGGGAGAGGGCGGCGGGGCTGGCGGCAGCCGGGCGCTGGGGCAGCAGCCGGAGCAGAACGCGCAGGGTGAGCAGCGCGGGCCCGGCCGCGTCCTGGGTGAGGGGGTTCGGCCGCTGGGGCCGGTCGGGGAGGGAGAGGTAAACTTTAGTCGTGGAACCCTTCCCTGCCGGGGCTCCGGCCGCTTTTCCGCGGCCATGTTGGGAGCCGTGGGCTGCCTGACCGGGAAGGAGCTCCCCCGGCGGGAGGCGGCGCCGGGCTGCGCTGGTGGCCGCCGCGCGGGGCTGTCCCGCCGCGGGGCTGGGGCGCTCCCGGCCGTCTGCGGGGGCACCGCCGGTTCCCGCCGGGAGGGAGGCGGCGGAGCGGGAAGGACCTGGGGCGGAGAGGGGCGGTGGCGGGCGGTGGCTTGTCCCAAGGCGCCCACAGGAGTTGCGCGGCCTCGGGAACGAGTTCGCCTCCGGGAGGGGGGAAAGAACAACGGCAGCGGCCCCGCGGTGTTACATAAGTGCCTGAAACTCCCCAACTCGTGACTGGCGCCGGGGCCCGGGCGGCGGCGGGACGGGGCGGAGGGCGCTGCCTCCCCGGCGGGCCCCGCAGGCAGCCCCCCGCCGCGCTCACCCTGAGGCTTCGCCGCCGCGGGGAAGCGCCGTGCTCGTGGGTTTAAACTCCTTGTCGTTCTCGGGGCGAGTCGCCTGAGAAGTCTCGATAAAAAAGTCTGGAACCGCGAGCATAAGGTGCTTTTTTTTTTTTTGGTGAAATTCGCATATTTTGGAAAGGAACAGGACGGGTGTGCTTAGCTCGATGAGGCACGTAAGCAGCTGTCTGGGAGCGGTTGGGACAAAGGCAGCCGCCTGTTTCCCTGTTTCTCCCCTCGGCCCGTGTTGCGGGCGGTGTGCGCAGCGCCCGGTGTGTGTCAGCGGCACAGCTGCTCCCCGCGGCGGGACAGCGGCGAGCGGGGCTGCGCCTCTCGGCCCCGGCCGCGTCCCCGCGGGGAGGAGCGGCTGCAGAGGGGTTCCGACGCGAGGAGCCGGGGCGGTAGCTGTTGGTAACCGAAATCGCCTGGTTTTATCTGTAAGCAGAGATGAAGGATTCCTGTGCCTGTGTTGTGATTGAATTGCTCTGAGCGCTTCAGGAAGCATCGTTAAGTCCTCACGCGGGCTGTGCTCAGTAGCTGCTGTAGTTGTTTCTGGTGCTTGTTTGACAAACGCTGCATCCGAGGCTGTGCTGTGCAAAGTCGGCAAAGGGTGTCTGAAATCAAACCCACAGTTTCAGAACTGAGATTGCTGATTTCTCTTTCTCGCCCGAAATACAGAGAACTCAGCTTTCAAGTTCTAAGACTTGTCTATTGAATTGTTCTAGGGATGGCTATCTGAAAGAAGGGCAGTATGGAAAGGTGGCAGTGTAATCAGTGCTGAGATGCTAGAGGTGGTGTGCTTGGTATGCACTCATCGACATGCAGAAAGGAATTGGGTCGTTAGCTCAGAAGGAATGTTTTTGCTTTTAACCTACATAATCTAAATACTGTTGACTAAGTGGCAAGTAGGAATCCTTATGTGGTTAAACGTCATGTATATCATCTCAGTTTGTTAAATAACATTTTCCCAGTTGTTAGGGCTGTGCTACTTGCGTTGAAAACAGTAGTGACAGTGAAGTGTTGTGAGCCAGAGTCCCAAATCCTCGCTTCTGAATGCGAATTGGCCATGTGAACTTCAGAATGACTGTGAGTTTTGTCCTGTATGGAAACCCACACAGAGGCAGTCCCTTAAGTGCTGAATGAAAACCAGTAAGTAGAAATCTGGAACTAGAGAAGTTGGATCATATAATGTAAAAAGAAATGGAGTAGTGTCTTTTCACCTAGACAGAAGTTTTCATTAGATACAGTGATTAAGTCATCATTGAGCAAGAACTGCATTCTGTTTCGCTTAAATTATGGGCCGAGACTTAACCCTGGTATTACATACGTCCCTGGATGAACAGAAGATGTACCTGTAACATCCTGAAGCCCATTGTTTTACAAAAATTATTATCAGTAAAATGGTGGTTATATTCAAGCAGCACTGTGACTTTTAGGTTTCACCACTGTGGCCAGGGCTTACGGGAAGGTTTAATGTCTCCTGAGTCAGAGCAGTAAAGAGAAATGGAGCTGCAGTTTCAGGTGAGGCGTGATATGACAGAGCTCGGCAGGTCTCATTTACCTTTCCAAGAGCGAAGTGAGGGTAATAAAGCCAGGGTGCTGTCTGCAGGCAGGGTACAACATTGGCTTTATTACACTTGCAGCATTTTTGATGACTTGTCTTCACCAGAGGGCTAGAGGTGTTAAAGCGAAAGTTCAGGGTCAGAGCGTGGCATGTGGATGAGGGAGAGTTGAGGTTTTTGATGCTTGCAGATACGATTTTCTGAAAAAGTGTCTGTTAGCTAAAATGTTAGAAGTGATGGTCAAGCAAACAAATGGCATGCAAGTTTTTGTTCCTAAAGGTGATGTCAAATAAGGAAGCGCCAGTGTTAATGATGAATAAGTTTCTTAGATGGTGGTAGGTAAGAAAGTTAGTTAACTTCTTGATTTTTGTTTTAAGAAATTAAACCTTGTGTGTTTTTTTTTTTTTTTAAGATGGATGATGCTTGTATATGTGTATTTTACTACTTTCAAGGACGGAGTTATTTGATGGAAGTGTGATAAGTAGGATTTTTCTGAAAGAGAATAAATAAGGTGCAGAAATAGGCTTTTGAAATAGAACTGTATATTTAAAACTTTCTCACTATTCAGCAAGTACTAGGTTGGCTGTTGTAGAATATCTTCTGTTTCCATCATTTAGCAGAGGACTTGCTTTTACAGTTGAGGAAGGTGAAAAGCTACTCTGCAGACAGGTGTGGTAGAACATTACCATACTAAAGATTATTTTAACGTTGTTGTAAGATGTGATGACAAGTGTGTTAGCAAGTAGAGTTCTGCAAATTCTGAGCCATGGGAGTAGCCCTGTTGAAATAAATGAGTCTGCTCTCATGAGAAGTGGCTTGACTGGGAGTTGTAGACAAAGATTCTCCTTTTATGAAAATAAATAATATTGTGATTAAGTGTTATTGAACAGAAGAGTACTTCGTGTTTTTCACCCTGATACTCTAATACTACAGAGTCAAAAATGTACTCATATGTTTACTTTGGTTTTCTGAAGTTACGTAAATAGGTAAGAGTAATACTGGCTTGGCTGTTATGATGCCTTTTTTTTTTTAACCTACTGGTGATGAAAAATTAACTTCAGGATTTAAAAAAATATTTTGAAGAGAGTGGCTTGTTTTTTTTTCTTTGCATTGTTATGTTTTACAATAAAACAGTGTTAAGTGCATTGTGTATGTAATCTGTAAGGATTTCAGCATTTTCTGTAAGTGTAAAAGAAGATAAAAGAGCGGAAAATTAAGGATTTCAGATATACAGGAATTACACTTCCCCCTCCCATTCCTGAATGTGATAAGATGGCATGCAAGCGGTTAGTTACTGTGTTGAGATGCGGTTTCTTGAGAAGTCGTACTGATTGAAACAGATCCAGCAGGGTTGTTAGATGGTGATGTACCTGATCTTTCTATTGGCCATGGTAGCTTTTGATAGATGCTTCTTGTACCTCAAACATACCATCTAGAGGTAGTAGTTTTAAGTACTTAGTGTACTTAGCATGCCTTCTGCAAAGGGAAAAGTTAAAACGTGTTCTTTGACATTTGCATTTCTATAGCGTACACATAATTTGTTAATGCAAATTAATATTAAAGAGTGTACTGTGCACACTGCCGTTCAGGCTGTCAGATAGCATCTTTCTTGGAACAATGAGCTCTGCGGGTTAACTTCAGTGCAAACCTTCGTGCAATTTTCCAAGTTTCTTTTAGATGATGTGATGATCTCTGCAGCAAGAAGGGCTTAAGAGCAAAGGAAGACCGGGCTCTGCGGTGTTCTGGACGCTGGTTATTGCACTCGGAGGACTGGGTTGTGCTGAGTGCTCTAATGCCTGTACTCCAAGTGCTTTCTGTAAAACCTAAAATGCACCAAACACACTTGACAAGCAGTAAAAAGGAAAAAGGCCAGTGAGTGCATTTCCCAGGAAGGCCACTGCAGTAAGCTTATAGTGTTCTGTCAGGAAATGACTCCTTTTTTTTTCCCTTCTCCTTCTGCTTTAAATTTCTCCTGACTTAGCTGTCAATACTTGGTAATGTAAAACTTCTGAGACTGATTTGCAATGTACTTCTGGTCTGAAAGCTGTGTTACAGGTTGTTTTTTTTTTCCTCTCCTTCTTCCCCCGCCATCTAGGTTAGCAGCACGGAGGCAAGTGAACTGCCCTTTTAACACCCAGGTTATGGCTGAAAAGCTGGTTACATTGGAGACTGACAAAATCTGTTTATGGTGTCATTGCTGAAGCTTTCCTTTTGGCTTTTGTTGATAGCTGTCAGATGTCAGTTTTCTAGACCTTCACTGTCCACCCATATGTCACCAGGTAGTAGCATTCAGTGTAAGAAAGGGTTTATGTTCCTTGCTCAGTAAAGAGCAGTTCGGTTCTTGGTTTACGTATTTTAAATATGGCTGGGTGAATAAATTTTAAACTTGGCTGAGGGGCAACAGTGACAGGTCCATGATTGCAGCACTTCAGTGTTGTGAAGCTTCCCAAAAATCACACCGTGTGGTTTGATTCCAAGCCCTGAGCTGTGTTCTGGCTGCCTGCGAGTCCCTGGTTTCTGCTGGGCTGGTGGTTTGTAGCCTGATGATGGCCCTGCTGTGGGTATGGTTACTGGGGCTCGAGCTATCTCTTTTTTTGTACCAATTTGACCAACTTATTTTGGGAGGTTTAAATGGCAGGAAGAAGATTCCCCACAGCCAGCCTACTTTCCCTTAATTTGTTCTTGCTGGTGAACTAGTGGTAGAAATTGTTTGGCTTTTTTTTTTTTTTGAGGAGTTAAGTATGTCTGAATATTCCATTTTTCCTACTATGATATTGAAAATGTGCTGCGACAGTCCTTTGTCTGACCCTGTGAAGTACTGGCAGCTGCCTGTCCCCCTGAAAGTATTTCTGCAGTAAAATACAGTGTTAGGGTTGCCCCCTAATGTGGAGATTTCTTAACTTAGGTCAAGATCAGCAGAAAGTTGAGGTGGATCGCACCTGGTCAGAGAAGGAATTAGTGTTGTCACTTGGCTTGTGTCTTGTTTAGTTTTGTGGAAGTGCTTGGAATTACTGAGCAGGTAAAAGAAACCTCCTTATTGTGCAGCTTCTTTACCTGTAACAGGATATCTGAATTTCAAGGATACATGCATGTGAAAATAATGAATATTGGTATCATAAAAATGAAGTAGTGATGATGTGGCTATGCTGCTGTGCTTGTAAATTATGAAACTGCAAGGGAAAACTTTGCTATGTTTTAAAGCAGAAGTCCTTTTTTCTTGCAGTAGTTTGTAGAAAGCTAAGGGCTCTTGCCTAGCTTTGACTACTTGGTAACTCTATAGCTTGGTCATGCTATAATAAATTACCTGTAGTCTGGTCCTTGTTGGAATGTTAGCAAAATTCAGTGGCTTCTCTCAAAATGGTAATAAAAGTAAGCTAAATAAAACTTAAAACTTTTTTTTTTACCAGTCAGGTGTGTCATAGGTGTGCATTTCTGAGGAAAGGGAAAATAAAATTCTGTTGAGGAAGCTCATTTGAACATTTTGATGTTCTGGTAGCTCTCAAGTGCTAAATCATGCAGGTGCTCTGAAATTTGAGTGGTATTCTTAGTGTGTACTTGCCTATAAGAGATGCACATCGGAAAGCCTTCCGTAAATGTTCTCTGCTTGTAGGCTAAAGATACTATTTATTTCTGTTACTGAAGACCAAATCCTCTTTTTCACATTCACTGAGAGATGTTCTAGCTAGCTGTTAGCAAGTTGCCTCCGTGCGTGCTCTAAATAGAATAATTCATAACAACAACAAACCAGACAACCAATCTGGTTTTGGAGAACTGGTTGCGAGATGGACTTGGCAGCACTTCTCATAGAACAGCTGGATCTGTTTTTTCTATACTAATGATACCATGTCCCCACTGCAAAAGAACTTAAATACATCTGTCTATTGCAAGATGTAAAAGATATGCTGATGCTGTGGGTTCTCTCCTTGTGCTAGGTTAGCAAAACTTAAGGCAGGATATAGCTTGCTCTGAAATCGGTCAGATCCTTTTGATTGATTTTTCTTGTCCATTGAACATTAAGAGTGGTAGTATTTGTATATGTCAAGTTATTTGGTAGTCCAGATGGGTGCCCCGGTACTGCCAAAGGGGGCTGCTGTCAGTTAAGCCGTTCCTTCCTCCGCAGGCAGCGTATCAGATGGGAAGGGCGCACCCGGCGCCTGTCCAGGCAGCCTGGAAGGGAGGGGTAAGTCACTGCTGCCAAAAATGGAAAATAACATTTGCTGGGAGAGACTCTTCAAACAGCTAAACAATTGGAGTAGGGAAACACTAAATTGTAAACAGAAAAACGTATTCCAGTGTTTGCAGTGTGGTGGAGTGATCCTTTAGGCAGCAGCCCAGCATGCGGGGTTCATGTCTGCTGGAGCAGGATCCCAGGCTCCTGTCCTCTGCCCTTGGTTCTTCTGGCACATTTCTAAGGTGTTGGTCTGTTGTCTGCTGTTCTTCTGATGGCTTTTAGCTACCCACAGCCGTGCAGAAATTTGGAAGGAACTTGAACTCTTTGAGGCTCAAGATCCGCAGAGGCTGTTTTTAAAATCCTATTCTGGTGTATGTTCCCAGTAGTTGGTTAAGATGAAAGCTGCAGTTTGCTGGCACCACAGGCTAACCTAACCACTGCTAGTGCTCCTAAATACGTGCAAATGGAAAGTTGAAATACTAGGGTATTTTCTCATGATGGCAAAGATCTGAATATTGGACTTTTTAATTGTTTGTTGATTAGTTTAAAAGGGCATGTGTGTTATATAGTTTATAAATAGTTTTTATGTGTGTTATGTGTGTGTACATATATAAAAACATACAAAACCTGGACTGTTTTACTTTCACCCATTTCAGTATGCTGCAAGTATTTGATGTGCCCATAGCTGCCTGGGTCCTGCTTTCTGTGCTTTGACAGATGAGTTTGTTGTCGAATTGGAAACACTATTGATGGTGGGTCAGGCCTGCCTGTTTGCCTCTGTTTTGCAGAACTCAAGTTTATAAGGTTGTGTGGGATGAACCAAGTTTAGGAATCTGCTCTAACCCTTGACTACCAGGTGGGGGGTAGAGAACTACATATTTCTTTCCCGCAGCAGCTCTGTCTCTACCATGCCAGGAGACAAACACAACATCAGCTACCATGGTTTATTATAAATAGAAGCCTGACAATGGTATTAAGCAGCTGATTTAATTAAAAAGCTGGATCGCTTACAAGAATGTTGTTCCCGGGCTTCTGCAGCGAGGTCTCTTCTCCCCTAAGAGGTATTCAGGGACTTTTTCCAATGAAGCTGGGGGTGGGGGGGAAAATACAACCACTTCCAGTTGGTCTAGGAATGGACTGAGCCTCTCCTGATCATGTCCTTCCCTGTGGTGTGAGCCCTTCAATACGGTTTGGGTTTCTACCTTTCGTATTTTCTATTACTACCAAGTGAGAGAAGGTGGTGGGAACAGCTTTGGGACTCGATTCTGAATTTCTGTGTCTTTTTTAATGAGTGCCACATGTTTCTTGCTTGGAGCAGGGGTGCTGGCCTTATGGCACGTGGCGCTATGACCGAGGCGGTTCCTCTTGCCCTTCGTGTGGGGCAGGCTGCAAACTGGCTGAACTGGTCTGGTGGGACAGCCCGCTTCCGCTTGCCTGTATTTTCCCGAGGTCTCCTCTATGATTATTTAGTATTACAAGTAATTTGGGACGTGGGAGCTAGTCTTTCTTTTAGGAGCAGGTTAAATTGGTGTTCTCTTTCCGGCTGAGGTTTATTGTGTTAAATACCAAACCTCGTGAGAGGCGAATGTGCAGAGCTTGGGTGGCTTTGCCTGCATGCAGCATCTCAGGTCAGCAGAGCAGCTTGGATAGTGAAACAGCATTGCTCTGCTCTCGCTGTGCCAATACATATGCTGCTTGGCAAAATGATAGTCTTTTGCTAAAAATACTTTCCTATACCTAAACTGGGTTTCTGAGTGGGTTGGGGAGTAAAAGATCTTACATCTTGAAAGATCTACCTAGCCATGATCCCTGTCCTCAAAATGGAATTGCTTTTCTAGGCATTCCTAGCTCAGTTGGATAATGGCTGTTGGAAATTTGAAGAGTAATGCGCTTACCGTGCAGGTTTGATAATAAAGGTTCTTGTTGTTGTTATTAATTTAGAATAATATGTGTTCCATGAGCAACTCTTACACAACCAGTCAGTTAAACAGCAATCTGTCCTTGGAAATTAGAGCATGCTAAAATTTAGTGTATTGAAAGAATTACTAAACTGTAAGATGTTAGGCAGTTAAAATAGGGATTTCTACATTGTACCTTCAGGAAGAGTTTTAGTGGGATTAGACTTTTGCCAGTAATTTGCAGAAGTTTGTAAACAAAAACCAAACAGATTGGTCTGGGCTCTTATGGTAAGTACAGGTTTATGATGCCGTCTGACTAGACAAGTGCATGGGTTTGTTTTCATGATGTGTTTGGACACAACTGAATACTGCACTCAGAAATAATCTAAAGATCTCTAAAATATTGGCAAGGCAGAGTATTCACAGGTCACACAGCATAGAGTAACGTGGGTGGTTGCTGTTAATCTGTTTCCAGCACGGTTTCCGATAGTCTCTGGCCAATGCCAGAACATTAGCCAACAGGTTGAGACAAATGAAAGATTAAGGCTGCTGGTTCGTACTGGATATACCAGTAAAGAAGCGAGTTAGCTCATCGGTGTTTCCCCGTGCTGCAGCCATTGCTCCACATGCTTGTGCAATGCAGGAAGCCATGTCTTCACAGTGGGGAAGAAAAAATTTTTAAAATTGCATTCATTTAGAAAACATTACACTGAGAGTCACAGAAATGAGACTGGGGAGAGGTCTGCAGTACTGTCTATCCCACTTTTCTGCCAGTGTAGCATTGAATGATGCTTAGACTGTTTTCTCTGGGCTGTTTGGATGAAAATGTCACAAGCATCTTTGCTTCCTTAGAGTAATCCAAAGCAGCCTTGGTATCGTCACCATCCTTTTCCAGTCTTTTATGTGGAATCTACTTTTGACCTTATTGAATGCCAGTAGTTAATAAAGGTGTGGAAAATGGTGTAAAGAGGCAACAGCATACATTGCCTTAAGGAAAAGGTAATTTTTTTTTTCTCTGTAAATAGAGTCAAAGTTCCTGTCACAGTGCTTTTCTGAATGCCGCAGCCGTTAACCAGCTTAGTCAAAAGTGATTCTGGATAAAGACTATGTTGAAGCTCAGAGGGATCTTATTGCCTCCTTTCCTGCTGTCATCTCTACCTTGATATAGGTGCTTTAATCTCTTGGTCCTTCTTATTTCCTTGCAGTGTCGTCATGCAGCTTTTTGTCGTTCTTGGTGGTATCTGAAAGATGGGAATAATCGGGTTATCCTCTGCATCCTTACCAGCTGGTTACAGTAGCAATAGCAAGGCTGTTGGTTAAATAAAACAGCTTCGGGGATACTTTTGTGAAGAGAAATACTAGAGAACTACTTGTTAGAAGGTTGTATTTTCTTTAAGTGACAGTTGTTGTGTGTTTTAAATAGCACCCAGGACAGCCAGCTCCAGCACAGTGCAGGCATTTGGTTGCTGCTGTTGTGTCAGCTTTTAGCAATGATAGTGACCTTTAGAAAGCATTTGTCATACTTGTATCTCCTCTCAACTTATTTTTTGGGGTGAAATTTATTTTAATTGCACTTTATGGTCAAATCGGTCATTTTACTGTTTTATAAAAAGCAAATGGTGAATAGTGGAAATATATAATTAGTATTAAAAATCCCTGCAGTTAATTGTCACATTTAACTGTAAAATATAGAATGAAATATTAGTGAATTTATGTAATGGGTTACTTAAAACACCATTTCCCTCAATATTTTATTATACATACTGAATGACAGAAATAAAGTTTAATGAAGTCCCTGTTGCTCGTATTTCTATGTAATTTTTAATCCAGCTCTTGTTATTACCTTTATGGTCCTTGACAGGTAGCTGACTTGTGCGTCAACACTTGGATTCTCATTACAGCTCGTCAGATCTAAGTGCATAGAAAGCTTAATTCTGCCAACAAATATGACACAGTGAAACATTTGGGACAAATGGAGGCATCCTTCTCTGTGTGTGTTGAAGGAGGCTGTGTAGGAAGTGAAAGTAGCAAGACCAAAGTAAGATTTAAAATTCATACTGATTTCTCTTTCAACCTGTATGAGAAGCGTAGAGTATCTGCTGTGTGTCTGTTTAGTTCAGCAATTTTCTACATTAAAACAGTTTTCAAAGTATTAGCAGTGGATAAGTTTCCTTAAACAGGTTGCACTTCAGAAATTTTCACTGTTTTACTTGGCAGTGGTGCAAAAAGTCAAGTGTTGTTCTTAAGAGCAATACATCTAATATTACTAGAGATGGGAGTACTGTGTTACAGTACTGAGATGCCTTCAGAGCTGAAAGTTTGTCCACAAAAAGTAGCGATAGTGCAATTTCAGACAGAGCTTTAAATCGGAGAGAGGTGTGAGGATTCTGGGTGACTTAATTGTTTATATTTATTTGACTGTAAGTCTGATTAGTGTGTCTTCCTTGCATAGGCAAAGTACAAGAGGAAAGCTGAGTGATGTGATAATATAATGTATAGCAGCTATTTGAGACCTGTTACCAAAAAATAATCATATAATCATAGAATGGTTTGGGTTGGAAGGGACCTTAGAGATCATCTAGTTCCAACCCCCCTGTTATGGGCAGGGACAGCTATGTACTCAATGACTGGTTCTGCCTGATGGACTCTTCTAAGAAGAGTTTGATATTTTCCTCTGTAGGTACAAAAGATGAGTCATCTTACAAACCAGTTATTTAATGCATATTAGATACCTGGTCTGCAGATAGTCATTGTCTGTCCTGGGTTTACAGCTTACTTGTTTCTGGCTTGTAAAAGTTTTATTGATCTTCTGTACCTTTTAGGTGTGTTTAACTTGTGTGATTAAGTATACTAAAGATTCAGTTCTGTTTGAAATCTGTTTTATTCAGAGCCTTTGAGTTGCAAAGATAAGACATGATAAAACCTTTAATTAAGTGCCTTTTATTAAGGGACTCTAAATAGAAACTTTTATAATGAAACATATATGTTACCCTTAGACGCGAAGGAAAATGGGTTAGTTTGAATGTATGTGGTGGAACATAGCTGTTGATGTTGTCTGTATGTGCGAACGCAGGTGTGAGAGCAAGGGTTCTGTATGACGACTGGATAATTATTTAGAAGTTTATTGGGTTACAAGGTATTATGTGTGTTCATTTAGATCTGCTATTTCTACCTTTTCCTTCTTTATTCTTTTTGTATTCCTCTGTTTCTGAGTCTCCTCTTTTTTTCTACATTTGCTTCACTGCAACAATATCTAGATCTCATTTCGTCTGTTTTAATGGTGTGATCAGATGCTGTGGCTAGTGACTTTTTTTTAATTGGATTTGTATTACTGAATCTGTCTCGGAAACGTCCAGGATTTGCTGCTGCTTTGGGGCTGGATGGGCCTCTGTGGGGTTAGTTTTGAGCTCTTGTACTTTTTCTGACAGCTTAAATACTTTTTTTTTTTTCTCTTTAAAGCTGTCACTGTGAGTGTACATAGCAGTGGATCAGCTGCCTGCACCCCGATACCATGGCTCTGAGAAATCCAGACTGCCTGGTTCGTATTAATGCGATGTGTTACCTGTAATCATTAACAGCCTAATTGCAAAGATGATAGATGAACTGGCAATTATGGCGAGGCCAGTGGCGTTTTCCTCCCTTGAAGGAGAGTTGAAGGAAAAATCATAGATGCTTATTAATTAATGTCTGTTAGCAGGAACTGTGTATTGGACAGGGCTTGTTCTTGCTCATGCCAGAAAGTAATGGAGTGCTGCTGGTTCTGCTGTATTGCTGAGAACCTTGAATTAAGGTTGTCTCCTCCTGCATACCTTTCGTGCCTGTCCTGCAGTCTAAAGGGAGTGCTGGCCATTATGACGGTACACACTGAGCTGGGGTGAGGAAACGTGTTTGTGCTGAGCTGTGTGCAGTTTCTGTCACTGTGCCGTAATAGCTTTTTTCCTCCCTTCCGGCACCTTTGTGTGTTATCTGTGGTTCTGCTCTGTGGCGATCATGTCAGCTGCTACAGTGGTAATACAGTAGCAGAAGACTTTTCTGGCCGTGTTGAATTAGGTGTAGCTATGTCAGGGTTGCTTTCTTTTTACTGGAGTCCTTATGTCTATCTTCAACTACAGCTATTCTTCTATGGAGTTTAGTCAGGCCTCCTTCAAGAGCAGAGCTAGCATATAAAATAAATACTCTCCTCTTCTAAATAAGACCTGTAGAGGCATTGTGTCCTGGGAGATAGTCTGTTTGGTCACCAGGATACAGGGGTGGAGTGAAACAGTTATGTGGGTAGTGACTGGTTAGTGCACAGCAACCCTAACGGAATCATTTCCCTGCTGCAGCAGTTTGGAGTGTTAATAACCGTAGTAAATACGCGACTTCCTCAGCAGGGGTTGTGTTTTAGGTAAGTGGGTAGGTAACTTAGTTTTTCAAAGGTTTCAGTAGCATCTACATTTGCTCACTTTTCAGATGACTGTTTTCACCAACAGGGTGCAGATGGAAAACTGGAGTGAAATAGGGGAGCAAGAAGATCTTGATAACAGAATCATTATTTTTGTAGAAGCTGCTTGTGAGTGAAAGTAGCAAAACTTGGTGTCAAAGACAGTTCTGCATATGGTAGAGCAGCTGGGGCTTTCTGTGTCATTAGATGTTTTGTTCCCTTTAAATAGCGTATTACACTACAGAGATGAAAGCCTTTCCCCGGCATCCTCATTGTGAAGTGGCTCACAGAGAGCAGGTGTGTGGGAAGGAGGACAAACCGAAGGTATTGCAGCATTTTGAGAGTTGAGATTGATTTATTCAGAGAGGCTGCTAAACCCTGCTTGCGGTGCAGCTCTGTGTAGCTGATTTTTCTTATAAAGTGATCTATTTATTTTTGTGATGTTTTGACTAGCAGATAGGAAGAATGTCAATCTGATGTGATGGACTGATGGTCCTTACAGGCAAATGGAGCCCTTGTATGACCTTTGGGAGTTTGGGACCTTTGGGAGTTTGTGTGCAAATGTGTGAAACTGGAGTCAAACACAATAAAAGTCTGAACAGCTAGGTTTGAGGTTTCTGGTTTCATAGCATCCATAAACTGAGACAGTGTGTAAGATGCTCCCACTCTCCTTAAGTGGAGCTGTTGAACCCGTCCTTTTGAAGACCATGTTTCTGGTTTATTCCTTGCTTCCTTTGGGGAAGATTTAGGGCATGTTTCCAGCAATTTGCTGTCACTCGGGAACTGGTTGATTTGATCAGGTCTTGAGTTCTGGCATGTTGAGGACAGTAATCCAGTACTGGCTGCTTAAGTTGGCCAACAGTAGAAACTTCAGAAGGAGGTTTTTGGCTGGTGGGGAGGAGGATATTGCCACCCAGTTCCAGGGTGTTTTCTGTTATCTTTTACGATATATCTGAATACGCTTTAAGAAAAGATTGTTGTAATTTTGAAAGACTGGTAATTGATAACCTTGCATAGCTTTTTGGGCTCTGACATCTTGGGGTTAACAGTTCTTTTGTGTGTCTGGACAATCTTTTTAATTTAACATCTCCTTGGTCTTTGTGCTCATGAGAAGAAGAGGTGCACCTCTTCTCTTAACTGTAGCTCTTGTGACTTAGGGATGGCTTCTGTTTTGTAGTCCTGGTCTGTTTCTCCACGTTTCATTTTTATTTTTAATCGTGATGCTTTCCAGGTAGTTTCTTACTATCCATTTCTGAACTTCCTTCCTCAGAAAAGGCTAGTGAAGGTGAATGAGCCTTAGCGTGCGTAGGATTTCAGGTGGATTTTTATGAGGAAAATGTCAGTGTGCTTATTTTTAAAAGTCTAATCAGTTTGTGTGGGAAAAATACAGAATCACAGAATTATCAAGGCTGGAAAAGACCTAGAAGATCAGCTAGTCCAACCATTACCAATACTTCCCAGCTAAATCATATTCCTCAACACAACGTCCAAACGTTCATGCCCTGCAAAGGTGGAATAATGCATTAGCAGTCTGTAGCTTTTACTACCTTAATTGAGGCTGGTAGGTGAGAATTTGTTGAACCTTATAGACAAAAGTTTCAATCCAGAAGAGGTGCGATTATCTTGTCTGTTTCTAATAGTCCTTAACTTGCCCCAGATTCTTGCTTTAATCCAGCAAGTGATTATTTTCCCAGCAAGCTGAAAGTACAGTCGTGCTCTGGAGTCATGTGTCTTGGTTTCAAGAATGATGATTATTAAATGATCCTGGTTAGAGTTGTTTTCTCTTAGGTCGTCCTAGAGAACAGTTAATTAAAACCTTTAGCCTTTTCTCCCCCTGTTTTCTTCTCCCAGTGACTTGTATTTTGAAAGCTTGCACGCTGACCTTGAACCGAGTTGTTTGCTGGCAGGGAGCGCAGGGTGCTGGGCTGGAGCTGCCAGCAGCCAGTGCTTCCTACCAGTCGCTGTAGCTTCACACCAGAGCTTGCTTCACTGAAACTCATCAGTAGGATTGTGGGGCTTTGTGGCAGTTTCACCCCTGTGGACTAGCAAAAGTATTTAACTTGCTGTAATTTGCATAAAAGTGTATGTTGAGAAGTAGTGCATCTTGATTTGTACCTGCAGAGGAGTGTGTTTCCCTGGTCTGTCCCCTCTGCGCTCTGATGGCTGATTTCCTTCCCTGCTTCACAGGGAACATTGGATTACTAAATAACTTCAGACTGATACTGCGGCTGACTCCTTGTCTTCTGAGTCTGAAGTGGCTGTTGGTACCGTTTTGGGGCTTGCAAAGGCTGTTTATTGCTTGTACGTTGTTAGATGGGAATGGTTATTTGGCAATTAATGGCAATTAACCCTCATTCCAAATCCTGGGCTTTGGGGGTCAGGCACCTGAATTTGATTTTTGAGCCTAGCAACTACACATCAAAAATTCCTAGTACTTTCTTCTTGGTGGATAGACAATAGCTGGGACAAGCCAACAGCGTTTCTGCAGAGTGGCACCTCTGCATTAGACAAGAGTCTTAGTAGAAGTGAGGCTGACCACTTACCCGAAAAACTTACTCCCAGATGCTGGTGTTGTGCCTCCTTGCTGTGTGGTAGTAGGCAGCTAGAAGGTGTATATTTAAAAAAAAAAATGGGGGGGGGGGGGGGGGGGGGGGGAAGGAGAGGAAGTGTCTAGGTCTTAATGCTGAATAAAACATGTAAAGGTGGGTATTCTGTGTCCCTGTGTGTGTAAGTTAGTATTGGTGCTTGGAGTGCTTGAAAGAAATAAGGTGTCTGTTGAAAGGTGTGGTTTGGATATGTCTGTATAGACATAGCATTTAAAAAAATGAATTCTACTGTTGTAATTTGAGTCTTCTGCCATTCTCTGGGAGGAAAAAAAAATACTGTAATATTTCTGTTCACTGATCAGTTTATGCCGATGTACTTTCTATGCAGGGCAGTGTCTAAGCATCTCCCCATCTCTCCGTCATCTCCCTCCGCTGCAGCTATCCTGCCAACCTCAGCTCTGAAATTCTCTGATGTGTTCTCGACTTGGTCAGCCTTCTGATCTAATTCACTGTGTAGCCTTTGTAATGGCACAAGGGAGCAAGGAGGGGGGCAAGTAGCAGAAGTTGGTATCACCATAGAAGGAAACAAAGCAGAACCATATCAACCCAATTTGGTGTTGCAGAAGGGTTTAGGGATTTGCTACAGTGTCGGCTTGTGGGCATCTCTTAAAGGCAATGATGGATAAAGCTTCTAAACCCTGACAAGAGTAATGGTTCAGAAAAGTAGGGCTGGTGAAGGAGGTGGAAATAACTGGATTTTTCTTGGGTTTTCTTCCTTTCACTCAGACTCCCAGTCTTCTCTCTAGGGATAAGTGATGAGTGTTTCAGTCCTCAATGAAGAAGGTAGTGATGTTTTTTTCTGACTGAAGAACAAAAATTGATGTTTGTTTGCCAGCAAAGATGACTTATTGTTAAGAAAATACTTTCTAACTGATCAAAAGGGGAGCCACTGGACAGGGTAATGGCAAGAGTTCAGCCTTTTTTTCTTTTTTTTTTCTTTAAGGTTTGACTGATACCTCGTGGAAATAGCGTAGATGCACCTGCCTGTGTGCCTTGATGCACAGTTAAATCTCTTGAACTCAGTTTGTGTTTTGTCTTGACCTTCTGCAGATCAAAATAATTTAAGATCTGGTGGCTTTGTAATTCTACTAACTGTAAAACTGGTTAACACAGTGCTCACATATTTAAACTAATGCTGTGAGGTACATAAAGAAGATTCAAAAGAAGTGCTGAGTAATGTCTTTAATAGGTTATTCTGTCTTCAGTGTCAGACCTTGATACAAGATGTGCAGAGCTTAAAAACAGGTCAGTTTAGTTGTATCTGGAAAAGCCCACTTGTCAAACTATTTTTGTGTGGAACTAATTAAACTCTAAAAGCAGTAATTTATAGGTTATCTTTTAATCACACTTAACATTGGGCATGTGGATTTGTGTAATCATGGGTAACATATTTAGATGAGGCCTGATGAGAGATTTGTATCAAGAAGTTTCATCCTTGTTTCATAAGGAGGTATCTGGGCTTTGATTCATAGGAAGATTGAGTGGATCCGGTGCTGGCAGACTGAGAGTCGGAGCAGCATCGCTGCCTTGTTTCAGCCCAGTTTTGTTTCAGTTAGGGGTTGATGCTGTATTGATGGCAGGCAGTGTAGGTCTAAAAGAAAAGGTGGGTGAACGTAGAGGAGTTCCCAAACTGCGATCGTGTTGGTAACCACAGGTAACAGGCACTGGATTATTTGCTGCTCAGCTCTCCTTCAGACCTGTTCAAAGCAGTGGTTTCTACCACAGGGTTTCATGAGCATCAGCCCTGTAGGAGCTGGAAGGGAAGGCGCAGGAGAGCTGTCTTTGCATGCCTAGAGCCACGTCTGTCCTTAGTACTCACCTCTGCCAGCTGTCTCACTGCTCCATCAAGCTCGTGGCTCAGGTTCATGGCTGTACTCAGGAGGAGCTTGGGGGGAGCAGGTCTGGATCGGACTGGCAGGAGTTTCTTTTGCCTTACTTCTGCCCATGAAGCTCTAGGGTAAAAGATAGGCTGAGGAGTGGTTTGCCAAGGTATGAATCACTGGAGTAACTTTTTAGTTCCCTGTTGGATGCCTTAGGAATCTTACTCTTACAAGAGAAAATCTTATTTGCTACTTGTGGAAGGATGGGGGTGGTTCTAATCTGTAATTGGCACTCTAGTCTATCAGCACTTCCTGAAAGATGAAGCCTTCTTGCCTAAAATTTCAGGCGGTGGAGATCACTTCGTCTTTCTCAGGAGCAGTTGCGAACTGTGTGACTTGTCCTCTGTGCTGGTCTGCCTCTGTACATCACCTGATCGTGATGGATGCAGATGTGGATTGAGTAGGCGAGGAGGGAGGGACTGTGGGGCCCTTGCGAAAAGAAGGCATCAGCAATGACGTGATGGGCCACCAGCCGTGACTCGCTCCCTGCTCCTGCCTCAAGAGTTTGCCATGAAAGCAGGTGGTGGGGAATACAAGCTGTGGTCTGTACAAAATGTTTCTAGTAGGTAGATTCATGGTTTTGGACCGTGATTTAAGGTGTATCTACTGGGGAAAACAAACAAACAAAAAAAACCCAACAAAAAACAAGCAAACAAAAAAAAACCCCAAAAGTGAGCTTGGGTATAGTGTTTCCCTATGTGAACATCAGTTATACCATTTTTGTTTGTCGTGTTAACAGTAACGTGGGTCTCCAAGCTGCTCAGTTAAGTTGATGTTTCTGTCACTATTAGAATTTGGAGTGATGGACAGTACTTTCTTCTGTCATCCAGAGAGTAGATGCAGGAGGATATACAGAGAAATAATGAGCGTTAAACCAGGGTGCAGTAATCTTACTAGGGAGGAAGTCTCCAAGTCTGCTGCCAGGCGCTCTCAAGAACAGTGCTGTAGGTACTGTGTGATAAAGATAGCTGTCAGCTGGATGGAACACTTTTGCTTTTGAAAAAAAGACTTAATCAGTTGCTAAAAATTCTTAGGTGCTAATACTTGATTTAAATCTAGCCCAGGTTGGTGCCTCTGAGCTAGTGGGTTTTGCTAGATATTTTAAGAAATGCGGGGTTGGTGCCTTCCTTGGGGAAGGCTGCTGTTGAATCAGTCCTGTTCTAACAACAAACTTTTTTTTTCTTTCTAATTTTAGGATACTTGTGAAAGATGGTGGATCGCTTGGCAAACAGTGAGGCAAATACTAGAAGAATAAGTATAGTGGAAAACTGTTTTGGAGCAGCTGGTCAACCTCTGACTATTCCTGGTCGTGTTCTGATCGGAGAGGGAGTACTAACAAAGCTGTGCAGGAAGAAGCCCAAAGCAAGACAGTTCTTCCTGTTCAACGACATTCTTGTTTACGGTAACATTGTCATCCAGAAGAAGAAATACAACAAACAGCACATAATCCCACTGGAAAACGTCACTATTGATTCCATCCAAGATGAGGGAGACTTGCGGAATGGGTGGCTTATCAAGACACCAACAAAGTCTTTTGCGGTTTATGCTGCCACCGCTACAGAGAAGTCCGAGTGGATGAACCACATAAATAAATGTGTTTCTGATTTGCTTTCCAAAAGCGGGAAGACTCCTAGCAATGAACATGCAGCTGTCTGGGTACCAGACTCGGAAGCTGCTGTGTGCATGCGTTGTCAGAAAGCAAAATTTACGCCCGTCAACCGTCGTCACCACTGTCGCAAGTGTGGGTTTGTCGTGTGTGGGCCTTGCTCTGAAAAGAGGTTTCTTCTCCCAAGCCAGTCTTCCAAGCCTGTGCGAATTTGCGACTTCTGCTATGATCTTCTTTCTAGCGGGGAGATGACTGCTTGTCAGTCCTCTAGGTCAGACTCCTACAGCCAGTCACCTAAATCATCTTTAAATGATGTATCTGATGATGATGACGATGAAGACAGTAGTGATTAAGGACCAAACGTTTTTTCCATGTGTTGCAATTTGTGTTTCAAACCATATGGAGCTGCTTTTGGGGAAGTCTATACTGAGGTTCCTCAGAAAAATCCTGTTCTAGCCATAAAATATGCCTGAATATCTTCAATTGCAATGTGCCTCAATCTATGAATTCTCTAGACAATTTTTTTCACTCTTCTGCAGGGATAGACTGTTGCAAATGTTATCAGAGTATTTTTGGACTTCTTATACTTGAGTTGTGTCTAGGTTAGACTTTTGTGGAAGATCGGAGAATAAAATGTACTTTCTTAATTTAACAACCCATACTTCCTGATGCTTCATGTTGATACGTTGTTCTGTGGGTTTATTTGGATATAGGGAGGAAAGCTGTAAGCATGCCTGGAACAGTGGTGTTTTGGTTAATCCCTTAGACCATCTTGTTTTCTAACCATCCTATATACTAAGTTGAAATGTGACATAAGTTACAAGTTAGTCACAAAACTTGGAAATGATCTTGTTTTGCTCTTATTTATGACTTCCTGTGCCAAGCAGTGCCTTGTAACCAATTGTGCTGATTCAGGAAGAAACAAACCTATTCGGTGTCGTCGGTATTTGCCTGATGCTGGTATCTGAGAGATTGTTGGTGCTATTGAAAATAACTGCTGTGTTCAAAGTGAAGCTTTGACAAGGTCATAACCGTACCCTGCAGTGGGTGAGACCCCCAGATTGCACATCCTCCCCTGTGCAGGCAGACCCCAAAGACTCTGCGGATTCCCACGGGCTTCAGTGGGGTTCTTCTTGCAGGTGTTGCATTGCGGGTTGGGATCTTGAGATGAGAAGCTTAGGGTGACTCTTCGTGGGTATTTATACTTTTTCAGAACAGTTTTAAGTTTCAAATTTAGCAAATGCATATTGAAATTTCAAGTGGGTGGTATAGCATTTGGGTGTGATAGCCTGCATATTTTTGGAAATCATTCCCAAAAATAACACTAAATTGTTTCTTAAAACATTGGGTGAGAGCGTTTTGTGGGTTGTTTTTTTTTTTTTTAATTGGCTTGTTTAAAAATATTTTGAAGAAAAAGCCTGCAAGTATCCTTATAAAATTGGCTTTCCTTTTCACACAGCTGACCTCAGGATAAATGCGAGATGTGAGTTATTTCATTCTAAATGTATACCCAGGACCAAGAAATATGTATTTAAGAATTATAATGAAATTGTCAGTGCAGAAAATGTCTCTACTGTAGTATTCATTTCTATTTTTAATAAGTTCTTGAATACAGAAATGTCGTGTTCCCATATAAGTGTAAAACTTAGACTTTGCAAAGACATGTTAAACCCCCAAATACTATGTTTCTATATTTTTATAATCGTAGCGTCAATTTTGAAGCAGAAAAACCTCTTTGAGATAGTTCTATGACTATAGTAGCAACTGACTTTATACAAAAAAATGTTAAACTTTTGTATCTCTTTAAGTGACAATTTCTGCACTGTTTGCCTTGGCTGGCAATAATTGGGTTAAATATTTATTGAATAAACAATCAATGCTGCATATTGCACTAGTGTCCCATTCTGTATGCTGTAAATGTCAGTCACAGTTTTTTAAAATGAAAATTAGCAGAGCACTTCAAAGCCGTAGCTCTCCGTGATATTTCTGGTAGCTAAAGATGCACTTAGTTTCTGTAGGGAGGCACTCTGTGTTAATAGTTTGCAATACATTGCTTCAGGTGAAAATTGCGTTACTATTTTTAGATTGGACAATTTCTAAAAAGTAAGGTTTTTTTAAAAAAAAGCACTGAGGAGTATCTGATCTATTTTGAAATAAACATAAAAAGGGGAAAATGCTTTCTGATGGAAACTAGGGACCAGGAAGATTCTGTAAAATTGCCAGATAAGCAATAAACAATTGTGTATGCTGGAAGACTAGCTGAAATAAGTAGTTACATATACTTACTCCGTGAAAGATGAGAGATTGGTGACCTGCAGCAGGGGAAAGCGGGCTATTCCGAGAAGGCACTTTCAGTTCATAGTGCTTACTTTTTGTACCTCTCTACATTTCAGGAATGGAGACTTGTCAGCTTCAGTTTTTCTACAGAATCAAAGTACAGACCTCCCTTGTATATACTTTTTAATGACTAACAATAATTTTCTTCCTGATGCAATTGTTTCCTCTTCCTTAAGCTGTCAAATATTAACTTGTCTTGTTCAAGAGTCCATCTCCTTGTTTACTTTTCCCTGTTTCTATACGTTGTGCTTACTTTTCAGCACTTTTTAGGGGGGTGGGAAGAGGGTTGCAGAGTTAGATCACATCCTATATTTTGCAGAATGTTCTTTATACCTACTTCGGATATCTTTTTGTCTGTGAATGAAACTTGCACTGTGCTGCACTGATCCCTGAAGCTGTAACCAAACCGATGTATCTGTGGGGGGGTGGTTTTTTGTCTGAAATTGATGTATATGGTCCAAGCTTTTTGAGAAAGCATTAAAAAAAAAAAAAGTGTTTTATGGCAATATTCCTGTCCCTCAGTGGTGTTTGTTTAAAACTTTACAAAATGGACTTAACATCGACTTCTTTCTTGTACGTACAAATTCTTCAAAGGGCTTGTTGTGTACTTTGTAATCTTGTTCTGTCAAATTATTTTATTTACAAATATATGGTGTAGCTTCAAGCCTATGTGTTTAATTTTCTTTAACTATGGGCCTTCAAGGGTGACGGAAAATAGGGTGGCTTTTTTTTTTATCTTGGCAAGAATTTTAGCAGCAAGTTTATTCACTGTCAGGATGAGATTTAATACTGAAGTGGAACTAAATGTAGTTATGGATTTAGAAAAGCCACTTGGGCGATTGGGTAACTTTTTAAAATGAGGATGACCAAGTGTGTTGCAGAGCTGGCATTCATTGGACCAGTGGCAGCAGTGGCACCACTAGAAGAGGCTGGAGGATCCCCCACGTGCAGCAGGGTGCTGAGCAGCCCAGCCTCAGCGCTGCAAGTCTTGGCTCTGGGCCCCCTCGAACTGCTGGTGGGGATGAGACTTCCCGTGGTATCAAACTGGAGAGTAACTGAGTACCTTTTCCAGAGCTTCTACACACTTGAAGATCTTAAAACAGTGATTCAATGTGGTCAGTCTCTGTATATTTTATGTGCTTTTTTTTGTTTGGTTTGTGGTAGTCTTAACCTGCTCTTTTTTTGAGAAGCTTTTCAAATCCCATGGAAGGAAAGCAGCAGCAGTGCTGCAGCGTCTCTCTTGCAAGGCTCTGCAGTCAGCTCCTGTGTTGTTGAAGATGCTGTGTTGAAGAAGTAAGTACGTACTTGCTTTAGCCGAGTTCACGTTTTGCACACTCTTTGCCAGTACTGCATACTTTATTTGCTGGAAATATTAAGGAAAGGGAAGAGTCTCTATTCTGAAGGTTTTAATTGAAGCCTGCTGATTTTAACCTCTGCATCTAAAGCTGCTGCTGTTATTGTAAGATAAATTAGTCTGTGTTCCTTTCAGGTTTGATGCAGCCGAACTTCCTGTAGCTAATAAGTAATATGTGAGGGTCAAGTGCTGTTACTCAGTTAAAAATAAAGTGAGTGGATAAACAAGCGTTGGGTTTGCAGCCGAGCTTTTCCCTAACAGGCAGATGATGAAAATGACATGTAGAAACCTTGTATTTATGTGGGGCTTTCCCCCCAGAGGATACGCTTTGGCTAATCTCTTCATGCAAATAAAATGGTGGTTATTGTCATTGCTGGCTAATGTTTAAGCAGAAGCAGATTATGGGTTGCATTATTCTGGTTTTTGTATTTTCCTGTGATTTCCCTGAATTAACAGAAGAATAGGTAGTTTTGCTAGCAGATATAGGTGGAATAGAGTTGGAGTACTCCTTTTATTTTACTTTTTTCCTCAGCAGCAAATTATTGTAGTAAATATTAGAAAGTATCTTGGCTGCTTAGTGCCTTTCATTTGATGAAATACGAGCCGCTTGTTTGTGCGTGCAGCCGGTCTCCCGCCAGCGCTGGCTCCCGTGAGTCATGGGGTAGGCAGTGATCTCGCTGGGAAGAATCTCTGCTCTGTTCCCTTGCTGTGATGGAGTTTGGAGCTGCTGGGGATTGCAGCACAGCGACGATGGGTCTGCTGTACAGTGATAGGCAGCTCTGCTTTACTGCATGTATCTGAAAATATTCCTAAACTCTGTCAAGAATAAGTAGTCTGAATCTTGATCTTCAGACTGGAGATTGTTTTCTAAATTATTTTTTAATTGTCTGGAAAAAAAAACCTACCTGTGCACAGAGTAAAAATAACAACACCTCAGCTGCACGTGGGCACATTTAGGATTAAAACTAACAAAATGTAAATTAATTGAATTGACAGTGAAGCAATCTTCTAGGGAGCTGGAGGCATTTCGGGGTCACTTGGTGCATTTCTAAGAGAGCTGAGACTGACAGAGTGGAATAATCTGGAAAGAGGGCTGAAGTGATAACATTTATAAAACTTGTAGTTACTTGTGTCTAGTATTTTAAGAAATTCTGTCTTGGGTTAATTTCTGCAAGCATAGAAAGCTACCAAATAACAGCAGCAGCAAAACCTAAGGTGATGCAGAGACCTGCTTCCCCCCTCCCTTTTCTGGGTCATTCTCAGTTACACAGAGGGTAACTGGATTAAATGGTAAGAACGTATCTAAAAGGCTTTCTAAAGCAGGTTTCTTTTACCCAAGATGATGTCACCTGCCTGCGTAGTGTTCATGCAGAAAGCAAGAGCTCATTTTATTCGGATGTTCTGAGGCATAACGATAATGAGTTCAAGGGCTTACATCTTTCAACAGTCAGATCTTCAGGAGCATCTGTTGACCTTTCTTAGGTAAACTTTTTTTTTCTGATGAAAAGTAGTTGTGGTCAGCTCTATAACAGGTGTGAGGGGCTTGCTAGTAATTGATTTTAGCTTCTGGATAGATCTAATGTTTAGATTTTTCTCTCCAAAAGCTGTTGCCTATATGCAAATTTAATCATAGTCTGTTATAGTAAGAGTGAGGGCTTTGCTGGCTGCTTTTTATAGAGCCTGGCGCTACTGTTGAGCACTTCTAGCCTGTGAGTTTGTAAGGGGTTTGCATAACATCAGCAGTCTCTGAGAAAGCTGTCTAGCAGCGAAGGAAGGGGACCTGCTTGGTCTGCTTGAAATAGAAGTTGGTTCTGTTGGGGGTCTGCCCCAGTCCAGGTCTGTGCTGTCTCTCCAGAATGACAGCTCCAAAATTATCTGGGACACCTGCTTTGGTACATATATAGACAGTCATTTCCTTCCTTCACCACCTGCCTAGCTTCATACTTGCCTTATCAGGTATTCCTCTGGAAGATAAGCTGAGGGCTGAGCCTGCTTCTCCTGTCTGACGGGGATGGTGTGAGCGCTGTCGCTGTGTTACAATGGGTTGTGGGATGTGTACGTGTGTGCCGGAAATAAGGAAGACAGCAGAGCTAATTGCTACACTGGGAAAATGAGCATGCTAGTAAATTAAAATTGTCTGGAAGGAAAGACCTGGCCTCTCAGTCTATTGTGAGCATGCAAAGCGCTGTGGAGTTTAATGCCAGATGCAGAAGGAAAAACAACCAGCTTCAA
>WKFP01015478.1:111213-221790 GCA_011057875.1 Pterocles orientalis
TACAGCAGCTCTTCAGAAATGGTGTGAGCTCTTCTGCTGCCTGGCTGTGCCGCTGCAAACCCCACCTGAGTGGGCCAGGGGAGCTCGGAGCTGGTGGGGGGGTGCAGAGGATCACCCTGGGGTACCAATGGTTTGGGTGAGGTTTGCAGTTGGTTAGTAGAGCGAGTACAGAGACTGCAATCTGCTTGTGGTGCAAGCGTCGGCTTGTCTTGTGCGAGTTGCCTGGCTTTGGTCGAGTAGGTGGGGCTCGGCAATGAATACCGGGCGTGGAGCTGCTGCCTGGGAAGCTTTATCTGCAGTTTCTGTCGTGGATCCACCGCTCTTTGCCGGTGCTTGTGTTAAGAGGCTGTTTCGGTTGTGTCAGAGGAGCGTCAGAGGTGCACGTAGTTGTCCTCCTGTCAGTGCCTGGCGTGCAGGTGCCTAGTGCCCGAGGCCGGCTTCTGCTCCTGCAGTTGTGTGGCTGACGCTGTTCATCACAGCACGCAGTGGCAACCTAAGCTGGGGTAAGAGGGAGCTTGTTGGCCCACAGAATGTATATAATGTGATTGCCTACAGTGGCAAGGCAGTAACAGTGCCACACAAGGTCCCTTTTGCTCTTCTGTCCTGCGGGCTGTTGGGCCAGTGATGGGAAAAATCTGTGAGCTGTTCTCTCGGTCTCGCTGTTGTTGGTGTAAGCTGGGAGGGCAAAGGAAGACAGTGGCTGTCTGCCTCCCGTGTGAAGTGACGGGATGGCTGAGTCTGGCAGGACCTCTGGAAGTCACCTGGTCCAACCTCCTGCTTGAGCAGGGCCACCTAGAGCTGGCTGGCCAGGCCCGGGTCCAGGGGGCTTTTGAATATCTCCAAGGATGGAGACTCCCTGGACAACCTGTGCCGGTGGTTGGTCGTCCTCACAGTGAAAAAACATTTCCTCGTGTTCAGAAGGAACCGCCTGTGTTTCAGTGTGTGTCCATTGCCTGGGGTCCTGTCCCTGGGCACCGCTGAAATGAGCCCGGCTCCATCCCCTTTGCACATTTTTGTAGCCCTCGGCTGGACTCCCTCCAGCAGTGCCACGTCTCCCTCGTATGGGAGAGCCCAGAATCATCCGCTGTTCACCCCTCATCCACCCACCCGGTCCTTCCACCACAGAATGCTATCAGATCGGTTAAGTGTGGTGTCCCCTTGGTGAATCCATGCTGGCTGCTCCTGGTCACCTTCCTTCCCGCCACATGCTTCGAGATGACATCTGGGATGAGCTGTTTCATGGCCTTTCCAGGGGTGGAGGTGAGACTGAGAGGCCTGTGGTTTCCTGGGTCTTCCTTCTTGTCCTTTTTGAAGATTGGTGTGACATTGGCTTTCTCCCAGTCCTCGGGTACCTCTCCTGTTCTCCACGGCCTTTCAGAGATGATGGAGGCTGGCCTAGCAGTGACCTCTGCCAGCTCCCTCAGCACCTCTGGGTGTGTAACACCAAGGCCCATGGATTTGTGGGTGTCAGGTTTGTCTGAAGGATCTCTAACCTGATCCTTCTCAACCAAGGGGAAGTCTCCCTTTGTCCAGACCTTCTCTCTTGTCCTTAGGGCTGGTCTGAGCAGTAAAAAGTGGAGCAAAAAAGGCATTCAGTACCTCTGCCTTCTCTGAATCCTGGGGATGGAGGAATTGATTCCAAGAGTTGCTGGTATTTTCTTTATTTGTACCTGGGTTTTCCACATAAGGATGTTTCCCTGCCCCTGTTGCCATCCCTTTGCTCTGCCATGGCATCCTGTTTTCTACCAGAAGTGCTAACATTGGTTTGATTTGGCCGTGTCAGGATAGTACAATTATTTGATTTGCTCTAGCCTGGAGTTCACCCTCCGAACATCTCGGCACAGCCTGCTGCCTTTGGGGGGGCTGTGTCCCAGATGACCCATGGCCCGCAGCACATCGCACCCCACCGGGGGTCTGCCTGTGACTAGAACAGCCCATCTGTGGGTGTTGGTACCAGGACAGCTCATGGCAGTGGGAAGAGAACTTTCCTCACCTGGATGTGTTTGTCCTTAATGCCCAAAGCAGTTTGATGCAGGCAGAGGAATATTCTGCCCGGTGCGGTAACCATAGCCCTCCTGGCATGCCTTGCAGCGCTGCCGTGCTTCTGACCTTCCAGCAGCTGTGTGGAGGATGTGGCACTGGAAGCAAGGAACCACCAGGCAAACCAGGATGGGCATTTGCATTGGTATTAAGCGCTCGTGTCTGCCCTGGAGAAGAAGCGTGCAGGCATCGCCCAGCTTGCGGGCAGGGAGGCTGGGGGAGCAGGGAGGGGTGCTGCTCCTGCTCCTCTGTAACGCCTCTGCCAGGAACACCCCGGCGCTTACAGAAACAGCCCTGCGTCCCTGCCGAGATAAGGGCTCCTTTGTTGCTTCATTTCATATAAATGCCTAGACCTGCCTTCTCTAATGAGTTTGGAAGAAAAAAGGGCAGATGAAGGAGAAAAGGAGATGACTCGGAGAGAAAGAACTGGTTTGGGGCAATGTGAGAGAAGCCCAGGGCAGGGTTTGGAGCCGTTGGTGTGCTCCTTTCTCTGCAGTGTGCTCCTCTGGTCGATCGCAGCGATGTGGTGATATGCCCAAACTGCTGTTTCTCGCAGAAGCAGCACTCTGAGCTAGCTCAGGGGGAGGGATGACGGTGCTGGGGCTCTGGGTGCAGATCCAACCCCCTGTGCCGTGCTTGTGCACCGGGAGCACCTTCAGCACTGCGGTGGCTCCAGGAAAGCTGCACCAGGCTCCTGGGGTGCATGACTGAAACATCAGTGCTATGTGGAAGTGAAGCACTGTGTTTCAGGGGTGTTGGGAGGTAGGGAGAAGGCAGTCTATGTACAGGCTAAAGCAAACTCCCGTTCCTGACCAATGAAGCAGGACTCTCTTGATGCACGGAGGAGCCAAAGCAAAATTGCATGTGCATTTCACTAGATCCCTGGCATGGGTGTAGCTGGACTGAGGTTCAATAGTAAAGTGATGCTGCAGAGGACATTTTCCTCTAGTAATCTGTGTAAGGGCTTGTGCTGGGAGTGGCAGAGGCCATGGGGGAAAGGAGAGGATTTCCTGAGCTGTGCCCGCTCTGCCCTGCACTGGCTGCTAGTGGCCACTGGGGCTTCTTTAGCGGGTAGATGTAAAGGGCAGTTTGTGCTCTGTAAAGCCCTGAACAATCTAAATTCCTGCTCCATCAGAGCCCGCCTGCCCCCGGACAACATCCACCGGCAGCAGCCATGTCCCTGGGCTGAGCAGGGGCCATTCCCAGGGATGTGACTGTGGTGGAGCAGGGCCTAGTTCACAGCACGGTGTGTGATGCAGCCGCCAACCAAGCTCTTCAGTCCCCCACTCCACCCAGATTAATTCATCCATCCATCTACCAGAGCAAATACCAAGCTGTCAGACCCAGCTGCATTGCTCCACCAGAATGAGAGATGGAGGGACAGTCAAAGCCACCCCTAACACTTGGTGGGTAGCCAAAGTGTGCTTATGCAGTGTGGGGTTTATTTTAGTTTTTATCTCTGTCTCTCAGGTTTCAACTTTTCACAGAAAAGAGGCTTGAAGACTTTGTTCCCATCTTGAATTTGTTGCTTGCAACGAAGCACTGCTCTACATCGAGCGCCACTGCTCAGCCCCAAACACGTGCCATTCACAGGTCTGGTTGGCTAGCTCTTACAACTAAGCTTCCTGACCTGGGTGAAAGGGACTGTAAAGCACTTTTCCAGCAGTCCCTAAGCACTTTCCAGAGTGTGCTGGGTTTTGTTTTGCTTGGGATGGGGCTACAGATGAAACTGTGACTTGTTGAATGTCTGGCTGGGGCTGGGCACAGTCTCTGCTGTTTTACCCAAGGGACTGTGTCCCTCCTTAGGTGAAATGACCCCAGCAATGGGGGAAGGAGAGTTTATCCCCCTTACCAAGAGCCACTGCCTTGCCCTGCAGAAGGCTCTCCTGGTGAGCCCTGGTGGCTTGCAGAAGCAGGAGGGCACCAGCTTCTGGCTGGTCCTCCCAGGGACATCCTGCACTGGGGCTGGCACCTGCTTTTGCAGGATCCAGAACCAGGAGAGATGTGTCTCCTGTTCCCTCTTTCCTCCCTCTGTTTGGAGCCTGTGCTTCATAGCCACAGCCTCTCTATTTTTTCTTTAGTCTCAGTCTGAATGTTGTCTTACTGCTCGGTGAGGAAGGACACAGGAGATGGCACGCCAGCCAGAGACAGCTCGGGCAGCCCATGCCAGCACACCAGTGCGCTGGGTTGGAGGACAGAGCTAAAGAGCAAGCACAGGAGAGGAGCCAGACTTTGGCAGGCATCCAGCTCTTTGCCATCACATTACCACGGTATGCTGCGGAGCAGCTGCCGCGCCTGTTTTTTGTAAAGTACAGAACGGGTAGTTGCTTTTTTATCTGATGAGCTGAGGGGAGTGCTAAGCGAGCAATTTTTTTCCCCTTGCAGGCTGCATGTGTGGGTTTTTGTTTTTAAAAGGGAAAGAAGAAAGATATGAAGATATTTAATCTGCAATCTAGCTCTGAGCTGGGTGAACGTTTACTTTGTTGTATATGCAGTTAGTTATTAAAAGCCTTATCACAGAAGGAAATCAGACAGGAGGCTCATGATTCAAACCGAGTAGGCACCTAGACACGGAGAACATCACAGGGAGACCCTGCTGCACACAGGGAAACCTGCTCGTTGCCGTTACCTTGCTTGCGTTATGCTTTCCATGGTGGAAAGGGCATCTGCTGATCTTCATGAAGAGTCACCATGCCCTCTGGGGACTTTCTCCATTCAACCCTTCAGCCCTGCTAGTACCCGTGCAGTACCAGAGCCAACTTTTGCAATGTGAAGCTGTTTCCACGTAGGATGAGAGAGATGCTGCATGCATTTCTGAAATGCTATAACTGTCCATAGCAAAAGTTTTACAGAAGTGCTGTGAATAGGCAGATGCCTGAACCAGGAGAGATGGGTTTCTGGGGGCACGCTCTGCTAGGGGATTCTCTGATGCCTGCTGCAAGCTGGCATCATTTATCAGCCTGTCCTGCCATGAGGGTGATGGCGAGATCTTTATTCGCTATCTCTGTCTTCACAAGATTTCCATAGGCTTCGGGGCTTCTCTTTTTTTTTTTTTTTCTTCTCATCAAATTATGTTAAAATATGGTGAGCAGATTCAAAAGCTGTTTAGTCATGCGCATGTGCGGTGTGAGAGAGAAGGGTTGCTTTCCTCAGAAGACCTGGTGAAAACCATACCTCCGAGTGTGGAAACACAAACCGGATGAGAAACCAAGAATGGGAAGAGACCTTGGAGAGGGCAAGAGTTTGGCTGGAGGCCGTACATACAGAGACCCCCAGCAGCACTGGGCATTCATTTTTGGGTAGCAATACAGTGCTGTTTTCCTAATGCAAAGCAAGGCTGGGTGCCTGTCTGCAGGCAGGCAGGACGATGCTGTAACGTTACCCAGTGCAAGGGCAGCGTGCTGCTTCAGCGATGCTTCCTGCAAAGCAGTGAATGATGTGGCTGGTCATTAATTTCCTTTCTGACCAGATTCTGCCCCTCTCATGTTTTGCTGTCATTTCTTTTGTGCTGGTAGCACTGCACAGCTTTCCCCTTCAGCAGAGAAGCCAGGACAGTCAATTTGCTCCCGCAGCCTGCAGCAGAGGAGCCCTCTTGCTGGCTATTAGCATTGCAGCTGGCTGCAGAGGGCCATGAAAGCAATGCTGCTGGCTCTTGATATATTTGGTGTTTTTCTAAAGCTCCACCTCCCCGGAGTAACATGGAAGTACATCAAAATGTCAGGTTTCATTATGCAGTAAGTGGTTTGGGAGGAAAACTGAAACAGAACCCTGAAGGCTCCCAATCTGAAGGAGAAATGAAGAGCCCGAGTGTATTATATGTAAATTCTTGCTTTTTTGAGCGTTGATTTGTGATCTTTGAATCTTGAGAGATGGGAATTCTGTGCAAGGCGCTACCCTCCTCCTGGTTTTTATCTTCTTTTTTATTTGGCAGCGTTGGTATCTTTCCCAGTTAAGGCACAGTGTAGCTAATGGCTTTGAAGCCCTCTCCAAAGCCTGATCCCACCACCTTGGGTGCATCTCCACTCTCCTTGCCTCCAGTTCTCCTCCCTGGGTCAATCCCTCATCCTTGGCCTCTGTGGCATAATGGCCTAAAAGTATAAACCCTTTAAGCAAGGCAGCCGCCTCTTCTTAAGAATTTAGGAGCACTTTCATTGCCAAAGCTCTGGCAGCAGAGGGCTGGGGCTGGCCTGGGTAAACCCAGACTCTCCCCTTCAGGTGGCTGCTGGTGGTGTGATCACTGCTGGAGGCACTGCGTGGGCTCCTGCCAAGGTCCAGAAAGTTTCTTCGACTGCTGCCTGCTCGGATGCAGCCAGGGAAGAGCTGTGAGCCTACAATATAGCTCCCGAGCCTGTAAAGTAAGAGTTATGGGGGGAGCACACATCATCTGCACTGCCAAGGGCCAGCAGTTTAGGGGCGGTGGTTTTCCCTGCAATGCTGCAAAAGGGGAGAGGAGGACAGCCAGGAAAGGGACTGAAAAGGGAGAAAAGGGAGAGAAAGGCCTGGAGGTAAGATAAGAAAGAGGAAGGGAAGAAAGGTTAGAGAACAAGGTAAAATGGTTAAAAAAAAAGAAGTAGGATTTGAGATGTAGTCAGGATGGTCTGGGGTGACTCTTGTCCTGCTGGACATTTCTCTTGGTGGGGTGGTCTCTCCTCAGGGCAGGAGGAAGCAAAGTCAGTTTTGTAGAAAGTGATAATGTAAAAATTAGTAATAATTTGCTAATAAAAACCACTCTCTGAGAGGGAAGCTGGAGTGGCTCCACTAAGGAGCACTTTTGTTCATCTGTTCTAATGCAGCAGAGGGTCTGGTGCTCTTCTGGGGCTGGTGTGGTCCCTGCCCAGTCCCTGCCTGCCCCTGCCCGTCTGTCCTCCAGCTGCAGGTCCTTGGGTGCAGTGTGGCATCCCTGGTGCCATCAGGTCCGAGGGCTGGATCCTGCAAACCCCCATCCCTGTTTGGTGTTTGGGGACTGACTGTGAGCCTGCTGCTCTGGGTGCTGCCCAGCATGAGGGTCTGCCCAGGCATGAGTGTGTCTCCGTTCTGTGCTGTTCGCTGTCTTGCAGCCTCCCACCACGCATCTTTCACGGAGCCCAGCACCAGCACAGCTTGTATCAAAAGCCAAAACGCCTGCTTCAAGCGGCCCTTTTCCCTCTGGACAGCTTAAAATCCACTTAAACATCCTGATTGAAACAGAAATTTTCTGGGGTCTGATTTTTGTATTCCAAAAGCAGTAAGAACGTGCACTTTTCAGCCCTTCCTGTAGCCATGTGGGCAGCTGGCTGCTCGGACATGGCTCCCTGCATCCTACGTCACCCCAACAGGAACTCCCTTGCTGAGGTAAGACGTGATTTTTTAAGCCCTTCATCATGTATGCTTTTGGGATGTGTGCCAGTGTCTGGCCATCCTTGGGCCAGGAGCTGCTGCTCGCAACTGGCCCTTTGCTGGTTGGGGTGGTGGGGAGAAGGAGACCCCTGGGCATTGAGGCTGCTGCGGGAATGGAGTTACTGATGGGCACAGCTCAGCCCCAGGGCATGGAGGGTGCTGAGCGGTGAACAAATGCTGCCCACCCCTTGGATAGCGGGCGATTGCCTTCCTGCGGGTCCCTGCAGGGATAAAGTGCTGATCAGTCATTTGGGCAAGAGAGATACTTGCTGCAAAAACTCAGCTTAGAGAAGAGGTCGCGGGGTGAGGTCTCTCTGGAATTTACAGCAGAAAATAAGGATAATGGGCTGGAAAATGCATGAAACTTTTGGCTTCTGTAGCCTTTCAGATGGCAAAATGCCCTCTTCTCACCCCTCAGCATAGTTCTGTGCTGCTAACAGAGAAAATTGGACTTTAGATGAGACCTGCTCCTGGAAAAGAGGGGAGATGCCCAGGTATAATTAACATGAAATTAGATGCCTCTTGGAGAAAGATGCATTAGTGTGTGATAAACCACCCCCACCCACTTTAAAACATACCAGTCATGTTTGTGGTTTGCTTTTGCATGTTTATTATTTTTTAAAAATAAAGACATGGTTTCTGATGGTGTGGCAAAGCAAAGAATCAAAATGCAGTTTCTGACGTCCAGGCCTGACTTAGCCTCATTGTTAGGTGACTGATCCCTGATCAAGGGCAAGCTGGTGCCTGGCTAAATACCAACTAAACTCGCAGCACCCCTCTGAGCATCCACAGCTGCTTGCCTGGCTTTTGAGTAGGTAGATATCAAGCAAAATAACTGCTTCAGGCCATGGAGCGACTGTACTTTTATGAGACAAAGCTACAACACCAGCAATCTTCTGCCTTGTTGCAATCTTCCTGAAGTCACAAGGAGTATCGAGTGAATCAAACCATCCTGGATCCAAAAAGAAACGCCTGCTTTCACGATGCATCTTCTGAAATGCTGGAGAGCAAAGAGCCAGCACTGCTGCAGACAGCAGCTCCTCCGGGACAGTCCCCACACCCTGCCCGCTGGTGGTGGCAGCTTCTCATCTGACTGCACACGGGCAGGGTTGGGCTCACTGTGGTGGCCATGCGGCCACCAGGCTTCTTTGATTTTGAGCCCATGGCTGGACACCCACAAGATTCCCCACCGCTGTGTGGGTGGTGCACCGTCAGCAGCGAGCAAAAGCAGATGGACCAGGACTTCCTTCTCACTTGTGACAACCAGAAGCACTTGACATCAGAGACTGTTCCCCCGGGGAAGGAGAGCCAGAGCTAACCCCAGGACCTTGCAATGCCTCCTGCTCCTGGCTGAACTGCTTTTTCCCCACCACTGAGCAGGCCTTGATATACAGAGCCACACCTTGAATCCTGGGTTCAGTTTTGGGCCCCTCACCACCAGAAGGACATTGAGGGGCTGGAGCAGGTCCAGAGAAGGGCAACGAAGCTGGGGAAGGGTCTGGAGCACAGGTCTGACAAGGAGCAGCTGAGGGAGCTGGGGGGGTTCAGTCTAGAGAAGAGGAGGCTGAGAGGAGACCTCATCACTCTCTACAACTGCCTGAAAGGAGGGTGCAGTGAGGTGGGTGCTGGCCTCTTCTCTGAAGTAACAAGTGATAGGACAAGAGGAAACTGCCTCACGTTGCACCAGGGGAGGAGGTTTAGATTGGATATTAGAAAAAATTTCTTCACTGCAAGAGTGATCAGGCATTGGAACAGGCTGCCCAGGGAAGTGGGGCAGTCACCACCCTTGGAGGGGGTCAAGAAACATGTAGATGTGGTGCTTGGGGACATGGTTTAGTGAGTTAGGTGATGTTGGGTTGGACTTGATGACCCTTGAGGTCTTTTCCAACCTCAATGATTCTGTCATTCTATGATTCTATGATATGGCCTCAACTGAGACCACCAAACCTAATTATCTTCATTTTCCTGTTAACTGTTATTAACTGATGGTTCTATCAGAAGCTTAGCATTGTTAGCCATAGGAGGGACTTGGCAAGTTCTCCTGCATCCCCTAGGGGTACATGCCATCTGTCCTCACCCACACCAGGACAAACTCTTTCAAATTTCAGGGGTTTATTGACAAGCAAATCCTCTCGCTACCCCTGTAAGCAGTTCCTGCTCAGTTTCTGGTGAGCATGTTCCCTTCCAGCATTTGGGTGTGCTGGCAAGAACGGGATGGAAATCTCAGCCCTAACTTCCTCTCCTTAGCTTGCTGTTTCTCTGGCTAGCCAGGCGAGCCCCCTTGTCTGACATCCTGGTGGGAGTCACCCAGCCTTCATAATCCAGGTTTTAATTTAATTCCTGCCTTGCTGAGGTGGGGTAAGCACAGACCCCAACTGCCTGTGTGGATCTGGGGATTCTTCCAACCTTGCAGCGCTCTTTCCTTGGCTCCCCATTTTGCCATTGACTCCTGGGGCTGGATTGGAGCCCGTGGTGCTGCCGAACCAGTCCCTACCGCAGAGGGAACCTCAGGAGCACCCGTGTAACCTGGAACAGCTGTAAGCATGATTCATAAGCAAGGTCATGGTATAATTTGGTTTCCTAAGCCTGCCCTGAGCTTTAGGGCAAGGCCTATGAGCACATCTCTGGGCTCCAGCTGCTATTTAATGCACCTGAGCTGTGCGGCGTTAGGTGGAACCCGTGGGTAGATGTTTGCTCCACCCTTGATGAAACAGAAAGACTGTTTGTGGTGGCTAGGGCTGAATCATAACCAGCCTGGCCTATTTTTAAAGTATCATCTCTCTAACCAGAAGCACGTGCCAAGAGACACAGACGTTCATGGCTCCTGTGCTGGGGAGGCTGCAGCTGCGGGACAGCTGGTAAGGGCGGCAACACACCACAGCTTGTTAGCTGCTATGAAAACAGGTTCTCCTGTCTGAATCCTGGCCAAATTACAAGCATTGTGATGAATTAGTACTGGTTAGTGAGCTCATCATAACTACTTCAAGGGAAATTACTAGGAATCACAAATGCACACTCCTCATTTAAATATTATTCGTTTATTTTAACTTGCTGCAAGCGGGCAGACGGGAAGGGATGCAGGGAGCAAATAGTGATTAGCACTAATTGGCACGGTGCATACTTCGTGGAGCTCACATTCATCTGGACCTACAAAAGCAAGGGATGCTGCTGGATGTCAGGGAAGATCCTGTGGTCTCAGCATGAAGGCAGTGGTAATTTTAAACATCACCACCATCAAGCTGGGCACGTGCAACATGGGGGCTGGCCAAGAGCCAGCTGGCACCACCCTCCTCTGGGTGCTCCGGGGTGAGGATCTGCGTGGTGCCAGTGCCAGCTCCTGGTCCCTGTCCCGTCCCCTTGGGGTAAAGAGATGGTGCTGAGCCCCAGGTGGGCACTGCCTGCTGGCACTGCTGTGAGCCACGGCCAGGAGAGCTGGGCTAGGGCACAGTTTGGCCACCCCTGAGTTTCTCCAGTGGGGGAAATAAACCCCCCACCTTGGCCCATATGGAAGCTTGGGCATCTCTGGGCATCTGATTTTACACTTTTCCCCAAACATGCAGACTTTCCTCCCCAGCGTTACCCCCTCCAAGTCACAGTAGCACAAGTAAAATCCATTCCATAGCTCTTTTAGAGCAGCACACCTATGGCAGCTCTGCCGTATGGGTGCTTTGCAGAGCCTCTGGGTGGGCCAAAGCGCCTCTCTTGATGTTTACACTAGTGATGTCCCACCCTGGCACTGGCTTCAGAAAAGCTTCACTGCAGTGCAGGGCACGAGGTGAGGAGCCTGCCGGTGGGGATGAAAGGCAGGTCCTGCAAGTTCAGAGGAACGTCCCTTGTTTACCACGTTTTTACTTAGCCAGAAAACCTAAATACAGCACCTTGCATTCCCCTTGCGCCCGCTAGCGAACGCCACCCTGCCAAGCACCCGTGGCACATGCAAACTATTGCAGAAGCTGTGGTTGAAAAATACCTCAGAAGGATTTGTGGCTGAAGCCACAGAAACTCTGCTTTTTTAAAGTCTTCTTGAGAGGGGAAGAAAACCAAAGGAATGATTTTTCTTTTGCTACAGCCATTTCTCTGATGAAAAAAAGCAGCGCCCGTGTCCCTGCGCAGATCGGAGCAGCTGAAGCACAGTCAGTACCCGTGAGACTAAACTTCCTTCAAAACCACTCTAAAGCTCATGGATTTGGGTGAAGATGTGGGTCCCACTGGTGTGGTGTGCGAAGCGGACTGCTGCCAAGCTGGGGGCACCCATGGAGGCAAGGGAGTGACATCCGGAAACCCTGGGACATGCAAATAGCCTGGAAGCGTGGGGATGTTTGCTCAGGTGTCTCACGCTAAACTTGCTGCTCTGAAAGAGGCATTGATGAGCATCCCTGGCCAGAAGCGGGGCCTGATCCATCCCGGCAGGCGCTTTTTCCCCAGTTCCATGGCACCTCATTCCTGGGAGAGGCACATGTGGGGTTTAAAGGTCCAGGCTCTGGATTTCATTTTCTCTCTTAGTGCGATACTCACCTCGCTGTTTTGATCACCTCACGTTTTTGATCATCCTATTTTTGCTTGTAGCAGGGATGGGATGTCCATGCAGTGTAGAGCACCAAAGTGATGAACAAAGATCCATGGCCTCTTATGGTTTTTGGCTTTTCTCATTCCTGCAGTACCTGAGCTTTTCTTCTGCAAGCTGAGTATTCCCAGGGGGAACCAGAAATAGCTCAAACCTGTACGTAATTCATCCAGCACGTTTGTAAAGTTGCTGTTTCCAAAGTTGCTGCAGTGTCAATGTCTAAGCAAGCAGTGGTGGGCAGAGCATCCCACGGGCCATGTATCCCGTTGTGTCCTGAAGGGGCTTTCTGCTCTGAGTGCCCTGTTGCTTGTGGTCAAGTTTAGTGAGGACCCCTCTGTGCAGACCACATGGCTACAGAATTTGTGGAAAATTCACTGTTTGGAGACAGCCATCGAGCCAAGGACCAAGAGCAGGAGAGTGCCAAGAGGAAGAGCATCACTCCTGGAGCTCCAGAGAGGAGAAAAGGAGAAGCGGGCCACTTAGCTGGCACAGATCATAGGAAGCAAAAATACGTCCTCCCTACTTGGTTTGTAAGGAAAAAAAATTCTGCAAATTTAAAATGGCAGCCTTTAGAACTATCTTTTTTTACCCTGTTTGGCGGGATAGAAAGAGCTTGTGCATTGTCCTTCTGCACATACATTACACTAACTAAAGAAGCCAGTGGTTTTTTAATCTTTCAAAATTTGTTGTTCCATCAGATACTTTGTAGTGCTTACCCCAGAATCTAAACCTGTTACCAAACTGCTTTTCTGTTATTTTGTGACCTGACTGAAGGTGGAGGAAGCACACACTGAAAACCACTGGAGCAAGCAATAGTAGAGACAGGTATGAAAGACACCTGGTTAAAATGCAAGTGGGAGTACGTGCACAGTGTTTTGCAAAAGCTTCAATTAGTTTAATTGTTCCTGTTGAATTAATGCAATTGTACATTTAGATAAGCTCCTGAGGTATGACTCTTAAACTAGTTTTCATAGAAGAATATCAAAGTCTGGATGACTGTTCTTATTTCTGGCTTCCTAGCTCTAGACAGAGCTGAAAGGGATGATGCAAAATCATCCCAGCTGGTTTGTCGGAACCAGCATGCTCTAAACCAAGCGATGGCACTGTCACTTGTTCCCCTGCACACGTTAAACTGGTCCTAGCGGGAAGCTGTCCTGGAGCCAGCTTGCCTTGCCTAGTTGCAAGATGTTTTAGTGCTCAGACACATGATCAGTTTAAGGGAACACACATCAGCCAAATGTCTTCATGTTGCCTTTAACCAGCAGCAAAGGAAGATTTTTTTCGGTGTGCAATTATGTGTTAACACCATTTGACTCAGGCCTTATTCTGCTGCAATTCTGGGAGCTGCTTTTGAGAGCAGAAGCCCCCCTGATGCTAGCAGTGGTGGTGGTTGAGTGGACATGTGTGTGCCAGCCCTGCTCATCCCATCCAAAAGTTACAACACTGCAACAAATCCCTGGAGCTGTATTAATGTCAGCAGCAGAGGAAACCTGGCAGACCAGGGGCTGCTTGTGCAGTGAGGAAACAGAGTGAGCCAGTGCTGGGGAGCCTCAAAATCCTCATCTAGTGGGCAAGACTTTTGACTGTCATTTTTCTATAATTTGAAAATATGCTTAAAAATATGCTTATATAAGGACCAGTCTGCCCTTTACTGAAGGCTAATACCACGCTGGTGGGCAGCGTTTGGAGTAAGTGTTATCATGCAGGTGACAGGGTTAAGTTTGTGCTGATGACAGCAGCGGTGTTTGCCAGATAGAAGGCAGTTCTGCAAGGACTTTGTTGCAGGTCCTACGCAGGCAGTAGCATCTTAAAATCCATTTTCAAGTTGGAAAGCCTGTGGAGAGGTTTGTTCCTTGGAGGTGTCTCTCGAACTGAAGCAAACCTGGTGTCTTTAACTCGAAATAGCATTTGTGTATGTGCTGTTGGCTAAATGCAGATTTTAGCTCCCCAAGGGAAATCTGGACTAATCCTATTGATGGGCTCCGGATTTAAAGCAGGGCTTCCAGTTGGTGTGTGGCCTTGCCTCTGCTCTCACGGGAAGGCATGCCTCCAGCGGGACGGACTGGCTGCAGCAGCCATCGCCCTGGTTTACACGGGCTGACCCCAGAAGGAGATCAGGCTCTACGTGACTTTGGTGCATACCGCATTTCTTCCGTGATGCGGCAGCAACTGCTGCGAGCTGTATTTCGAGCAGCGAGCTGAGAGGATTACTGACAACAAGCAGCATTGCGCGGGGAGCACTCCCTCACCGCGATGCGCAGGGATTTAGGTATGTAACTCCCAGCACAGCTGCATGATAGACACAATAAACTGGTTTTGCATCAGTCTCTAATGCTTCGTCCAGGAAAGCACCGCTCGGCTCTGCGGAGAGCCACTGCAGCGCGTGGGGTAAGCGGGGCCAGACTGGAGCTGTGCCCTCCAAGCACTGGGTGCAGGCATGATGGGGTGGGGATGCTGAACCCCAGAGCTGGTCTGGTCCTGCAGAGAGGAGAAATCCTTTCCAAGAAAACTGCTGCGCTCCTCAGTGAGAGTTTCTGTATTTAAACAATGTTCTTGCCATTTCTCTAATACTTAGTAAGGTCTCAGCAGTGACCAGGAGTGTCACTTGATCCCTGCCCAGCCGCCCAGCCGTTTCATCCTTTTAATTCAGGTTAATGCTCCAAAGAAATACTGTACTTATCCCCATTACACAACTGTGTCAGGACGCCCTGCTGGGAGGTGTTTCAGCTCCGGCATACGTTATTTTAGCATTAACTCCTCTCAAAACTATTATCATGTTGATTTATTTTATGAATCAAATGAAGATAATTTCTCAGGGCTTTAAGATGTAAAAATCCCTGGGTCAGGACCACATTTTATTTACACTGATTTTAGGCTGTGGCTGTAGTTTGTTCAAATTCTTATATTCCTTCTCTTTTTTTTTTGCTTTCCTCATTAAGAGGTGTGATCTTTAAATTTTTTTCTTTAATAGTTAACAGTTTATGGAGATATTTTAAAAGGTAAGCAATGCATGCACAATTACTCATTGTGCGAACTCCCTGAACTTTTGAAAAATTGCAGCCTGCCTCCTGGCTCTCCTCTTCCCTTCTCTCTGGCTACTGGCGGCTGCCTTCCCCAGACTCAGCACACTCGTGGCTTGACCAGGCTCCTTCTTCTCACAAGGTCAAGCGCCAGATCCCTGCTGCGACCTGTGTGGGATTCAGGGGAGGAGGAGGTGTGGAAGGATCTGCCGGCTTTCATCTCCCAGGCAGCATCCTCCATCTCCCCTTTCAAACCCATTGCTACTCTTCTGGCAGCAACCACGGAAGAGCTCCTGCTGGGAGCCCCTTTCTTTGCATTTAAGGTGCATGAAAACAAAAACTGAGTGCAGTAGTTGGTAGGACGGGTAAGTGCTGCACATGAACGCTTCCTGGCAGAGCAAGGGTGTGCTTTCCCAGAAAACAGGCTCCTCAGTGCCCACCCACACCTACCCGGATGGCAGGAACCCATGTGAGGACGTTTGTACACATGTATGTTTATGGTCTATAATTTAAATACTGGTGCTGAGTCAGAATATATTTGAGTGAAAAGATTTTCCTGCACACATCTTTGCGTTTCAGGAAGAATTTGCCTCTGTATTTTGAAAAACACGGCAGCTGCTGCTGCCCAGCTTGCGGCCTTGCTCCCAGACCTTCCTTTCAATCTGCAAACCCGCACATTTCCCCCCCCCCAGCAGTACAGACTCCAGCACAGCAAATTTAAGGCTGCTGACAACAGACTTGCTTTTCTTAGTTACCCTTCCCGGGCCTCTCAGATGTGGCTTGTGACCTCTTGGGGCCCAAAGCCACACTAGGGCCCGCAGCATTACGCTGCGCGTCCCAGAGCAGCAAGCTCTTTGTCCATCAGAAGTTCAGGAGGATGGTTGTCGAACGCGACAGTTGACTTGGTTAGACTCATTGAGAAACTAAACTGACTTCCTCAAAGTCTGCATTGCGAGCGTGCCCTGAGCTTTTCCCAGGCTGCCCGCACTGAGATAAGATTTCTTCTGAAGGATGAATAGGCATAGTTTCAAGGCTGTAAAGAAAACAACAGCAGACAGGAAAGAAAAAAGTGTGGGAAGCTATGTGTTATTTTTCAATGGTTGAAGTGTGAATGTGCTCAGTTAAGGGGAGACTGTCAAAAATACAGAGAGGGACTCAGTGCCTAAATACCACTGGGGTTAGCTTATTGAAATTCTCCCGTGTTCTCCCACATCCTTGGGTTCTTGGCTAAACTACAGCCCAACCCATTAGGCAGCAGGGAGAGCGGGGCAGAGGGGTGTTCCCCCTGTCCCTCCTCGGACCTGGTGGGCAGCCTGCAGGGAAGCTCCTGCTCTCTCTTTTTTTCTTGGCGTATGCCATATCCAGCTCCATAGCAGACTGGAGGGAGATTTCTGGTGGCAACGTGCAGCAGGGTTCAGCCTGAGCTTCCAGGAGGGTCAGCACTGTCTCAGGGCAGAAGGCACTACCCGCTCCTTGGAGATGCCTTCCCGGCCTGTGCTCATGTCATTCATTCAAACCTGGAAAATATTTCATTTCAGACAAGTTAATGAACTCCCATTTTCAGCCCTTAGTCCTTTAAATAGCAGAACAGGAAATATGAGTAACTTGCAACATCTGACAGAAAAGGAAAGTAGCTGCTTGGGTTTTTTATGGCCTGTTACCCTATCGAACAATGACGTGAGAATGTGTTGGGACAAACCTGATGAGGTGCTCTCTGCCGCGAGGTGCCTATTAGGCTGTTTGTTTTTCCCCTATTTAAAGGTGTCATTTGCCTTAGGATGGATCCTGAAAATACCCAGGGTAACCACGTGCCCGGTGCTGGCCGAGAACCCCAAGTAGCGAATTGTTATTGCAAGGTCTGAGAAACTATTTGACATCTGGAAATTATCCACTTCACAAACATATTCTTTATAAAGAAGTAATGCTCTCCAGGTTTTAGGAGGGATTTCCAATATACCGCAGGGGAAAAAAAATCCTTTGCAGAAACAGAGCGATTAAGGATTTTAGCTTACACTAGCAACCCTGGCGTGAAGCACCTGGCGGGATGCTCTGGGTGCTGAGACTGCTGACGGCTGTGTCACTGTATCCTCCTGCGCTCACGAGACTGGTGATGGGCGGTACCCATGTGCAGCCAGCAGAACAGATGGACCCCAATATCTTCTTGGCTTAAATTGTTTTAGCAATTCAAATCCAGAATGTTCGCTTTGCAATTGCCCAGGGCAGATATATTTTATTGCTCTTCAGAACATGGGTAGATTCCTTTATACCACTCTCCTTTTCACAGTTTAATTGTTTCCAGCCTTCCTTACTGGAATTGAACTAAATATATATCTAGCATGGAAAAAATATAAAAAGAGGTGTTTTAGACATGTGTGGGAAGATGCAACTAAAAGACTGCTTTAAAGTGTTTCCAGGTCCCGATCTTAGCTTGAATAAAGTTTTGAGAAAATCTGAAATAATGTTGCAGCATACTTTGGGGAAGACTGGAGAAATGAGAGTCATCATTCACAGGAAAGTCAATACAGAGGACGCTACAATTTTGTGTCAACTCTTCATTTCAGCCCCTGAGGAGCATGTATTGATTGGATGGTGCCTTGCTGTGCTGTAGGCTTGATGATTTCCCAACATATACCCAGAAATCAAAGAGAAACTGGGCATCATATGTTAATGAGCAACTGATTACACTGCAAAGAATGTTTTGAAGCTGTTTATCTTCCATTTGTAGACAAGACGCCTCACTGATTCAAAGCATGTAAAACAAAGCTGCAACAGCTTTTATCTCTAACGTGTTGGAACCATAGCTGTGCCAGCTCTGATATAAAACTTCTAATCTAAAAATTAAACCAGATATTGCAGTGCATGTTAGGATTCAGGAAAGGCTTATATTTCTTTAGGGCTAATAAGACTAATAGTAACTCTTACTATGATAAAGCTTTTATTTTTAAAAGACTCACACCCTCCTACTTCAGCATGCAGATTAATCTCTTCCTGCAAGGAACGGTAACTGAGACTGAATGAAACCGTAATACAAATACACTGTGGTAAGCATTATTTTGGATAACCAGCCCCAGGATATAATCTCTTCCTAAACCCATCTGCTGCACAAGATTGTGCTCTGATTACATCAATGTGATGGTCTTCCCAGGAAGGGCCAGGCAGCTATCACAGTCTGCTGTAGCAATTTGTACACATTTTTCTTACCAGCATCCTGAGCAGCCCGCTGTGCCTAGATAAGGAGTTTGATGCTAAATCCAACCTTCCTGTCTCTGGTAGCTGTTTCCCCCTTCCTGTGAATGTTGTTTACATCAGGGTGGTCAGGACATGGGTTTCCGAGCACAGTCCGATTGCTGAGTATTCCAAAGCTGCTTTGCAGTAGCTGAGATGTACACTCACTGTATTTAATTACTATCACATATATAGCATTGGCTTAGAGTAAGGCCATATTGCTTGCCTGTAAATAGAGACTGAAACATTCTATGTCTACTTAACAAATATCCTACTACCATTCAAGAGCTAGTTAACATTTTTTTCCCCTCTGTAAACAAACACATTTTAAAATAGATCTATTTAAAGTACTTGGAGCTAGAATATTGTTTGACCAGCATGAAAATGTCTTCCCCCTCTCTGCCTCCCAGTGTTTTAATATAAGCTCTGAGGGTGCCAGGGTTTCAGTTTCACTAAACTCTATTAAAAACTCCAAGATCATTTGCTTGTATTTGAATAACAGCTATAAACCACCGGCTAAGAGGATTTTTAGCAGCCCTGAATATCTTAGCTCCTCTATCTGGCTGTAATAGCTAAATATAGTATCCATCTGAACACCTGAGCACTTGTATCTAAAACCCATCACCAGGAAACAGCTTTCAAAAAACCATCTGGAAAACCTCCCCACAAATTTTAGAGGAAAAACCCCCAAACCCAAATGAGCCATACTCAGCTCAGGTGTTCGACAGCATCCTCTTGCGGAAGCAGCTACCCTCTTACGATGGGGCACTTCTGCCCTTTGCTTCCCTACGCAGCTCAGGTCCCTGGGATGGAAGGGACTGAAGGGCAGCAGATGGGGGGGATGGATTCACTCCTGTCTCTGGGCCAGCCCCTGAATTGCAGTCCTAAAAAACTGCTAGAAAGGGCACCTCCCATGTGAAGTTTTGTCAAAATGTTTGTGGGGAATTAAACTTCTCCATACAGTATACTGTTTTTGTTTCTTTCACTTAGGTGTGTCGTCTTCAGTTTAGAAACAAACCAAAACCAATGGCTTATTTCTTTCCTGAACAAATGTTTTCACAAAACATTTCTACATACAGCCTCTCACTGTGTGTTACTCAGCCTTGCTTGTTCCTATTTTCTCTACAAAAACTTTTTGCTCAATTATTTCTCCTACTAGAGGGACGGAAGTAAGTAAAAAATATACCCGTGGTGTAGCTAGGCTAAATTTAGATGATACTCCCTATTTTACCAGTAAAAGAAGAAAATGCTATTTTCATTCTTTAAATATGTTTTCTTCTAGTTAAAAGCCCTGTCATCACTTCTACAGAAATAGACACAACTTCACCGGTTATCGGAGATCACATTTGCTTCCATCCACTATAAATCTGCTTTGTCCTTTCACACTTACTGGGTTCCCAAAGAACCAGAAGAGAGTTTGGACTCAAAGAGCCGCTCTGTGTCTGTGTGCATGTGTCTGCTCATGGGGGGCAGGATGTTTGCAAGTGTGGAGCTCACACAACCTTTAAAACTCACTCTTCGACGAACTGCAGGATGCAGGTGTGCGGATGATTCTCATGGCTGATACTCAGACTGCTCTGCAGCATCTCCAGCCTTCTACAGGGCTTTCTGACACAGAAACGATTTTTATGGCATTTCTAAATCTTGGCCTGTTACCATTTTCTTTTAAAGATCTGCCATCTTTTCACATCTTGAGTGATGTGCTACAAAATTTTTGTATTGGACATTATGAAATCCTAGAGTACACAACCTCTACTTGCCAAAACCACTTAACAATTTCAGGGAAAATTACTTTGGACAGGGTGAAAGACAAATCCTGAAGGCAATTCAGTTCTTTCACTGAGGTTGTTGAGATAAACATACATACACTTACGTTTACACATGCACACACACATTTTTTAAAGCTGCTTTAGCTGACAGCTGAAAAAGTGAATCTGCTTCAGGTCAAGGACCACTTGAAGCCCATTTGGATGAAGTCACAGAAAAATCAAGTGGAGTTACCACAGATCTGGCTATCCCACTTACAATTACGCCGTCAGAAAATAAATGCAAGAAGCCTAACTCCGTTCAATGTAAACCTGATTATTCCAGATTATTCCAGAAAAAATACGAGCGTTTATTAGTGAAGCAGAAGCCTAACTATAACATTCAGCGGTGTTGGTCTGCCCTCTGCAGACTGGATTGTATAATCACATTTTACCCCAAATCACATTTAAAGCAGAACAGAATAAAAGTTATCAATGTGAATTAAACATATATGGGGACTACCTTCTGAGGGTGCACTGTGACACTGCAATTCGTAAATAAGGTAAGTCAGGAGCACTCCTGGGGCAGTGGGTGTTTTCTGTGTGTTCTCACCGAGTCCCCGCTGCCCACTAAATCCGGGAAGTAATGACCTCCTGAGTAGCACCAACACCTGGAGTCCAAATTCAGAGTGAGTATAGGAAATACTTATTACTCTGATGTATACCACAGAGCATTTCTTCATGATGGAGAAACAGGATTTGTTGTAAAGTAATTTCTTTGTACTAAGAATAGTTTCTACAGCAAGATCCAGGGGACACAGCAGCTGGCTCCACCTCTTATTCTAAGTAAACACCCAAGAAATGTGGTAAATGTTATCCACCTTCTCTATTATTTAATTTGCTCTCCTCATGCTATCTGGTAAACAATGTTAAAGCTCATTTACTTCTCAGGTTATTTGCTACATCCCCACTGAGGTGAGAAAACACACACAACTACCTTTTGTTTCTTATGAGCTGGACAACGTTTTTGCATTAAGGGCATTTCATAACCCTCCTGACAGAGAAAACATGGGGCTACACCGTTTTCATATGGCTTCTCTTGGATAGGAACAGCACAACAGAATTTACACAACACACAGCTCAGATTTGTTCCAACTTTTCCTTTTATTGAAGGGTCAACATGTGAAAAATACTTTCCTCGAAGCACACATGCCAAGTCCCAGGCATCATATACATGACCCTCACAAATGAGCAGCACCTGACACTCCTTTACTCCACCCGCTTCCAGGTGGGCCTCTCTGCGGTTATTGAGTGTCACACAAGAGACAAAGCTGGTCAGGTCTTGGGCAAAAAGAGTTTGCCAGGAAGAAAAATTTGCCTCCGCAGGTCCCAACACAGTCCTTCCCCTATTGTGTGACTACCACACATGCTGATTATATGACCCAACGGCTTATATGTCAGGAAACGAGAGAAGCGAGCAGTCTTTCAGCAAGTGGCAGCTTCCAGTGCCTAGCATTTGCAGGATACCTTTACTGCAAAACTGAAATGGGTGTTCAGAAAAAAAAAAAATCTTTATCCAATTTTACACAGTGCAGAGCTTGCAATATGTAATGCTATTATGCTTCTGTAAGTTAAATTTTATGGCAGGGCAAGATCCTCAACAATTATGCTTCTGAGCTATATTCAGCATCTGGGCTGGACATCCTCCATAGTTTGCAAGTAAAACAAGTGAGATACAGTTAGAAGAGCACATTAAAATTTGATAAAGAAAAGGTCTCAAAATGTACTATGTATTATTGGATTCCTATCCAGAAGTACTGCAGGAACACAGACCTGGAAAAGTGGGTATGACTTTATACCACTGACTACATTGCCAAGTGAATGCTTTTGCGTGGGTTCTCATTTTGTCATCCTTCATTGCTTTTGTTTTGTTGAGGGATCTGCTGCAGACTAATGCTGCAGGCTAGAAAATTTCCAAGCATATCACCCAAGCAAAATGAAAGTCTCAAGTTTTCACCTTGGCCATCTCACAAACAGAAACGGTATTACTACTTCCAAAGCAAAAAACTGGAGTAAAACAATGGTCACATTTATACTTAGCAAAACTGTTCTCCAGTACTTCCCTTTGACAACAGCTGAATGGTGTTCTTAAACAAAATTCTTTACATAATCCTACCTCAGATAACTGACATGGAAGTATCACTTAGGGTCTGGGCTACATCTTGAAAATCGTGTTCAATCTTACAGTACCTTAATCAAATTAATATTCAAGCTCCAGCTTTGTCTTTCTTTACATTTTTATTTATTTGAGGACTTTGGAATGGCTTGTAATATGTAACTGAAGAAAGCAAAGGAAGGGAAATAAAATACTTAATACCACTCCTCTTTCCAACAAAATAATTATATTTAATGACACAGTAACTATCCTCAGATCTGGAAATACGCTGAATTCTGTAATGAAAACCTATACAATGAGCACTATTTCTGCACATGTTTAAAACTTCACTTGGACTAAGAGCTGTCATATCCCAGCAGTCTGGCCAAGGCCAGAAACAAGTAATGACACTTGAATAAACATGATGATTTCACGAGAATACACAGGTTTCCACATAAAATTACCAATTAAGATTATCTTCGAACATTTTCAGTGCTTGGAGCACAGTCTTTATGGCATTAGTGATACAATTGCCTGACAACAATCACTCTCTTTCTACAACTCTCCAGGCTAACAGAAGACTGAGGGATGAGGTAACCTAGGAGAAATGCTGACTAATGTTGTCAGTAGATACTGGTGTTAATCCTTTTCACTTCTCCTACACTCTTAGCCCTTTCATCTCAATCCCTTCCTAGCCTCCACTTTTCAAGTGCTGCAGGCTGTCTTCTTGTCATAAAAATCACTAGAATGGATGTCCGGAACTTTTGTTTCCGCATGATTTGCTCCACACACTTGGTAGTGCAAACTGTTCCAGAGGGGGTGACTATTTCTGTTGGCTTGTTTAAAACAGGGTACAGGAGACATGCTCCTTTTCCAAGTCATGTCAGTCTTGGTCTCATGAATTGAGATGGGTGTTAGGATTTTCCTCATTTCCTGCTCACAAGCTGCAAGCCTAACTTGTTCTCTACACTGCAGTACAGTTCCAGTGCAAATCCAGGCCAAAAGAACATCCTGTGGGGCTACTTGGTCATCAGTTTCAAATGTCCTTGGAACACGCAAGCCAAGGCAGCTCAGCACTTGTGTTGGGTTTGCGTGGCAAGGTTTGGGTGGCAGGGGAGCTACAGGGGTGGCTTCTGTGAGAAGCTGCTAGAAGCTTTCCTTATGTCCATAGAGTCAATGCCAGCCAGCTCCAAGATGGACCCGCCGCTGGCCACGGCTGAGCCCATCAGTGACAGTGGTAGCGCCTCTGTGAGAACATATTTAAGAAAGGGAAAAAAACTTCTCTGCAAAAACAGCACCTGGAGAGAGCAGAGAGAAGATGCGAGAGAAACAACTCTGCAGACACCAAAGCCAGTGAAAAAGGAGGAGGTGCTCCAGGCGCTGGAGCAGAGATTCCCTTGCAGCTCATGGTACAGACCGTGGTGAGGGAGGCTGTGCCCCCAGTCACCCTGTGCCCCTGCTGGGGAGAAGGTAGAGAACTCAGGAGTAAAGTTAAGCCTAGGAAGAAGAGAGGAGTGGGGGGAAGGTGTTTTTAAGACTTTGTTTTATTTTTCATTATTGTACTCTGATTTGATTGGTAATAAATTAAGTTTTCCCCAAGTTGAGTCTGTTTTGCCTGTGACAGTAGTTGGTGAATGATCTCTCCTTGCCCTTCTCTTGACTCACAAGCCTTTTGCTCTCTTTTCTCTCCCCAGTCCAGCTAAGGAGGGGGAGTGGTAGAGTGGCTTTTGTGGGTACCGGGCATCTAGCCAGGGTCAACCCACCACAGCACCTTTTGAAATGCATTCTTCTTCTTCAAGAAGAATGGAAAGTAGGTTTCTTCTTCTCTAGAGCTGTTAATAAATTACATTCTACTGCCGGGTTCTTCTCTTATTATCAGTACTGATATTTTCTGGGAATGGAAATCGATGAGGCCCACCTGAAGAACACCCAGGAACACTTGCTGCTTACAGTCCACATGGGTGCTATCTCTTCACAAAGGACAGAAAGGCAAGCAGACCTCTTTCAGTAGCTGACTGAGCATTAACCAACTCATCTCTGTGTCTCTCTCTCTCCTGAACCTGCAGCATTAGACTCTAGCAGTTGAAACTTCAGCCTGAAACACCAATTGCACTGAAAACAATACATGACCATTATGCCCAGTAGTACCCCTCCAAAGCCAACTCACCTCTGAACCCACTAGCGAGGCCCCATGTGGCACTGGAACACGCACTCCAGAGCACTGAAAAAGCACTACACACATAAGCACTGCCAGGCTTCCCATGCACACTGCTGCTCTTCTGCAGATTCTAAAAGAAGCACCCAGGGAAGGGGAAGGTGGGCAGGATGCAGAGTACCTTATGCCTCTGGTCACTACCAGGATCTGCTCTTTCAGAGGGGTACAGACAAAGCGAGAGAGTTAAGAGATGACCTCTGAAAGAAAGACCATGCAATTGTTTCGGAAAAGCTCAGAAAAATAACAGGTTGACAATGTATAGATTAAGGCCATAAGCAAAACTTCACAAAAAAAGAAATGTCTCTGTATAGCTTGAATTGCACAAAGTAATTTTAGATTTATCTGTACAGTATCACATACTGCATAGCAAAAAATACTGACATATTTCCCATTTTGAGACACCTTTCAATGTAGTAATTGCCAGGACTGGTAATCCTTTCCTTCCTTTCTGCCTGCACAAAACCCAAATTCATCTCCTGTGTTATTTATACATAATGAAAAGAAAGAACGCATAAACTATACTGACACTAACTGTAATCAAGACAATTCACCAAGTAACATGATACTGGAAGTAGTTTTACAGTGTTACTGGGGGAAGGGAGTGTGCTGAAACAGGATATTTACACTTTCTGAATACGTAGGATTTTGAAGTGAAGCTGAAGGGAAAGCTAAGTGAAACTGAAAAAAATCCAAATTTGAATGTCAGTGGGGATACATATTTTCTCACTCTTAAAAGTCTGAGCCTTTTTTCCCTAGAAAATATTGATAGTCAATACTCCTCTTTAAAATTGCACAATATTTAATAATTGCACAATAACTTGTTCATCTCTTGCAGTGAAGGCTGAACGGAAATCCAAAAAATTCACTGTGGTAAAAGTCTTTAGTCAGCAGAAAGTGCTTTGAAGAAAGCCATAAGAACTGGAAGGAAATTTCCAGCACCTGCAGTTTTTGGCTACTGGTGGGTAAAAGAAAGTAAAGTTTTGGGGTATGCTGAAACCTTCGAGGTGAGAGCTGATTTTGCAGTAATTTTTTAAGAGATCTACAACCACTTGCTCATTAACAGCTATAAGGAAAGCAGAACAGCAGTATTAATTTCCGTACAAAAATTCATACGCTTGTGTGTCATGGCTGCATCCCAACCCACCCTTTTGAGTCCAAGATTTTGCAGACATAGGAAATAAGGCTCTCGCTAGATATGAGAAACAGTCTCAGACTGCTTTGCCCCATGTTGTTGCAAAGCTGTTGATTTCCTCTTCCTTTCCTTAACACTACTGAGTATGAGCTTTAACCTCATTTAGCCTCCAAATTGGTTGTTTCTTCTAATAATTCCACTCCTCATATTGTTTGCAAGACAGTTAAATTGAAAAAAAAAAAGTTTTCTGATTGAAGTCTGGGTGTTATATTCTATTTCTAGATATAAGTATTGGGGTTTCCATCTGTTCTCAGAAAATTGTGTGGGAAATGAGCTGATGACCTGTTTCCACAGAAGTAGGTACCACATACAAAAGGACTTCATTCTGCATGTTTACCACAAACCCACCGAAGCTGCTGGTCTGTTTGGAGGTCAGTTAATTCATCAATGGATCTCCAGCTGCACTGACAGGCATATGCTCGCGCTCCTTTCTTCTTTATCATCTTCGCTCTTAGTTTACTGAGCTCAGGCATGTTATTCCTGACAATGAAGTGAATTCAGTTTAGGATCATGCATTTTTTATTTTAATAAAAAAGATACATTGGGCCATTTCAGTTCAGAAAAGCTCTTAAGAACATTTCTGAGTACCACTGTTACGAAAGAATTTAGGGATATGTTTAAATTCTGTTTTGAACACAATCCTTCCCTGCGAGCAGTCTCGGTGCATAGTTGCTGTATTCTCAGATCAACTGGAGATCGATGTTTTTGTAAGCCATGTTCTCTGTCGGGTTTAGAGACCCTGGATCATTGTCCAGAGAAAGAGCTGGGAAGAATACCAGGTAGAGTTAATTATCATGTTAAGAAATTATTTAAAAATGTATTTGTCTCACCAAACTTACTGTAAAAATCCCTATGCACAATAGGCACAACTACAGAGTTAAACTTCTCATCAGGAACTGTTACAACAGGATGATTGTTGAAGTGACTGAAATGAAATGGCCGTAAGAGAGAAGAATGTACATCAGATTCCTGTGCAAGCTCCCACAAATGAAAAATCAGCATGGCTATTGCAAAAACAAGTTGCTTCAAAAAACAAGTGAAAATTTAGCATTTTAACTATCCCTGCTCTCATGACCTCCTGCTGCCATCAATTACTGGTCACTGAATTGCTCAAAACCAACATTAACAAGCCCACCTAAATAAAGAAAACCCAAAACAAACATCAAAGGAAGAATTTTTAGAAAAAGGAGGTCAGACATCTGTTCATGGAAGGTAAATGTTTAATCTTTAAGTTTGCTTTTTAAAATTCAGGTTAACCAAAAGAAATAGCAAAATATCTTGCTAAAGATTACAGATTTTAATCAATGCTGCAAGTATTTGATACTAATGCCTTTCATGTCTTTTTTTTCTTATTTTTATTGATTTCAAGACCTCAGAAGCAGAATAATTTAGGCTTTAAGTAAATAAAAAAAATCATATTTTTATTTAACCTTTCCAGCTACCAAAGTAATCTCAGGAGACTACTGTATTTTTAATGCTGCTTTAAATTATAGGGAAACAAGATTTACATTCATAGAGAAATACAAATTTTGAAACTGAAAGGAAAATACAGGAAAAACCTAACATGTAATACAAGAGAAATAACGGAAAAGGAGTTGAAGTAGCTCTGACTGTTCTGTTCCAGCTGTCACGCGCCCTGGTGGCCAAGCACAGACTGAACACACCCACTGCCTCCATCAGAGCCTGTACTAAAACAAGAGGAATCCAAATTCGGTGCCTGTATTAGGAGCATGCCTACTACTCTACCCTTCACTAAGTCTCAGCATTAGGTACAGTTCTAGAGAAGCTGGAAATAAGAACTCCTTAATTTAAGTCTTCAAAAAAATTTAAATAATTAAAGACCTCACAATATGACAGGAAAACAAGAGTCTCATTCTATTTAATCAAACCTTGCTTCAAAAAGAAGTCTGTTAAGAAATCAAACTATGTGATTTTCACTGAACATGACAGCATAATTCTTGATACTTGAAAAAATAAAATCTGACTTGAAACAATCAGTCTGTATGACTGAAGGACTGGTGAGAAGTACACACTGAACAGTCCTGCATTCATTTTGTAGGCTTCCTGCAATGGCACACGAGAGGCCAAGCCATCACACAGATTATCTGCGTATTTCAGCAGTAAAGTTGCCTTTTGATCCATTAAACTTCAATTCTTTTTAAAAGCATAGAGGGAGAATAATGGAGGAAGAAATGGAAAGGCAGGAAAACAGACTGTGGGAGGTGTTGCACCCCCCTCCCAGCAGACCTTCCCACCTGATCACCGAAGAGGTTGCATATGCTCTCCTTTTTAGGTAACAGAGGCGTGGTCTGGACTTCTCATCTTTCCTGTTCCCATCAAGCCTCAAAGCACAGTAACACAATACTAATACCAAACCCACCTCAGACATACCTGAAAAAAAGATAATCACAGGACTGATCCCAGATGTAGTCATTGAAAAGTGACACATGGAAGTCACAAGCAGTACAACGTAGTCGATCACACGTTCTGGTCAAAAAAGAACAGAAAGTTCCAAGAGCTTATTACAATCAGAGAAGCTACACAGTTCATAATGGTTTTAAAGTACAGTGCTCACTCAGAAACACTAGAAGCAAGGTTACCCTGTAATTATTTTTTTTTACATATCTGGCCTGGCCCATTCATTATGGTATGTGTTTTAACATATGTATTATTTTTACAGGCTCCTAACCTCACTGAACACATAAAATAAACCAATATTCTCTTGATACATTCTCTTTGGTCCTCCTCCCTGGCATGGCACTTGACCAGCATCCAAATATGCATCAAGTGCATAATTACTTACTACAAAAAATCCTACATGGAAATGCAATAATGTTATATAGGATGTTGGGGATAAATCTTTAAAGTAGCTCTCCTACTGAGTTCAGCTGCAGTTGCAAAGCACTCTGGCTATTTTCAGTTCAGGCTCTGCGATGATTTAAACCAGCTCACTGATTTAAGCTACATACTTGGCATCACATAGAAGGCTGAAGGGAGGCAAGAAAAAATAACAATACAGCAGCAATTTTCTTAACTACATGTTTTGGACTTTTGGAGTCTCATATCTCATTTGCACACATCTTTCAACTCTCAAATGAACAAAAGATCTATGGGTCAACAACAGAGGACTGGAAGGGACCAGCTGACTTCAACTGCAGCTACAGGCAGGCACGTGTCCAGATGAATGCAGGGCTGTCCTGTCAAGTTCAAACACAGAATGCTGGAGACACAGTTGTGAATAAAAATAATGGCAAAGCAAGCAGAACTTTTCATGTTTCCTACCTTTTTGAAATATTTGTTCCTATGCCATTTGGTGAAGAGCTTCCACCTAGGTACACTGGACAGCATCTATATGGATTTCATTAAAAAACAGCAAATTATAGCAAAACATTTTGGAGAAAGTAGTACAATACAACTCAGTTTAACAGCATGGTATTTCTAAAATAATATTTATTAAATATAGGCAAAACATTCAAATGTCTATCAACTATAGAATTTTAAAATTTTCATTATCAAGGTGTTCAAAGAAAAACTTTATGACAACCACTGTCTATACCAAATATATACAGGAGTATATACTGCAGCATCTGATAAATGTGTATGTTCCTAAGGCAAAGGATGCTGTTGTTCAGTAACTTAAATAGTTAATAAATTTATAGCAAATAATTTTGACCACATGAAAGCACATTAGTAATTCTTCAAAATTATCTTTGTTTTTTATTTTTTAAATAATGCTTCTCTAAATAGACAGTCTTTTCCTTAATTAATGTCAACACAGATTAAACAGTAGCAATACTATCAGACTGACAAGTTATAATCAAGCTATGTTCAACTAGATAAAATTTTTCACTTACCTTTTCCTGTAAGCTTGTATAACAGCACTATTGCTTTCAGGTGTGAGACTTGCAGAGTTAGACTTCAATTTCTATTTAAAAAGCAATCAAGGAATAAAAGGCAGCATTACAGCAAAGTAACAATATTCTGTTCTACTTAATAATCAGGAGTCACAAAATCCCAGTCACACCAAAAGGGGACTAAGAATCTGGGAATTTTTTTGCTCAGGTTTCTGTGAGGCTCTTTGGGACAAAAGCTGCTGAAGTAACAGAAAAATGAAGAACGAGGCTTCTCTTCCCATACTGAATTCCCAGCTTTGCCTGAAGGAATCCAACACCACATGATCACTTTGACTTTACAATCAAGACTTAGTATTTCATGCCCTCTTTTTAATAATTTTTGCTTTTAGAAACAGTTTTAATTTAGGAATTTTCTACCTCAGTCTTCTTGAGCTTTTGTGTTACTGAAAACACATCAAGGATTTGTATTATTAAAAAAGATAAAGTGTCTTTGAAAAGTTTCTTATTTGTTGCACAAAAACCAGTTTGACTTCGAGAATACTGGAGAGGAGAGTCAATGGGCAAAAATTGAAATACAAGAAATTCCAGTTAAACATATGAAAAGAAAACTTCTTTACTTCTTGAGAGGGTGGTCAAAAACTGGAACAAGTTACTCAAAAAGGCTGTAGAGTCTCCACCCTTGGGGGTATTCAGAAGCCATCTGGATGTGGTCCTGGGCAACCAGCTCTAGGTAGTCCTGCTTGAGCAGGTGGTTGGATCAGATGACCTCCAGAGGTCCCAACCTCAACCACTCCGTGACTCTCTGATATTTGACACTATGGTCTATCTTGAACTAGCATTTGCTTTAATTGCCTGTTACTGCCTAGGTAAGACCATCTTGTATCTCTCCTCTTCCTCACTATAGGATTGCTGCATTTTCCTTTCTGCTTTTTTTTTGAAGTTTATCCTACAGCTTGTTTTAGTTCCTATTTTGCTTTAAACCAGTTTTAGTTTATGGTGCTTTTCTCTCCATCGCTGAACCTCATTCATTCTGGATTTCTCCAGACTCCTACTCACCAGAGGTGTTTTGGTGAAGCTGCTGTCACTACAGATTTCATCAATAATGTCATCTATATCTTCTTCACTGCTTCCAGCGCTCATTAACAGTTTAGCTGATCTGAAAAACAAACAAGTCAGCCTTCATTTTGTAGCATGACCAGAACAGTAGTATCCTGTAGTATCTAAGGTAGGCTATCCAAATCATGACTGAACAGATGTAAACTGCAGGATGATGCCTTTCAGTCCCTGTTGAACCATCCCATCATAGGTCTTTTTTTTTTTTCTTCCTTCTTTTATCTCCAGCCACTTCCAACCCTGAAGAAAACTATGATAATATAACCCATGCTGCACTTATTGAGCAACAAATTGGACAACCCTGATTTTTCACATTAATCTTCAGCAGTAGGAATATAAAAATGTCAGAGGGAGTTCTCTCCTCATGCTATACAACCACAAGGGGTCTGAAGGAATTCCTGCCAAACTGTATGATTTAGAGAGATTGCCTGCACTTCGTTTTCACTCACATGAGGAGTCTTGTCACTCAAGTGTGCTGTTTGCTAGCTCTTTGTCAAAGAAAAGGAGGCCTGTAGCACTGCTGCGTCAACCAATTGAGAATATATCTACTCCTGAGAAAGAAGAAAACTGTGATTTTTTAAAATACTGTAGGTCAGATTGACTAAATTTAGGTGCTCATCTAACCATTACGCAAACAACAGGGAAGTCCAATAATGTGGCCAAAGGTAGTGGGGTTTCTGGTCTTTTATTAGTCATTTGGCTCTTCAAGATCCCTGTCTGGGACTCTGAGACGCCTGTTGGTAAGTGCTCAGCAGCCCACCTGTGGAGACACCTGGCCAAGCCCCTCTGGTCCACAGACCGTCCAACTGGAGCGTGACACACCTGTGAGGGCCAAATCGGAAATCTGAGGGTTGGGATGGAAACCTGAGGGCAGGCAAAGACCGCTGTGAGGGCTGGGACGGCAGCGATGTGGAAGACTGCGTAGTGATGGCTGTCACCAGTGTCCCTGTCACGACTGAAACTGTCGGTATTCAGACCGTCATTCTAAAAATTATGAAACCTGAGGTGGATACATGGAGTTGTAGGGTGTAAGTTACGTGCTTACTACAGAAGATACGGTTAATAGAAAAAGTGTGAACAGAATACATAAATGACTTAAGTATCAACAGAATAAAATGTTGGATAATACTCTTTCTAAAAGTTCTTCCCGTTCTAAATCTCAAGATTTATGGATATTTTATGTATCATGAGGTCACTTATACAGCCAAGTAACCCCTGATCCTGACCCACAAGCAGATCAGTGCAGCTTTTAACGCCATTTTTAATCGCCGCTGGGATACCCCACAGAGACAAAGACTGTCCAAACTAACTCAGCCCCCTGGCACACGACTCGGCTGTTTAAAAATAAGTAAGACAGGGGATACTCGCTGACCACCGGCCAGTGTTTCGGTTCCCGAACCTGGATATTTTCACTTCCCGAGGCGTCTCGCCGTACGCCGCCCCGCTCCCTCCCCACAGGGCGGCTGCGCAACACCCCCGCGCCCGCCCACCCGCTCGGCGGGGAGGTGCGTGAGGGACCGCCGCAGGACCGCTAACCTGCCCTCCTTCGCCGCTGTCGCCCCCTCCTCCGCCTCGCCGCCGCCGTGCCGTTGGCGGCCCGCAGTCGCCGGCCCCGGCAGGCGGCAGAGCCTCTCCTCCACTTCATCCAGTAACCGGTCCAAGTCGTCCGCCATCTTGCCGCCGCCAGCGGTTGCCAAGGCGCCCCTCACCGCCGGCCCCCGCAGGGGCGGAGTTTCCGCGGCCGGCGGGATGTGAGGGGTGCTTGTGGGCCTCCTGTGGAGCTCGCTTGCGGCTGGCCTCTCCGCATGCCATTTGCCCCAGCTCCGGGAGAAGAGAATGAAAGGGAAAGAAAAAAATACATTGAGAACCCAGCCGTAGTCGGCAGGATTCGAACCTGCGCGGGGAGACCCCAATGGATTTCTAGTCCATCGCCTTAACCACTCGGCCACGACTACGCATGCTGAAATATTTTACCCTGCCCCACTAGGCCTAGTCGCAGGGCCTGCCGCCGAGCCAGGCCGGACCGGGCCGCTTCGCCTCGGCCAGCTGCCTCAGAACGGGCCGGGGCGGCACGGACGGGCCGCTGTCACGAGCGTTTCAAATCCCTGGCGGGAGAAGCCTCTTTTTTGTATAGTTTAGAAACACTTGTTGTGACAATGGCCCAAGCCCCCTTAGAAACAGGTACGCTCCCAGGCAGGTGGCCCTGGCAGTGCCCGGGGAACTCAGGGCAAGCTCTGGCACAGCGGGAGAGGCCGGCAGCACCGGCCCGGGGGTGGCTGGTTCCAGCTGGTTCTGGCCGGTTCTGGCCAGTTTCAGCCGGGGCACTGAGGGAAGCAGCTGCAGCCCCACACCGCCTCCTGCTTGGCCGTGGGGCTTCTGAGGCATCGTTCAGGAGTCCTACAGGCCTCCCTTTCCCTGACAAATAGATAACTTAAGCAAGTGGGATTTTTTTTTCCCCTACCTTATTTAGCATTTTTGAGGAAAGTGTTGTTTGCAGTCAGTTGTTTGTAGAGCTGGGGTGGTGTTGGCGCAGGTAGAGCAGGTCAGAGTTCTGAAGCTGGGGTTTTGGCAGGGAGGTGGTTCTAGATCAGGCTCTAGATTGCTTTATGGGTCTAGACCACGATCTTGCTCACTCGTTGGTTCTAGATAGCGTTCTAGATAGCCTTACAGTTCTAGAGCATGTTTTAGCTCACTTATGGTTCTAGAGAATGTTCTAGCCCGCGTTCTAGATCACTTGATGGTTCTAGTTCCCTTGTTGCTTCTATAAAGACACAGCTAGTGGCACATTTGAGATTTCTGCAGCCTTTCCCCCCCTTCCTGCCAGTCTTGACAGATTTCAGACCCTTGCCCTTCACTGAGAGCAGATGACTCCTAGTTTCAGCAGCTGGAAGAGTACTGTGTGATGGACCTGGTGCTACACCTTTGCTGTTATTTTCCTGTGTGAACACAGAGCTGCAAACCCTGCTGTGCATTCAAATGCTGTTTCCACCACACACGGAGTGTTTCTCTGCACGATTAGGGTTCATACTCCCTTGCTGGTGCAAACACACCGTATCTGAACATGCCCATTGCTACCAGGTTTGCTCTAGTACGAGTCAGTTCTACAAGCTGCATGTCCGTAGCTCCTTCTCAGCGCGGCTGCCGGCAGCTGAGGCATGAAGCATTTATGCTGTTTGCAGTATTTGGATTGTGTTTGTGCAGTGGCACTGGAAATACCAGTTATTTGTGAAAGAGCAAAGCCCATTCTCATGGGAGCAGATCTTTGCTGATATGTTCATATCTGGCTGAAAATCAAGAGTGGCCAAAACTGGAAACCAGAACTATTTTTTTTTCCTGAATTTCAAAGTGGATAGGAGCATTAAAAATCCTGTCCAGAACCCAAGTACTACTTCCTATGCATCTAAACATCAGACCTGCTTAACGGGATTTTCTTGGATCCAAAAGGGCAGAAATCTCATGGAATTTTTGCCAATTTGAGGTTAAATTTATTGTGGTACTTGGGAATCTCATACTGCTGGCTTTCAGACTTTGTCCTTGGGCTCTTCCTAACTGAAACCTGCACTAAACTCATCTTTCATCTGATCTAAGCTAGGGGCTGACCATTCTCCATTATAAGAAATGGTGCTTTATTGAAAAGGAACAGATGAGCAAGAACCACAGATTTGGGAAGGAGAGGTTAGGCATCAGCAGAGCGGAAGGAACAAACAGCAGAGACAATCCCTTATGGAGACTCTACCAGCATCCAAAATTACAACTGCAATGGTGCAACGTCACTGAGAGGGGACTGCCCACGGTGTGACTGTAAAGGACTCACTGCCTGACAAAGGCCCTGAGAAGGGAAGGCCTTGGGATGTCTCAAACATGGTTGTAAAAAGGCAATAATCCTATTCCTTGCTGATAAGAAGCAGCGATGAACGCACCAAAGGCTTTACTCCCCTCACTAACCAAGGACAAACTTTTGCTTAACAAGGTTGTCACCTCCAGCTCGAAGACATCAACAAGGTGTTCAAGAAACGTGTAGATATGGTGCTTCAAGACATGGGTTAGTGGGCTAGGTGGTCTTGGGTTGATGGTTGGACTTGATGATCCTTGAGGTCTTTTCCAGTCTTAATGATTCTATGATTCAATGATAAAACTGGGTCTCGCCTACTGCCATGTTAATAAATCCAGACAAACACAGGAGATGTCAGTCACTGGTCTTCCAACATGTGCTCCAGACTCCCAAGTCTTCCGAGACAAACGGAAGGTCAGGTGTCTCAAGGTGGGCCCACCACCAGCATTGTCAATGCAAATGCTTGGAGACAAGCGATGGAGCTGAGTGCAGTATATTACTATATTTGATTAGAAACCCAAGGAAGCAATTTTGAGAGAGAGAGGTCCTGTTAAGCAAAACAAAGCATTGCCGTCTCCTCAGGTCAGCTGAGACACAAAGCTCGGTGCTTGCACTCCCCCCTTGCCAAGACTGTTCAAAGTTTGTCAGCCTGTGATGAAGTGGGGACTGCAGTCCTTAACATCTCCAAGCAAAGCCTCTCAGTTACAAGGTGTTTTACAATTCTCCTGGTATTCCACGTAATGAGTTGCAAGCCCTGTTTGAATTGCCCCGTACTTAAGCTTTTATTTCATCGTTCCATTTTCCTCCCCATGCATCTTGGGGCTTCATTAATACCCCAGCCCATATCATGGCAGTGCTGCTGGGGGAGATCTGCTGGGTAGAACAGTTGTGAGCCTTCCTTGGGTTGATGTGATGGAAGAAACTAAATAGTGTTGATGCTGCTCCAGCTCTTTTAAGTGGTCCCTTGGTCAGGACTCGGTGTCATGTAGGTAAATTCAATCCAGAAGAAGTGGATTTTTTGGCGGAATTTTTACATTCATCTCTTGCAGCTGTGGCGAGTTTAAACTAATCACAAGTCTCCCTGGTATGCTATCATCTCTGTAATTTGAAAAAGGATCAGGAGCCCACAGGCTTGGAAAATCTTGAAGAAACTCTTGTCCTGAAATATATCATCACATGTGGAAAAGACCACTTGCTGCATCATCTTAAAGGAGCTTAAGAATGCCGAAATCCAGTATCATTCTGGCATTCTTTCAAATGGCCTTAGAAATCCGAGTACATTCTCTTTGGACTGCAAAACAGTTTCTTTCCCTTTCCATCAATCTTGTGGCTGTCAATGTGTCTGCTGCAAGGTGCCAAAAATGTATGGAGTGTCTATGGGATAACAGTGCCAAAGTCAGGGGTGCCTGAAGACCTTCTCCCACGAACCCTCTGCAGCATTTGCTCAGTTAGAAAGCATTTGAAACAAAACAAAAAAAAAAAAAAGAAAAGGCACAGACCTTTAACAATTCCTTACACTGCAAAGATTATTTTTGTGCAGATTGCCGCCTGCTGTTTAGAGTCTTGTTGTTCAAAACTTCTGAAAGGCCTGATGCAATCAAAGAGGCTTACTGGGTCAAATTGATTCCAGACCAGTCCCTGGAATCACACCGAGGTGAATCTGACATGCGGGGCCTTCAGCTAAGCTGTGGCCAGGAGGAGAAAGGAGTTGAGGTCACACGCTGAATTTTGCCCTCTCTTAGGAAATGAGTGAAGTTGCTTGTGCACATCGTGCCTCCCACTGATGGCTTGGGGCTTATATTGGTGCAAACAGAAAAGTTACTGACTGCTGAGGGCTGGAAAAGTACAGAATGACCGCTTTGTCTGATGGTGCTGGGGTGTTTTTTTTTTGGTTTTTTTTTTTGATACTTTCTCAGTGTATCCTTAGGAAGAGAGGACAGAAAGCTGGAAGGGTGTCCTGGGTGGAAGCCATCATGTTCTCTAAGCCTCAAGCTACTGCAAGCCTTCTCAGTGGTATTGATAAAACTGGATTTTGCCACCACAGTGATGAGGACAAAAAAACTTCCTAGGGCAGGATGTTAATTTATTTGCCTCCTCTGTTTTCTCTGGGAACAAAGGGAGCCTTAACTGAGGTTGAGCAGAGCTTTCCTCAGCCCTCTTCTCTGAATGATGAGCTCTCCAGGGGTCAGGTGATGACAGAGTTCAGCAGAGCCAGGGAATACCAAAGCTGTCATTTTCTCCATGCTACCTGCTGCCAGCCAGGAGGGAAATGATGTCAGGGAGGCACTCTTCTTTTTGATGTAGTGACGGCATGTTGCAGCCCTTTCTGCCTTCCCCTCTCTTGCCCCACCAGCTGGGATGGAGTTGGCACAGTGACTACCTCTCAACCAAGGTGTTCTGCTGCCTCCAGCAAATGTAGAACCAGTTCAACTTCTTTCTCCCAGTCGCACGATATTGCTCTAATCCCATTCCTGGTCACACTCCAGTATAATATCATTTTGAATGACACCACACTTATTTTCCAGTAGTGGTACAATGCATCAACATGAGCAAATTCAGGCCAAATGTAGATTCTTGGCCATAATTTAACCACTAGCAAGCATTTCTGTGGATGAAAGTATTCTGTAGAGATATCAGTTTGGGAGACAACTTCTTGAAAGACCACTTGGCAGCAAAAGTAGCAGCATGTCAAGATTCCTCATATAACGTTATTCGTTTGTGATGTTGAGAGACAGTCTTTGATCAGAGGACAGTTTAAGCTGGAGGCAAATTCAGTCTTGGACTTCACTGCTGATCCTTTCATCAAACGTGCCAGCTCAGAGGGTGGATTTTCTGTTCGGTTTTCTGGCACAGCTGCCTCACCCGTGAGGGATCAGACTGGCATCAGGACTGGAACAACTTTCAGTTACTTTGAACCTTCCCTCAAAATAGTAATTTCATGGTCAGGGTGTGTGAGCACCCACCAGCTGGTCCCTGGGATACCCGGTTCTCTTACAAAGGAAGATATTCCTGAGGAGAGCAGGTAAGTGTCCAGAGTGACAATCTGAGCCCTTGCTGTCAGGGGTTAACATACTTTTGGGTGTTTGTAGCCACACATGCCCATTTTCAAACGAGTGCAACAGTGTGGGGCTTACCAAGGGAAGCAAAAGATTTTCAGGACATTATAAAAAGCAAAAAAACGCACTTATCTGGGGGCTTTTTAATGAACCCGGCACAGTCCTGAAAACTGCTTATAACTGTGACATTTTGATCTCCATGAGGGCATAACAAACATCGTAAAGTCATTTCTGGAAAAAAACCTGTTAGCTTGTAAGGCTGTGTATCAAGGACATCACACTTCCAAATCAATGATAATTATGTGTAACTTCAAATAAAAACGGTGTTGCCAGGCACTGTGCGGCTTTGCTGCACCTGCGTTCTCTGGCACCAAGGGTGTCTGTCCCTGTAAAGTAGAGCAGAGGGAGGCACACGGTGATAAAGCAGGTTAATGCAGAGGAAATTTCTCATCACAAGGAAAAAATGTTTCCATTAAAAAATAGAAATAATAATTACTAGTAATTATAAAAGAATTGGCCTGCGAGAAAGGACCTAAGCTGTACAATGTAAGTTTACTACTCAAGCATTCAGCAGAGGCGAATGAGGCTGTTGTGGAAAAATCCTTCCTTCTTGTTGCCCATTGCACAGCTGCAACGAGAGACAAAAAACATGTGAAGCCATCCTAGCTGAGGGACACAGGAGCTGCAAACAAAGCAGTGATGGTGTTATATCACCCTTGCCAAGGCTGGAAAATATTTTTCAGGGATGATTCTGCAGATGAGTTGTGAGCTAGGAATAACTAGCCCATAAGCCATGGGGTTGTGGTGCCAGTATGTATGTGAGGGGGATGATTGCTGCTTGTGTGAACTCCACACTAGCATCTCACTCTTTGGCAAGGCCAATTCACATTTTTCTTCCTCAAGCGCCAGGATGCTGCATCTCAAAGGGAGTAGGAGGTGGCAGTTGACAGGGTTGGTGTTCTCACACATCAGATTCCAGATACACTCTCTTGTTTTACTGCATAACATTTGCCTGGCTTCATTTTCTGAGCACAGGAATCCTGTTCAGTGAAAATCTGGGTTAGGCAGAATCACACCTGTGTAACATGAATGCTATTTGTGTGTGTGATTTTGGACAGGCTTTTACGTTTAAAATGACTTAGGAGAATGTCAAGAGGAACAATGTCTTTTGCGTCTGAAAGCCTCCTTATGAAACCTCTCACTAGGAGCTCAAGAAATGCTAAAAGGAGACCTTCATGTCTGTAAGTCAGTAATGAAGTTTTCATTTGGACTTGAAATAAACAGGTTTTTTCCAGTGCAGTTAATAACAGCGCAGTTTTCAGAAGGGGGAACGATTAAGGGCAAAGTGAAAATTAACAGCGAGAACCCCACTGATTTCAGCGGGATCAGGATTTCACACAGAAGGTGCAAATCCAGTCCATCTCACTGTATCTATTCCTTGCCTGAGGACATGAACTCGTAGCGCTCCTTCCAGCTGCAAGTCGCGTCTCCCAGCAGAGGGCATTGCAGGGTGACATTACTGTTTTTTAGGACAAGCTGGCAGAATGTAAACTGAACTTCAAGGTGTTGTTAGGCCGATCTAAAATTTATTTTAATGACCTCCACTGGGAGAGTACATTATCAGTCATTTAAAACCAAAAGATGCTGCTAGCGAACTCGGTAGTTGGAAGATAAAAGAGTTTTTCTTTACACTCTAAAAAACCTTAATGCCTGAAAGAGCAAACTAATTCCAGAAGACATTTGCTCTTCAGTGTCTCTATCACACAGTTTATTTTCCTGTTTTAAATGACACTGTAGTCTGAATTACAAAGGCTTGTTTCAGGCTGGGATCCTCTTGACTTTCTGTAAAAACTAATAAGCTATTCCTTATAAAAATGAAATGGAGAATTAAAGTAAAAATGATGCAAGCAACAAGGCAAAGACAGAAACTTCATCACTTGCAGTAGATGTGAATGACAAATTAATTTCAAAAAGTGGATATAAGAAAGGAGATTTTTAAAAAGACAGGAGTGTGCTGTGTATGAAACTTAGAATCTGTGGGGTACCCCAGGTACCCAGGTACCCTGGGGCAGTGCATAGTCTTCAGTGCCAGGTTTCTGTCTTTCCTGCCACCTCTGCCCCAAGCCCTGCAGCCCCCCACATTACATCTCAGGAACACATCCAAGGGACAGACAGGGATGTATCAGCCACACAGGGCAGATAAAGTGTCCTCTGACCCTGTCCCCACATCCTAGCCAGTCCTGTCCTGTAACAGTAGTGCCAATCCACTTTCTGGAGGCAGTGGGTTTACTGTACATGGTCAGGTTGACTCCACAACACAGGTATCCCATTAGGTCTCTGTCTGCAGGCAGCGTTTAGTCCAGTTTATTGTGTGGCCACCCAGCAAACTGAGCACATGCCTTGGAAGAGGAGAGTGAGGGACTGAGGGGAGAAGGGGGTGCTGAGAGGTGTGTGGCACAACAGTACTCCCTCTTGGTTAGCATTTGTTCTTTGGCAGGTCACAAGAGGATTCAGCATGTTCGGTAGTCAGTACTGTCATTGTAGTTTTACAGATAGGGAAACTGAGGCACACAGAATGTTATATCGTGGCCAGACTCATCAGGAAAAATCAGGACAGAAGTTCTAAGAGCACTCCCACCTTTCATGTTGCTGAAGTCTCAGTTTAGCACACTGTACACTCGCTGGGCTGCACCACATTTATGTGCAGCTGTGAGAAACACTTGCAAACTTAAAAAAGTGCAAGTGAGTAAGAGTTAAAAAGCAAATTCTCCCACCTTGATTTTTGATAGCATTCTCACTCAGGTAAGTTTCCAGTGTTAAAACCAAAGGGTCTTGAACAGAGCAAAGGTCCTGAATTTGAATTTCAATGAATGATACTGAGGGAGTGGTTGGAGTATTTTATAAATAACCTAAAAGCACCTAATAGGCATTCTGCTCTGGAGGACTTGAAAGGACTGTAACCTTTCCTGCAGTTTAACAACACTTTTCTCCATAAAACTAACTTAAGAGAAATTCCCTGCATTCCCACACTGAACACTTAGCAGTCTTTTCAAACTTATGATATAGCAGTAAATATAGCTTATAACCATAAAATTAAGGTTATGTGGACTTGTAACTTTTTATTTTATGCTAGCTCTGTGGGCCACTAGCAAATTCTACAGGGGTTACTGTCCTGAAGTCTGCAATGAATTACATGAGTAAAGTAAGAGGAAACAAAATGCAAAACAGAAAAGAACCCTCTTTCTTTAAAAAGACATCTTAGGTATTTAAGGGGAGAAGGGCAAACAAAGTGAAGGGGAATTCACCATGAAATTCACAATTTCTCATGCTCTACAATTTCAATTTCTTTTAATGTACTTCTTTGTGCTCTACAGGGAACTTGCTAGCTTATGTGGCTGACATTGTGCCCGTGGTGTGTTTAACGGCTACAGAACAACTCAAGAAAGGGTGATAGATCTCATGTAAAGAGCAGTGTTTTATTGGAATGCTACCAATGGGATTCTGGCAACCTGTGCCAGGTGAGACTCAAACATTGTGCAAAATTTAGATTATATTTACTGTAGTGTACTAAAAAAAATGGTTTTCGCGTATCTGCATCCTTGCAAACTGTATTATGGATTGTGAAGTTACAGAGCTCCTGGCTTCTACAGAAAATGTGCACTGCTTTTATTATGTGGTTTTACAGTGCCTAGAAAACCTTTGGCTTTCCAGTAATGTAACTGTGAACTAAAACATAATAAAGACAGTCTGCCTTTTTTCAGTAGTGACTGCAGAGTCAAGGTGCTTCAGCTTTTGGGTTCCTGAACAGAAGCTCTTTAAAGTCTTCTGCTTTTAAGAAAATAAGTGACCAGAATTTTGTGGAAATCAGCCCTTTCTGGGGTAAATTTGTGACCTTCTCCCAGTAGTTCTGTTGTCTTGAAAACTCTGAAGGCCAAGAACCACCTAATGAACAGCCTTGTTTGTCATAAAAGCTCACTTTACTGAAATCTCTGTCTGGCTTCTGCAATGATTACAAGCATTTGGACAGAATGGAAATTGGATGCATCTTTACTGACTCAGGCCCGTAGCTAAAAGAAATACAGCCACAGCAGGAGGAGGCTAAGGAAGGGAGCAATTCATTTAATTTTCCAATAGTATTGCAACAACATGGCCATCGTAATTTAAAAGCCTTTGGAACAGTCTTCTTCATTTCCTCCTATCCCACTCCCTCAACTTTTTGTCTTGGTCTGGCTTTTGTTTGCTTCACGCAGCCTGCCAGACCAACCCGAGCCTGCCTGAACCCAACTGGTTAGTCCCTGACGTAATCCCGAATGGTGACCTGTGAGGCTGGCCTAAAGATTTGTCGGGTGGAAAAGGACCCACTTGGTTTTAAAGTGCTGGCTCTGTTTTGTGAGGAGCTGGCAAAGTATGTTTTTCTTTTTACTTTTATAGCTTGTTCCAAAGTCCATGGAGGATACACAGCTGGCTGGCAATACCACAGCTAATTCCATGGCTGCAGAGTCTTAAAAAGCCTCTGGTGATGATGCTCGAAAGCAATGCGCAGAAGTAGTGCATACTATGTAATATGTATGCTGCCTACAGACCTGTGTGCTCTCCACAAATGCACAACATTTGCGAGGTGTTTCATTAATCTGTGGTGGAAATAAAGCACACATTTCTATAGACAGCAAGTTCTAAGTGCTCCTGATATATGTAAATTTTTATTTTACCACACTGCTCCGTGCTCTCCCATCTAATGCCACTGAAAGTGAAAGGCACCTTCCAAACCTGTTTTACATTTTGGAAATTGCTTGCGTGCAGGAGGGAGCAGGCTGGTGTTTTGAAACTCTTTAAATGAATATTCTGATTCCAAATCAATTCACATTTTTCTCTTTGTTTATTGATGATAATTCTGTTTTCTTTACAGTATATTTTTTGGGGGGGGCTTTCTTTTTTCTCGTTGGCTTCTGTGGGATTACTAGTAGTCTGAAAAAGTCTACAGGTCAGAAAGCACACAAATTTACTGAAATTTCACCTAAATCATGATCCAGAAAAGCAGCATGAAAAAAAAATAAACAGTAATAACCCTTATGGAAGTAATCTAATTTTCTCTCTTCTGATCAAGGGGAATTGCAAAAATAATACATGTCTCTGTAGCAGCAATCCCAATGATAATTCTATGAAACATGGAAACCAGACAGGTCTCCCAAACACTTGCTGGTAGCTAGGATGAGGTAGTATGTATTTTCCTGTTGTTGGGTAAAGTCACCCACCCAGTCTTTACATAATGGCCATCTGTGAGCACTGACGTGAGCTATCTTACTGTGAGCATGACAGAGCTCATCACCTTCACTCAACTAAATGTCAGTTTATCTTAATAACATAAAACAAATCAGGGCATCTGCAGCTGAAGGTCACCCTCCAGTTAGATTTAGGTACCTTAAACTTAGATGGGTTTTAAGCACCTCAAGGAGGTAGCAGCCTCAGAGCACGAGTTCTGGGGATTTTGCAAGTGGTGCCTAATTAATTTTTTTTTTAATTTCATGTTTCCTCAGTTGCCTGGAGTTCTGCTGCTAGGCAGCCTCATAGCCATTTGAGTCCTAACATGTAAACCAGTTCTCCAAACGGGACAGATCTTCTAGACGTTCTCAGAGCCCAGCTCTCAGGGACAATATAAATAAATCCTGAAAAGGATGCCACAGAGCCTGCTTTCTTTCAAAAGTTATGGCTATTTCTTCTTTTACCATCCCCTGCCCTTAAAGCCTAGAGATTAATGCCCTTACCCAGAATGTGGAAAATCCAGGTTCAGTTCCATCCGCTGCTCAGAAAAAATCCAGAAATAGTTTTCCCACCCATTTTGGGAAAAGGCTTTAGTCTCTCTTGCTTGAAGAAGTGTTCTCAGTTCCTCTTGTAGTGCAATAAAGAAACCAAGACTCAATGGCTACCATTTAGTGCTTGTTAGTTGTTACCTCAATAGAGTTAGCTTCGAGGTGTTTTTAGGGACACACTTCTCCCATAATATTTTCAGTGATTTTTTCTTTCTTTCACATTGAATAATTCATAGATAGGAAAACATCTCAATAGGCTTTGGAGCACAGACTGGAACCTGAGTTCCATTTTCCCCAGGTGACTGTCCCAGCTGGATATGCAGCCATACTTACATCACCTGAGAGCCTGGAGGGATGTCTTGTGGTTAGGGCAGGGAACTTGAACCTTTCTGGCAGAAGAAAGAACCACTGAAGTGCTACATCCAGTAGGCTATTGTATAAAACACTGGTGGTAGGATCTCTGGTATACCAACTTTTTAAAGACCCTAATGATCTGTGGCTAGTTTCTGGAAAAAGGGCTTCAGGAGCGACTCTGGATCTCAAAGAGAAGGGTTCTCTGCATCACAAAGAAGGGAGCTTCAGCTGTGGGGTGAAAGGAAGCTGCTGACACCCTACTGCTGACCATTTTTCATGTTAGCTAGCTCTAGATATATGTCCTCTTGGTACCGGAGATGTTGGGGTGCCTTCCTGGGATTTCTGGCTTGAACTGCACACATAGGAAGCCTAGCTGTGGAGGGGCTGGTTTGTATTTCAGCACCTACAATTCAGGCACTGTGGCTTTCAGCATTCAGTCCTTGCTTCTTGTATTGTCAGAACTTTTAAATCACAAAGTTGTTTAGTTTAGTGAATCTTGCTTGCCCAAGGCTAGAGTTCATATATACAGTTGTTGGTGTCTGTCTCAGTGGACTGGGATTAAAGAATCTCTTTTCTTTATGTCATTTATCTGGGGAATATATCCGAGAGAAGGTCCAGGTCAGTAGTATTTTTATTTGTAGACAATCCAAGTTGGAACTATTGGTTACCTGCAAGGAATAACCAGCTAATCATTCTGTGGGTACTGCTTAAGTCCATCCTAAAACAGACATCCGTCTTTGGCCCTGGCACAATGTGTGGTAGGGATCTAGACTGGAGCTGGAAAAGGCATAAATAAATGGAATTTAGTCCAAGACTGAGGAAAAGAATGGCATTGGATCATTAGCTTAATAGAGTATTCTTTAGCTATGGCTCCTCTGTGTGAATCAAGGATCTTGTGATGAGCAATGATCTTTCACTTGTGCTTTGGCAAATGCTGGGCAGAGACACTGAAGCAAAAGGTGGTGAGCTGAACAGCTGACTAGGAAAGAAAATAACTGACCTCAAGAAATGCTGATTTAATAAGGGTAAAACAATCTGGGTTGGGCATCAACCAGGTTCAAGAGCTGTGTCCTTTGTTTGCAAGTGATTTCCAGGCAGCTCAAATCCTCCTAGGATATCTCTGTGTATCTGTGGTCTTGATTTTGACTTCTTTTTTTCTTCCCCATCAATTTCTTCCTTCTTTCCTGTTCTTCCTTTTCCTAAGTACCTTCTTGAATTACTTCTTCTTTTTGTATCTCTGCAACCTCACTAGCCAACCAGTGGTCTGAATTCAGGGCCCTGCCCCTAGCCTGTCCTGTCCCCACCTTGTACCCTTTGGGCCCAGGACCCCACTGCTGAAGGCTCAGTACCTCCTTAGCCACAGGTCCCTGGCACTGCTGAGCTCCTGTCCCCTTCCCGCACACACTGGCAATTCGTCCGGCCATCATCTTCACCTGCCCTGGCACCATTCAGGGCACCCACTGATGTCTACCTCATATCCTCAGTGTGTCTCCTCCAAACCTTGAGACCTGGCAATACTTCGGGGTTCTTGTGAGAGAAAGAGGGACAAAGACTCATTCCTAGAGATAAGACATAGCTAGTGGAGGATGAGGGGCAGAGATGAGGGAGAAGCTGCTGTGCTTGCAGGCAGGAATGGAAGAGGAACGGGGGTGCTGAGATGGGCGGACATCTCAGTGAGGGGAACGTTTTCACAAAGAAGCCAGTGGGGGTGGATGAGCTTGGCTGGTGCTTGCTGACTTTATCACAGGCTACATTTATCCAAAAACCAGGGGTGTGTGTGTGTGTGGGGGGAAGTTTCCTCCAGGAGAAAAACTGGGAGGATTTGCTGTTTGTTGGAGACCAAAGTGTGAGCAATTGTCTATGTCTACTACCCAAGCACCAAGCTCCTGTATGATTTTGAAGGTGAGTTATTAGCTTTAGTATAGTTTTAAATTTGCTTTTATTATGTGTTTTTGCAAATGTCCATGCTATAACCAGCATGGGAGAACCAAGACTAGCCAATAAAAGCTGAGCTGCAAAGCAAAGTTGTCCAATGAATGTAAAGTGAAGTTTTATATAATCATACATTTTATAATCATTATGATGACTTGTGATTGTTTTCCAGGCAAGAAATTACAATACTGTAAAAGTGCACCTGCAGCAAGGCTGTATTTTCTGTATAGTTCTGATGGAAAATGTGAATCATGGATTATTACATTTTCGTGTGTTGCTTTTTTTTTCTTTTTTTTTTTTTGTAAGTCATGGGTTTTCTATTATTTATTATGATTCCTTTAGGACAACACAGGAGTCTTGAGTATTAAATGCGTTCACACACTCTGGGGTACCTGCATGTAGTTTACATGCAATTTATGGAAAAGAAGATAAGTGTTTGAGAAGACTGAATTCTACAGCCACTGGAAACTGTAGGGAGAGAAATTTTTACAGCTAGATCTCACAGCCTGAGTTAATCTTAATCACAATCACACTGGTATAAATCCAGAGTAACTCCACAGGGAGCTTAACAGGGTCCTGACCACACCACTGTTGAAATAAACGCAGCCTAGCATGTTGCAAGCCACACTTTGGTGGAAATATACTTTTGTGGATGTATGCAAGCCCAGACAAGTTCACATGCAGGATCCCAATTGTCTTTTATAGTACTATTTCCTGGTGCCCTGCTGGAGTTCCTGGTGACCAAAGAAGCATAATACAAAGCTACAGTACAACTCTAGAAAATATAGACCTAAGAGAAAACTTTAATTAAAATATTACAGAAATCATAGAATTGTTTGGGTTGGAAAAGACCTGTAAGATCATCAAGTCCGACCATTAATCTGGCACTGCCAAGCCCACCACTAAACCACATCCCTAAGCATCACATCTACACGTCTTTTAAATATCTCCAGGGATAATGACTCCAACCACTTCTCTGGGCAGCCTGTTCCAATGCTTAACAACTCTTTCAGTGAAGAAATTTTTCCTAATATCCAATCTAAACCCCCCTGGTGCAACTTGAGGCCATTTCCTCTTGTCCTATCACTTGTTACTTGGGAGAAGAGACCAACACCCACCTCACTACAGCCTCCTTTCAGGTAGTTGTAGAGAGCAATAAGGTCTCCCCTCAGCCTCCTTTTCTCCAGGCTGAACAACCCCAGCTCCCTCAGTCACTCCTCGTGAGACTTGCTCTCTAGACCCTTTACCAGCTTTGTTCCTCTTCTTTGAACACACTCCAGCATCTCAATGTCTTTCTTGTAGCAAAGGGCCCAAAACTGCACACACTATTCAAGGTGTGGCCTCACCAGTGAGGAGTACAGCGGGATGATCACTTCCCTAGTCCTGGTGGCCACGCTGTTTCTGATACAGGCCAGGATGCCATTGGCCTTCTTGGCCACCTGGGCACACTGCTGGCTCACATTCTGCCGGCTGTTGACCAAGGCCCTCACATCCTTTTCCACCAGGCAGCTTTTCCACCCACTCTTCCCCAAGCCTGTAGTGTTGCAGAGAGTTGTTATGAGCCAAGAGCAGGACCCAGCACTGAGCCTTCTTGAATCTCATACAATTGGCCTCAGTCCATCGATCCAGCCTGTCCAGATCCCTCTGTAGAGCCTTCCTACCCTCAAGAAGATCAACACTCCTGCACAGCCTGGTATTGTCTGCAAACTTGCTGAAGGTGTACTCAATCCCCTCATCCAGATCATTCGTAAAGATACTAAACAGAACTGGCCTCAGTACTGAACCCTGAGTGACACCACTTGTGACCAGCTGCCAACTGGATTTAACTCCATTCACCACAACTCTTTGGGCCTGGCCATCCAGCCAGTTTTTTATCCAGTGAAGAATACACCCACACAAGCCATGAGCAGCCAGTTTCTCCAGGATAATGCTGTAGGAAATGGTGTCAAAGGCTTTACTAAAGTCTGGGTAGATGACATCCACAGCCTTTCCCTCATCCACTAAGCGGGTCACGTTGTCATAGAAGGAGATCAGGTTAGTTAAGCAGGACCTGCCTTTCATAAACCCACACTGACTGGGCCTGATCACCTGGTTGTCCTGTACATGCCACATGATGGCATTCAAGGTGATCTGCTCCATAACCTTTCCTGGAATCGAGGTCAGGCTGACAGGCCTGTAGATCCCCAGATCCTCCTTCCAGCCCTCCTTGTAGATGCACATCACATTTGCTAACTTCCAGTGAACTGGGACCTCCCCAATTATCCTGGACTGCTGATAAATGACGGGAAGTGGCTTGGTGAGCACTTCTGCCAGCTCCCTTGGCACCCCTGGGTGGATCCTCTCTGGCCCCATGGACTGGTGTGTGTCTAAGTGGTGTAGCAGGTGGCTAACCATTTCCCCTTGGATTATGGGGGCTTAATTCTGCTTCCTGTCGCTGTCTTCCAGCTCAGGGGGCTGGGTGCCCCGAGAACAACTGGTCTTACTCTTAAAGACTGAGGCAAAGAAGGCACTAAATACCTCAGCCTTTTTGCTCATCTTTTGTCACAACATTTCCCCTCGCATCCAATAAAGGATGGAGATTATCCTTAGCCCTTCTTTTGTTGCTGATTTATAGAAACTTAGTAGTAGCCAGATTAAGTTCTAGTTGGGCTTTGGCCCTTCTACTTTTCTCCCTCATGACATCCTTGTAGTCCTCCTGAGTTATCTTCTCATTCTTCCAAAGGTCATAAACTCTCCTTTTTTTCCTGAGTTCCAGCCAAAGCTCTCTGTTCAGCCTAGCTGGTCTTCTTCCCCGCCGGCTCATCTTTCAGCACATGGTGATGGCCTTCTCCTGTGCATTTAAGATTTCTTTCTTGAAGAATGTCCAGCCTTCCTGGACTCCTTTGCCCTTCAGGACTGGCTCCCAAGGGACTCTGTCAACTAGGTTCCTAAAGAGGCCAAAGTTTGCCCTCCAGAAGTTCAAGGTGGCAGTTCTGACTTTTCCAAGAATCAAAACCTTTATCATTTCATGATCACTATACCCAAGACAGTCTTCAGCCATCACATCACCCACAAGTCCTTCTCTGTTCACAAACAGCAAGTCCAGCAGGGTGCCTTCCCTGGTTGGCTCACTCACCAGTTGTGTCGGGAAGTTATCTTCCACATGCTCCAGGAACCTCCTAGACTGTTTCTTCTCTGCTGTATTGTATTTCCAGCAGACATCTGGTAAGTTGAAGTCCCCCACGAGAACAAGGGCTTGTGATTGTGAGACTTCTCCCAGCTGCTTATAGAATATTTCATCTGCCTCTTCATCCTGGTTGGGTGGTCTACGACAGACTCCCACCATGACATCTGCCTTGTTGGCCTTCTCTCTGATTTTTACCCATAAACACTCAACCCTGTTGTTGCCATCATTAAGCTCTAGAGATACAGGGCTACACACTCTCTAGCATACAGGGCTACCCACTGCCTCTCCTTCCTTGCCTATCCCTTCTGAAGAGTTTATAGCCATCCATTGCAGCACTCCGGTTGTGCGTATCATCCCACCATGTTCCAATATATCATAGTTTTCCTGTCACACAATGGCTTAATGTGATCCTAAGATTAACAAATGTGATTAGTCAGGTTGCCAGCTCTGTCTAAATAGTGCTGTAATGACCTTGAAAGAAAATGGATAGAGTATTTCTGAAGACATTGTAGGAACTAGACAATGTAACATTTCATAGGTTTTGTTTTCTCCTTTGTGTGCTTATAGTCAGGGAAGAATATACCACATAGGAAAACTAGTGAGCCTAACACATTTAACATCATGGCTATCCCTGGCAGACTTTCCATAGTTAGTTTAAAATTGTGTTCCATGGACTTACAGTACTTACTTTGATTTGTTGCCAATATTTACTTAAGCAAATTGAAGAGCTCATGCTGTACTAGGGTAGAAAGAGTGATAAATTGCAGCAATGCAGTAAATGTTAAAGCTAAATTTTTTTCATCAGAAATCTGAGAAACTTATGGCTGATAACTTTAACAGATTGAAAGGAAAACATACGGACACATAACACAGTAAGTGAAAGCTTCTGGTAGAGGAGACAGGTTCAAGCATTTGCCACACCTGAAGAGATGTTGACGAGGTATTTTTACTGGGTTCACTGAATCACAGTTCTTTAGTGTTCAAAACAAAAGTTTTGAATCCTAGAAAAAGTTTACCAAATATTCTGTTCCAATGTGAAAAAGGAGAGGCTAAAGTCTCCCTACAAAAATGTGCTTCAGCTCCAGTGTTGACTTCAGGATAGAATTTGGCCCATTGTAGTTCTTTTAGCCTATTTTATAGTTGACAAATTTGTATTGCTTTTGTTTGTTTGTGCATGTGTGGAGAAAATGATTGCAGAAACGGTATTTTCCGAGCTGTGAGGCACATAATACAGATGATGTGGACCAGAACTAAATTCTGAACTGGTACACTCTAATTATGCTGTAAGTCAAATCTAGGTTTAGATAGAAGTTTTACAATTTCTGGAAATCTCCTTAAATGCAAAAAAGAGATGCATGGTCTATTATTATATGCACAATATATTATTATATGAAGTATAAAATTAAAAATAATTTGAAATGGATATAGTGGGATGTATTCTGTCTCTGGATTTATACTTGCAGGAACATACTGTGCATTTCTGCAGTTATACTGGAGTACTGCTGGTTTATGCTTGTGGGCACTATTGGAAATCTGAAGATACATATGCTACTTAGTTCGCATCAAAGCCAGGTGAATATTGTGTAAAAATATTTATAAATGCACATTTCAACAAGAGGAGGAGCTCAGTGAAGTACAGAACTAATAAATTCCGGTATCCCATTGCCTTACTACTTCTAGGTGGAATCTTGGATATTTGACTGAAGGTGTCAGTACAAATTAGATGGTATTCTCAAACCTTTCAAATGTTTCCATTAACATGTGGATACCTAATTACTTTTATTGAAAGACTATTTGTGGAAAATAGTCCTCATCACAGATACCTATTATGTATTTGTGCAAAATTTTGTAAGAGATGTGCATGTGAACAGAGAACAGTAGGAAGAGAGAGCGTTATGAAATCTATTTGATTTTACTTCTTTATATAGACCTTCCAGTGATGTAAGGATCCAGGTAATATTGTCACCAGGTGGGGTGGGTAAAACCAAATACAGCCCTTGAATAGTAAATAACATATAACAAATAGCAAAAGAAAGAACTGAAGTGAATCACTTCGGAACAATCTAAACAGCTGAAATATGTTCACTGACACAGTTATTTGAACAATTGTGAATAACAACCAGATGAATTAATGTCACAGTTTGTCCATAATAATTCACAAAGAGAACAAAAGGCTTAATCAACTAAATAAAACATTTGCTATGAAAAGCTTGCCCAGCTCTAGTTCATATACTGTAAAAGGAGGTTGGCTTAAGATATGCTTTATTACCAAACTCAGATAAGAATACAGGGAAATGCTGCCTGAGGACTCCATTAAAGGAGCTATGGACTGTGAGATCTAAGAGTGGTCAATAGGTGAAACAAAGGTATTTTTACAATTTTTTATGACTTTAGTATAATAAGAAAAGGATGTAACCAGTGGAACTTGGGGGAGGAGACAGACGGAGGAAAGTCAACATAAGACAGAGTACAAAAAGAGAAAATATTTTTTGGCAAGCTTATTTTGACTTTTTAATCTGGAAGGGGGACCTACGATGGACAGCCCCTCCCTTGCACCATTATGCAATGACTTCCACCCCATTTTCCCTTGGTCAGTGGACACAGATCAGCTACGGGTTTAAATTGGCCCTGGCACTTTATGAGACCTCACCTGATTCAGGTCTGTGAAGTGCCTCAAAGCAAACCCCAGCTTCTGCAGAGTGCTGGGCTATTCGTCCTGCTGTAGACAGATGCACGTGGCTCTACTGCGATAACTTCCTCAAGGTTATGTTGACCTTAACTATTGAGTCAAGTGGATAATATCCTGGTGGGGAAGAAGGACTTTGTGAGGGTGGATAATGAAAATCCTCTCTCAGGTTCCCTGTGAGACCACAAAGAAGAATACTCACACACAAAAGAGTAAGAATGTGCATTTGGAAGGAGTGTTCATCACCAGCTTGCTGCTTTCTGATGGAAGACTTGCACTGTAGCTTGCATCCAAGTCCAAGTCAATGAATTAGCTTAGCATTCTCTGCTGAGCAGGACTTCATGCTTTTCAGTTCTTTCACATGCAGAAGCTTTGTGGATTTCAGGATGTAACTGGGAAGGGATCATACATTTGTCCTCAAAATTGCAGTCCTTTGAAATGGGGACTTTATTAATTTGTAGTCATATACATGTCCTTTGCAAATCTTAGACACATCTTCTGTGGAACAGTCTTTAGACAGCACTAAGAGTCCCAGATGCTTAGGCAGGTTACTAATCATACCTAAAGGAAGGCAGCTTCTCACGTAAAGAAGCTGGCAGAAATCACTATGAACAAAGAGACAGGTATCTCTTTCTTGGGTGGGAACACTCAAAAGAAGGAGGGTCTCCACTAAACGAGAAACTTTAAGGATTTCTTTTATAATTTTTTCACCAGTTCTCTTCCACTTTTTTGGTGATTCAGGGGCTCCAGAGTTCCCTTCAGTGCTGGATGGTGAGTTCAATGCAGAGTTTCATTCACAGCAGGACACCTGAAGGACTACAGTTAGTGGAGGAAGTGTTTTTGCTCTAAGAGAGATTTGTATCTTTGTTTTCACTTTATTTTGTGGGTAACTTGAGCATTGATTTCTCCAGTTCCCTGCATACTGACCAAATTGATCTGGGCTTATATTATTGTACCTTTTCAGCTTCCAGACTGCTTCCATTAAAAGCGGAAAAGGACATAGATGAGCACAGATTCATGAAATGGTGTGCCTTGTCTGGTTTCAGATTCCAGATTACCTCTTCTCCCCCACCCTGCATCCCAGGCACTCATAGAAACTGACTTAATCGTTTTGAGAACCAGGCAAATCTGGGGAGGAAACAGGTTGGCCAAATGAAAAAAAAAAAACCTGACAAAAAACAACGTAAAACCCAAAACAGTCCTCCCAAAAATCCAAAGCAAAGCACAAATTCAATAACACTGGAACTGTTCTGTGACCTTTCACAGGTAGGAGTTGAGGAATTAAGGAAACCTTAGAAAACTGAGGTCATGTCTGCTCAGCTGAGACATTAAAGATCCAGTGGTGCTTCACATACTAGGGCAGGATTTACCCCATGTCCTGACCAAAATGTAACCTTTTCCCCAGAGCAAAGGAGCATACCATACTCTTATTAGAGGCTCTTCTCCATCCTGGAAGTTTCTGCATTTTGATGATGCAGCTTGTGCCTTTGTGTAAACACACAAGTGTATACAGAAGGACATGGCTATTGCAGGGGGCTTTGCACACAAAAGCAAGATTCTCAAGTTTGTACAGAGTGTGAACAGGCTTAAGGCCTTGATTTGTGAAGTATTTTGAGATCTTTTCTTAGATAATTTCATTATTTAGAATTAATATAAAGGAATGGCCAGCACCACAACCAACAACATGTAAGAGCTGTTGGGCTTGATTGGGCAAACGTTGCGTATGTCCTTTTGACTTCATCAGAACTGTTAGCAGTACTGGTGATATTTACCAATATTAAATTCAAGTTGGGAAAATCATTTAGGTGAGAAAAAGAATTTGCAAGTATACAGTTAAAAGTTAAACTTGCAAGAATATTTGCAGAGCATAGCTTTGATTTATCATTAGTGTTTGCCAAGTTCTGTGCTAATGGGTCAGAATTTGTCTCTCCTATTTCCTAATTTAAAAAAATCCCAAAACAATTTTATTTCGTCTTTTAAAGCACTTTAACTCTAGGGATCGAAATAGCTTGGACTTCTATGCTAAGTTATACCAGAGAATAATTTTTGTTACACTGCAGCATAGACTTTGAATAGTTGCTGTTTCAACAGAAAAATAAAAACCATCCACTTAATGTGTAATTAATAGTTTGGCATTTCCCTAAGGTTTTACCCAGGACCCTTTCTGTTTCTGTTTTGTATTACTGAACTCCCTTGCTAAATATTTCCAGATCATATAGATTTAGATAAGACATGTTCCAGAACTTATAACATTTTTTATTTTGACTTTTACAGTATTTATTAGTGTAATGAAAATAATACTTTGACAAGTCCCCAAATAAATGGTAATATTCACCCCTGGATAGCTAAGTGAAATGTTCAGTGGCTGTAGTCCATGGGTTATTTAACTGCGCTTGCATTGGAGACATAAAAAGTATGACAAAAATTTTAGTGCAGATCCCTTAAAAACCCATGACCCTCTCCTTAGACCAAGGCCCTGATCCCATAGTTTGAGTAACACAGGAGGACAGTGGCAGACACGAAAAATGCCCATTAAATCCTCGGAGATTTCCTAGGGTACAAGGATACTGCGGGATTGGGACCTAACCTTCTGATGTGGTCCTTCTGAGCACCTTTGTGCATTCTCTGGGATGATTCTTACCTGCTTCTATGCATAATAAAAAGATGTATGATGAACAATTTGGTGAAAAACCAGTAACACAGAAATGGACTAGCTGGGAAAATATCAGAAATTCACAGATGTCAAAAAGCCAATTATGATAAATTAACATGAACTCCTGCATTCCTAGAGATAAAGAATTTCACCCACATGCACCAATAGGCATGAAATTATTGAGGCCACTTCTATTCTTAGTGTTATGTAAATGTTGACTGCTTCTGACGACCATAGAAAGGCCCATTTCTGTGTAGCAGATTGTGTGATTAAGACCTGTAAAACCTTAAAGGCAACATTTGTCATCTTTGTTAAGCTTTCAAAACACTTCTGAGACTATTCAAAAACTAAGGGGCCTTTGAGATCCAGGCTGGAGCTTGGGACATATGTGCATACCGAAAGAAGGGCTTTGTAGAGCTCTCTGGCCAAAATGAGCACATTTTCTCCTTTACGGGGCAGATCTCAACTTACAGCTCCCCAGCCATATCTTCACACCACAATTCTTTTCCTGGTGGATGTGAGTCAATGGTCTTTACCTCCACTCCCTTTTGTCACCCATACAGGCTTATAAGTTAATTTTTAAAAGGAAAAACACCAGTTCAAAACCATGAGCTGATGAGTTTCTATTGATGTTTCAGCATTTCCCAAACCAAATACTTCTTTTGCTATATGTCATAAAAAAGAACATAAAGAAGAAATTCTTTTTTTAAATCCCAGCCAAAATTATTTTTCCAAATGTGACTAAAGCTCATAAGTTTATGCTCTTTCTAAAGTTCTGTTGTTTAATACTGTTAAAATTCTGTTGTTTGTCTAAAAATTGTCTGAGTTGCACCAGGTTTGCTATATGATGCCTTCACCTCAGCAAGGCTGAGTGGCACAAGGGTGTTCTCCTGACAAAAACACCTGAAGTATTTTAAGTAACTTAAAAATATTTTTCTCCTCTTGGTCCTTCCAGAATAGACCGTGTTGAATGTACATTCAAATATTCATTTCCTTGGAGCATGCCCTCTTGTTTGTTAACATATTCACACGGTTGGCTGTGATTTGTTTAATGGGAAGGTTCATAATTGGAAGAAATTCGCTCCTGTCTATCTTTTCGCAATGTATACTTCCATGTATACATGAAGGGTATTTATCTGACTGCACAAACACATGGAGAAGTTTGAGATTCATTTGATACTAATTCTGAGCACACATTATTTCTTTCTTCAATATATGGAAGAGCAATCAGTTCCTCATTTGGTATCACTGCAAGACGTTGTCTGACACCACCTGGGAATAATCCATCTATGATTGGAAATCCCATTTTTATTCTTTCTTTCCTAAAAGAGTGTGAAACTTCACATGCTGGTCCACATATTACCTCAACCCTTTGCAAAAAAAATTTTTTTATAACAGCTCTACAGAACTCTCTCTCTTTGCAAAAGCCATACACCTTTCAAACTAATTGGATCTGAATGTAACGAATCTGAAGAGAAATTAGTCAGCTCTCGAGTCTACCATCCACCACTGTATATGCGGAACATACAAACTTTATCATCTCTTTCCTCTGGTTATTTTTTCACTACAGCTACCATCATGTGATGGATCAGTGGCAACACATGAAGTGTATTTCTTGATGATTAAGAAGCTAAGTGGTGGTAGGTCATAATTATCTATTTACGTGTGTGAAAAATTACCAATATTTTTGAATTGCTGAAGGTCTCCTTTGAAACTAAAAGAAACTTAAATCTTTTCATTTAGTGTGATTGCAATAAGAAATGTAAGACTAAAGTATGATTAAAAACCTGATGCATGGCCTGCCAGTAAAGTTAATATATTACCAAGTCTCCTCCCAAACACAGTTTCTATGTTCTTATTGACATGTTGAAAAACACTATCGGCATCTCTGTGCAAGTTATGCTTTCCTTGTTTTGTGCTGTTATCTGAATTCCTCTAGAGATTATGGGGGGAATTTGGGACTTTCCTGTGGCTAGGTGCAACAGGAAAATGACTGCAAAGGGGGCAGAAGGTAAAAGAGGATCAGGGTTACAGCAGTAAGAGAGTGCTCGGAGGGAAAAAAATATCAGGTATTGAATCCCTATTGAGTAGGTAAGGGAAATTTCTTTCCAAGCAATCAAGCTACCATTCTATGTTATTTTCCAAACTTTTATTGTAACTAATGTTAACTTTAGCCTGTTGAAATGGATGACATAACTCCCACGACTTAATTGGGAACACAATAAAATGAGCCCTAAATATGGCTAGAAATCCCACCTTTGCATGTTTTTAAGGTTACATGTTCAATTTACACTGGCCATGAACACAAAGTTGGAGCACACTTTTTAGCTTCAAAAAGGAGAAGAAAATTGACAGAAAATGAATGTAATACTTTATCTCTGAGGTACTTTTGAATTTGCAAGACACTCTTCTGAGTTCCTAGCTCCTACATATTTTTGTGTCCTGCTGGTTGGAAATATTTGTATCTGAACTAGGGCCTAATATATGCTGAAGCTTCTGCTTCCCTAAGGTTTTTGTGACTTCAAGGTAAACAGCATTTGAGTGTGTGGGCAACTTGTCCCAGCTGGGCTGGTGGCAAGTGGGTTCTGCTTGCTTAGGTTTATCCATGTGGAGGCCTCTAGATGCAGCATGCAGTTGATGGAAGAAGGACTTGTAAATTTTTCATAACTTGCCAAGTTAAACTGAAAGAAAGTCAAGATTGTTTGTTTTGGTCAAGAGCAGGAAGATCACAGGTGACCAAAAGAAATAGCTTCTTATCCATAAAACTAATAGCTTGTTCAGTCGAGCTCTGTGAGTACGGCAAAGGCAGGATGGAACCCGCTAGTCCACATTTACTTAGACTTGGTAACAACACAACTTGAGGTAGCTGTTGTCGAAGTCTGAGGAAATATGACCTAGGTGTTCTTCCAGCTGCAGATTTCCTTGGGGTCTGGAGTACTTTTTTCAACAGCCTTTTCACAAGCCTCGTCCTTAACTCATTGACTCTGCCTTTGGAGAATAGCCGAGGGCAGGGGAGGGTAAAGACGTGTTAGGAGTCAAGAAATCAGAAGCTTTTTTGTTTAAGCTCAGATCTTGTGTTTTTGCCTCTTCCATTTATTCATGTTGCAGGCATGTTCAAGAGAATGGCAATGCTTTATGGTACACACTAACAGAAGAGTTGAAATGGGTTTTTTCAAAGAGTGGGTCTGTGCTCTTTAGGACTAATTCAGTAGAGAGATTAAAACAGATGTGGAGGCAGCCATAACTTAAGAACACATGCAGAATAATACAGATGAGCAAGTGGTCAGCGTATTTGCCTCCCTTTCTGGTCTTCCAAGCTTGCTCTAGGTATGCTGGCACTGCCAGGTTTTTTGGCAAGGCATCGTTTTTGCAAGTGGGCTTGAGAAAGAACACATCACAATTCAAATCTGAAAACACTTGAACAACCAGATGCATGGTTTACCCTCAAGGTCTTTTCCCTGACATCCTAAAGCTTGACTGAAATCTCCAAGTAAAAAAAAAAAGTGATGTCTGAGCATGGAAAAAGCCAGCAATGTGTCACAGAATCAGGCAAAAGGCTTGAGGCGAGAAAACAGAGCCTTTGCTGAATGATTAGCTACTGTTTCCCAAGCGAAAATACAATGGCCTCTATGCTGATCACAATTATGCTGTTATAAATCTACTGATTTCTTCTGTGTTACCTTGGATTTACAGCATTGTAACCAGCCTCACAGTCTTTTCAGGTCTGCTGCTGCCAAGGAATTGTATTTTCCCACTAAGGCACACTCAGGAGACTTCCATCCGTGTTGTCACCCAGCAAGTGGTTTATCTTCTGAAGATAAAGCATGAAGACGGAAAGCATGTCCAATTCCTGCTTCCTTTAATGAATATTCCTTATTTAGTCAGGGCTAGGAACAAAAATTTGGTCCTAACTGGCATCCAGTTGTGCTTTGTAACCTTCTATTTTGATTTCGAAGTTACCAGGCTAATGCCTGAAGTTTTCACTCAGTCACTTGACACACAAACCCATTAACTTCAACGTGAGGTTTATCAGAGCTCAGTCACAAAACTACAGGGCTGGAAGGGGTCGCAAAGTGTCCCACCCCCATGCCACAGCAGGATTCCACGGTAAACACATATGCCTAGTTTGCTCTTAAAGATCTGCACTGTCTTCCCCAGTAGGTTGAAGCTCTGGTCCACTGCTCACTCTGGTCACCTCACAGACTGATAAGTCATTCCTTCTTTCCCTGCATCGCTCTGAAATCTTTACTGCAAATTAATTTTTCATCTTTTCCTCTGTGGCCACAGAGAACAGTTCATCATCTCTGTCTCCAACAGCCTTTTTCATACTGGAAGGCTGTTATCATGTGCCCCTTCACTCTTTTCTAGACTAAACAAACCCAGTTCCTTCAGCTTTTCCCTCATAGGTCATGTTTTCTAAACCTCTTCACATTTTTAGATTTTTGGTGTTTTATTTTCTTTTTCCCTGTGTAAAAGGGAAGACAGTTGTTCTGGGAAAATTATTTCCCCGGCATTTGGCCATAGTGAGTCTATGCTGATAAGACAGTTTCTTCCATTCTAGAGAGAGTGCTACCCACCTTTGAGTTAATGCTAGCCTGAAGGTCTCACGTTATCTATTGTCAGACTCTGAGACCATCGTGTGGTGTGGAAATCAAAAGTAGAAGGGTGAGGAAGTACTAGTGAGTAGGGCTGCAGTGTGCTAATGTGTGCTAAGTTGTACAGATTTAGCATACAGATTGACTGAGAAGTCCACGCATTTAATGGTTTCCAAGAAGCCCACCTCTAAGAATCCCTCCTTAAAGAGGGAAGTTAGGTGGTACCCTTCTTGGGAGACCTTGGAGGATGGACGCAATGGAGTCATGGAGCATTGGTGTTGATGATCTGAAGTAAGATCTGATGTTTGCATTGCTAGAGGGAAGACTTTCTCTGCAGTGGAGTAGATATCTGTTTTCTCCCTCTGACTTCTCCCTCTGACCTCATGCCAGTGGTATTTCTGGAGGAAGAACTGGTCAGGCTTGACCCAAGAGTGCAGCGTTAACCTGACTCTCCTCTAGCCTGAACATGCAGGAGTTCTGTTTTCTACTGATTTTCGTACTTGAAGCTTGAACCCCTTTCCTCTGTCACTCATTTTAATGAAGTGCACCAGAAAAGCTTCTTGAAGTCCGGAATGTATTTTGTTATAAACAAAGGGACCCCCGTCCTGGGATCCCTTAGCCCCATGGCTAGTCAAAATAATGTAGGAGGGTGTATAAGCATTTTCACATTTCCTTTCCATGGGGGTGGAAGACTGAAAAGTGTCTTCAAATATCTGCAAATCCATTATCATGCTTATTCAGCATCTTCATCACTTATTTCCCCTAATTTAATACATCACATTTTCCATCCTTTCTGAGTCTGGCACTGCTGAGTGGCTGCAGCCTATTGATTCCAGCCTGCAGTATTCCTGTGACAATCACACAGCAATTACTCTAACGAGTAACATGTGCCACAGCCTGAAATGCTAATGGGAATACAAATCCTTATAGAATCATCCTACAAATCTAGGGTTACCTCTTAATTAGCCCAATTAATTTCTGCTGAGCTTAAGCCCTGTTTACACTGGCCATGACAAAGGACTTCACTTCTGCTAGAGGACAGAGTTAAGCCTACTTCCAGCTGAGATGGCTTATGAAATGTTTTCACAAACCTGTGTGGATAGCACCAAACTGTGTTAGAACCACATTTACAAACTGTGTTCTCCTTCGGGGACTAGAGATCCAGTTTAGAAAAGGCTGAAAGAGCCACTTGTGCCATAGTTTACACTGTCAGAGCACAAGGCAAACACTAGCCAGCGGGGTGCAGCTACAAACCAGCCAAAGCCTGCTGGATGCTGTGTTAGCTGGGAATAAGGAAAGCACAGCCACTGCCTCTTCCCTGCCTGTGAGCCCCAGCGGGAGGATTTGCCAAGAGAAGCCTGTGGGGCTGACCAGGAGTGAGCTGTGAAGGAGCCAGTAGAGAGGTACAGTAATTTTTCCAAAAGGTAGTCTATTAATGGGCGTCCTTTGACCTTGATGGGATGATTGCATTTCATTGCCTTCCATACACTAATGCAGGTGGGAATTTACTCAAGGCTCTACAGATATTCCAGAAAGCCACCAGAGAGAAGACTTTATGAATCCTTCTTCAATCCAGCACCTCCTGGATACATCTGCAGACTGACTGCCTGGATCTCCAGATTCATCCTGGCTTGTCGCTGATTCCTTTTGCAGCCGGGAAGAAAGTCAAGGCTTTCTGGACCAGGCTGTTCCTTCAAAGTAATTAGTATCTTCTAGTTTCCATGTTTGAATGATAAACACAGTCATAGTCATGTAACATTATGGGCAATTTTATTATCCTAAAAATTGCAGAGATCCTTCTAACCCACCATTACCTGATTATTTTACCAATTTCCTGGACATTCAGAGGGTGTTCACTTTCTCATTTTATATTTTTGCAGAGTGGAGATGCATATCATCAGGCTGCAGTCTAACGCAACTAATTAAATAACTCTGTCCACACTCACATACTAGAGTGGCCAATTCAGGAGCTGCTAGCAGTTCTGCCACAAGCTGAAACACCGCATCCTTCATTTCATTGCATTACTGTGCAACTTGCTAAAAAATACTCTTTTTTTTCCTACCACTGGTAGGATTAGAACTTTCCTGGTGCCTAGCTTGGCAGCAGGAAGGATGGCTTTTTGGACGGATGTGTAAAATAGAAAACAGTTGCTGACGATAGCAAAGCACTTCAGCTTTCTGCCATGAAGAATAGCTTCCAGAATCAAGAAAAATGTGAAGTCTGTGTTCTGTGTTCTTTACCGATCACTGGTGCAGGATGCTATGGTCTATCAGTTGTTAGCACAGACCTTCAACAAATCACATAACTCTTTCAACCTTTCTACTTTAACTGTGCAAATGAAAAAGTAACTGTAAATCTTGTTGACAATTACTTCTATATCTATTGGCACGCAGTCAACTTTGGCCTGAACAACATGGGAACAATATGTGCAGCACAGCCAATGCCCATTAATTGTCTCTTTAGTTTCTCCTGCAACTTGCAGACCACATTTCTCCCAGGTGATCTGCTTTTCTAAACATTAGTACAAGCTTGTCTGGTACAGAATGCCAATAATTTATGGGTTAGGTTGTGCTTTTCAGTAATATTTACGGCCTGCTCTGAGGTAGAGTACGTGAGATCCTTTAAGTACAGATTAAAATGTAGGAAAAGTTCTTTTTTTGTTGTTGTTACCTTCAAGAAGCAATTAAAAATTACTCTCGTTTTTCTATGAACTGTTTCATCAGCTGACACAGACCCAGAGGCCGTTTTCTGCCTCTGTCCACGTACATATGGTCGTTAATTAATAGCACAAGGGTACAGTGGAAGCAGCTTCTAGACACTTTCCTCTCTGTGGCACAGGACTGCTCTCTGGATTGCCTTGTCGTCTTGACTCCTTGATGTGCTGCTGTCCCATTTAATCACTTTTTCGTTTCTGTAACTTCTCCAAGACCTCTCCCACGTTTCTGGGAAGGGTGCTGTGACACTAGGCAATAATAGCTGCTTGGCTGCGATGGATACTTTTCTAGTGGGAACAGTTGACCTTTCACTTTCTACTTCTGAACTAGTCTCTCAGTGCTGAATGCTTTATAACACTTATTTAATGAGCAATCTCTTCTCAGCTTTCCCAAAGACTTAATAGCAGAAGCTGTAGCGAGATCTCCTATCATCATCCTTTTTGTTCCAGAGGCATTGCTGAACACGCACCATTGTTTTATGTAGTGTCGTTAGAGCTAAATCCAAGTTACACACAAAAGCAAACATAGAGGGAAAAATACTGCATGAGTTCTACCTCTTTAACACTTTTAATTCAATTTTATAGTACAATTTAGTCACTGGAAACCCACTGAGGCTTGGAATACGTTAGGTATTCTAGTCCTCTTAAATGAAGGTTCAAACTATTGTTTAGACATGAAGTGGAGTTGAATTAAGTCTTCCTTGCAATTTTAAGGATCACTTGCAATCTCAGGCTTGTGAATCTGAGGTTTGAAATTAGACTTGGCCGTTGTCTTTCAGCAGTCAGAAATAAATCTCGTTTTACTGTGGGGGAATCAAACCCTGTTTGAGATACCCGCAGTGTATAATTTCCCTTGTTGAGGAACCTCATCGGTAATGCCCTTCCTAGCCCTTTAGCTGCTTTCTGCTACTTTGTTAGCAGCCCACTCTTTTCCAGCAGGCTCTGGAAGGTTATCACTCTTTGGCAACGTGTGTCTGCTTGCTGATTTTCAGAAGGAAGGCATGGTAGTGTTCCTACTGATTGTCAGAGACTCAAGCTAGAGGGAAAAAGGTTTCAAGGAAACTGATGGTCAACCTTTAGCTAGCTCTACTTTTATTTTAATATGGCAGTAACTCTGCCTCTTCAGAGACTGTCACACTTGTATTCCTTGGTGTTGGCGACGGAAGAGATTGTTGTCCATTAAGCAAATTCAAACCACCCTGAACTTCAGTAAAAGGATCCTGGCCTGCTTTGGTGTGTTTTCTAGCAATTTTCTAGCCTTAATGCCTGGACAATGCTGTGTCAGGTACTGTATTGGGTCTGTAGCTACATCAATTGACAAAAAGTTTTTTTCTTCTCTTTCGAACTTGAATAATCCAGCTTGAGCCTGTTTGAAGACCTGAGAACATTGGAAAGGATGGATCGCTTGCTGTTGTGGTCTGTCCTTCTGTGCCCAAATTCAGCTGTAACATTGCCTCTGGCACTGTCAGTGGTACCAGTTAGTGCACAAGGTGTCCGTGAGAGTGAAGCAGGCTCCTGGGATCTGCTGGTAACGTAGCAGTGGGCTTATTCCTCTGCCTGTGTGGTACATTTATCTCCCACAAGACTGTGCACCTTTTTTCACTAGACCTGACAGATGGCTTAATAGGAAATGAAGCAGCACAACGTGTCTGGTACCCTGCTGGCCCACATCACCCAGCTCTGCTGCTGCTGCTGCCTTCCCAGAAGCAGGGCAGGCAGCCCCTGCCCTTGCTATCCCCTCAAACAGCCCTGGATGAGCCAAGAGGGCTTTTCAGTTGCATCTGTTCTCCATAAGGAGCTGGGAAAACCTCAAAGATGTTAGCTAGGGTCCTGGAGATAATGTCTGCCGTGGCTAGCCTGCCTAAAAGCACTGCATGGGAGGGATGCTTGGGGCTCTTCACAGCTTTGGACTGGCTCTGCAGGGATGTTCTCCTGCCTGAAGCATGGGTCTGGGCCCGGGGCATGCCAGGGCAGAGCTTGTTATGCCAGTGGCAACCAGTTCTCCACCAGCACCAGTAAATAAGAGAGAATAGGTACAATGTTCAGTCTCTGAGGAACTGCATTTTTTCTAGTAAAATATTTAGCCCTGTATGTGATGATGCTTCTTAGGCTTGTCTATGGGGCTGGGCAGAGAAGACAGAACTGGATTAGAAGGACACTCACAGACCTGGGAAGATTCTTCTTTCACCTTGTCTGGTTTAGTTGAGCAGACAAAACTTTTGTTTGCGATGCCCAGCCTTGGAGTTTAGGGCGCTTTTCTGGAGAGCAGCACAGATGCAGCCAGGCTCTTCTGCTCCTCTCAGGATGGATGGAGTCCTGCTTGCTGGGCATGTTCGATATTACAGTCTGCCTGAACTACTGTATCCTAACGAGAAAAGAAAAGCATATATCCTTCAGAACTGTGTCTGTGGACAAATCTCAGGATTCCAAAATGCTTTTTTTTCCCTTTTATTCCGCAACACTCAAGTCACCTGTGCCTATTCCTGCAGAAAGATCTTCCCTGAAATATCTCAAAAACTCATTTGTCAGCCTCTGAGCTGACAAGGTCCCACCTTTCCCAGCCCTCCTCCTTGCCCTGCCTGTGCCACAGGTGATGTTGGACAACCTGCATGGTTCCTTGAGGGGGATGGTGTGATGCCCTATCCTGAAGCATGCTGTCTCTCTACTATGCATCCCATAAAGCAAAGGCAGGGAGAAACTTGCCTGTGGTCACAATCAAAAATTTAAGTATAAAACCATCCTGCTAACATTGGCACCTAAAAAAAATGCGTCTTTTTCAAAGGTGCCACATTTTTGCAGCTCCACATACTTTCTTGGGGAAGTCTTGGTGCTGAGCATCTTTGGGTGTCAAAAATGAAACATGGGAGATCTGAATGATTCTCTGAATGGTTGTTTAATCGTGGTATTCACATCCCTATTATTAAGTTTATTCCTGGTGGATGTACTGGGGATTAACCCCATTCCCACCTCCAAAACAGGGAAATACATAGTAAAATCAAATTTTCAATGCTGACATTGGTTTAGATGAAGACCACAGCCAGTAAAAACAGTTATTGCAGCCTTCAGATGAAATAACTGATATGCAGTAGCTTTCCCAGATGTACAGGCACGAGGAGGATGGCTGGATTCACATACTTTCTCACACATATCTGCTAATGGAGAAGTCCCACATCCCACTGTAAATGTAAATATCCAGTAATGTTATATAAAGCTATGGCTTTCCCTGGAGAATTTTTGCTTCATAAATTTTTGGCAGCTCAGGATGGATGTAATCTTGCTCCTATGTGTTAAGTAGAAACAGTGCCTATTGCTGTCAAACCACTAGACTGAAGCCTTGAGCAATAAGGAATATCTTATTAATGGACACAGAAATACACTTGCTATGTATTCTGAAACTTAGAATTTAAAATGTGCCTGAATATCACCTTTGAATAAGGTACTGCCTTCTGCCTATATTGTATAATGCAAGACAGGGTTATTGCTTCACCAGGATACATGAGAGTAGTTACCGCAGCAGTGGCCTGTGAGGTTTGCATATCACAGACTTGTTTGGCCTTAGGTAGCTCATTTAAGTAATGCTGTATGACACCTTTTTCCAGTGGTCTGAAACACAACGAAGGTGTGTTTTCCCTTATTGCCTCTGACTTGGCTGGGATTTGCCACAGAGGACATTTATTTGCCACTGGACATAAAAGCATCGGAGGATGTGTTGGCGATATATTTAGTCTTTTTATGCTGTTGGACATTTTCTCGTCTAAACCTCTGGGTGCTAATTTTGCTTATCTTTTGTTAAATTACTTTCCTAAATAAATACAAACCTATCGTATGATCTTGACCTGATTTTAGACAATATTTTATGTAGCTCCAGGTAAAAGACTGACTAACAAATCCTTTACATCGATCTTCAGACATCTGCTCACTGAAAGATGACATACTCAAATTGTGTAAAGACCTCAGGTATAGGAGAATAAGTCTCACTGCCTAGGCTGGAGTTGGCACCTGTCTTTCTGAGACACTGCAAGTCACTTGGTTCTCTTTCCAAGAAGTGACATCCAAGTCTGGGAGCTTTCCAAATGGGAAAACCCATCATGAGCTAGATCAGCAGTCAAGATCTATGGAGCTAGCATGAAGAACAGAATGTTGTTCCTAGGCTGATTCCAGGTACGGGATCTTCATAAACCTAGACACATGAGTCCCTGTTAGCAGTAGGATTTTGTCCAGGAGTTTGAACTTCATTGCTCATCTAGAGAGATGTATATTCAGTGTGCTCTGCTCCAATCCTGTGGCGTTTGTGGATGTCGCGTGAACACAAAGCATGGGGGTGATATGTCAAGGGGCAGAGAGATCCTTTTGTGCCTCTATCAAGTGTATCTAATAAGGATCATTGCCACTAGTAAAAATATCACTTAAAGATGACAAAGAGCACATATGCACTTTACAGGTTAAAAATATGCATCTGTAACAGTATCACTCTGTGGTGCTTACAAACATCCTGGAGAACCTAGCTGAAATTTATGATATGTGCAACACAGTGTTAAGGCATCATTGAGCCACCACTGGTTTAAAAATCTGGCATCCCCTTTACTTGCAAGGCTAAATGGTTTTAAATTTATTTACACCCCACCATTTCCTTAGGGACCTGTTTTCCATAAACTAATGAGGCACTGGTGTAAGAGCTTTGCTGTTATTCCTGGCAGAGACTGTTTTGACTCAGAGGCATACTTCACTGTTTTTTTTTTTTCTTCAGTAGCCCACTGCAAATAATAAATAGGAGGAAATACATCATGTTTTTGACTATGGGGAACAAGTTGCAGGACTGCAAAAGGTTAAACAAAAAAAATTACAAGTTGAAATCTATACCATCTCACTTGTGTCTGCCATTTTTCATCTCTTACCATTTTCACCTATTTCAAAGTCGCATGTGCACTTTGTTGAAGACCAGCTCAATCCACCAGCAATCAAAGAGCGTGCAAGCTTGCAAAAGGGAAATAATTAGATCAATATTCCTCATTGTGTCCAAAGAGCTGATGTATCATTCCTCTTCACTTGCTCAACTGTGTGCCACACAGTGGATCTTTCACTTCACATTTGAGATACAAAGAGACTGGGTGCTGCAGAGGACTGTCTAAGCAGGGGATAATTTTAAGGTCAGCTTTAAAAAGTAAAAACCCTAAGGCTTCAGTGGATTTTCTAAGTGCTGAGTGAAGGTTCTGTAAAGGGACTGGGCACTGCAACATATACACCCAAGCACAAAATTGCATCCAATTTGCAAACTAATAGACATCAGTGTATGCAAAAATGTGTAGCAGAGAAATTGAAACCTTTTCTTACGTAACCGTTTCAATATGCACTTTAGTTATTCACATCTTTGCACTAAGGCCCATAAATATGTAAAATTCATTTACCAACGAGGGAAAAATGGTTATTATGAGAATGATTACAGTTGATTGCTAGAATATTAAAAGTACTTTGTATTAGCATATTTATTTGCAAAATGTCAAAACAGGTGTCTGTGATTAATCTCAAGGCATAAATCTCTTCCCAGTTACATGCGAAAACATGTTGCTCTGCCCATGGACACGGGAGGATGGGCACACTGTCCCCCTTGGGCAGCCAGCTGCCTATGGAATTATCTGCAGTTTCTCTGTGGTCCTGGAGGAGACAGAGGTGAGGGCAAGTAGTGGCTCTGAAGATGGGCTCCTGCTCCCAGTTTACTTGTAAAGAGGATGGAGAGTCCCTCTGATGGACTGGCTGCAGGGAACCTGCGCTGCTCAGTTGGGGTGGGGAGGTGAATACTCACGGTCCCTCCCAAGGTTATTAACCTGTTTGACATTTGTGAAAGTCATTTTAGATAGGAATGTAATAATTTTCCTGAAGTCAAGGAACAAACGTGCCAAAACTGAAACCAGAAGCCAACTGTCCTGATTTGCTGGTCACGTACTGTAACTAAAAGACCACCCTTCTTCCTGGAGAGAAAGAGAAGTCATTATCAAACACTGGAGAGGTAATGTGCAGAAATAGTGATGAACTAGAGCTATAAAGCAGGGTTTGCTTGTTTTCTTTTTCCCCCATTCATCCCAGTTTTAATCTAGTTTCTTTAGGCACTGAGGGGAGTACAGTCCTTTATCTGTAAGCCCTCATGAAGAGGGCTTGGTAGAGCAACCAAATCTGACAGAGGTGAAGGTTTCAAGCACAAGACGTCCCTGAATGTTTCACAAGCAGGGGTGGTCCAGGAGGAAGAAGTCCACATAAGCCAAAGTGTCAATGGATGCCGTTTCTACAGAATACTTTCTCTGACCTTTCTTTTGCTACTGTTACATTATGATATGATACTTTCATGTTAATAGCTCATTTACAAATTTATCATAGTAAAATCCACCTTGGAGATGAGATGAGCGTTAAGGCAAATATTAAAAATTATAACTAATTGACTTCAACAATAACTGTTGATGCTTGGAGCTCAAAAGTATTAATCAATATGTTTAGAAAACGGACTGGGTATCACATTTTGACTTGTATCATTTGTATATTTTACCTCTGAAACATGAATCCTGCAGTAAACTAGGGGAAATTTTTTTCACAGTGAGAATAACTACTGCATGATGCTTCTGATTTGCACTTAAAAGATTACAGCAGTAAGTGTAACTAAATTCTGTTGAATTAAAGCATGTTATACAAAGAGTAGTGTTAAAAAAAAGAAGAGTTTGGTTTTCTGATATGTATCAGTAGATCTTCTCGCTAATCCACCCTGATAGCCCAAGCTTAAATTTTCCATATGAACTTTTTCTTTCTTAAATCTTAGAAGGTGATGAGGTCCCACGTTTGTAGAGCAATTCAGACTTTCCATTGCTTTATTATGTGTGTATGACATAAAGCGCTTTTATGTACAAAGTAAATAACGGCTTTTAGATATAAGCAGTCAGATTTGTAAATTTAAATGTTATTATATATTTATAACTGCAGCCAGATTATTTGATAATGCCTATGTCTGTCTACTCTCACACAACGCGTGAGTGTTTTCCTTTAATTTTATGATGCTGTATTGCACGTAAGTGTGTAAGCACTTGAAAATATGCTCATAGATGTATAGGCATGATGAAGCCCACGCTCAACGCCTAGAGCGGGGGACAGAACCTTGACTTGAGCATGCTGTTGGCAAAATTTGCTGCTGATTAGGGACAGAAATGAGTTTTTACACTAAATGTGCTGAGCTTGTCGGGTAATGCATTTGGCCAATGATGCCTACAACCGCAGGGACCTATCCCAGCAGCCGGGTCCCAAGATGCCCAGTGTGGTGTTTTAGGGAGGCCACGAGCTCCGCAGCCTGGCAGAGGTCAAGCAGGTGCTGCAGGTGGGGAGGAGGGTGGGCAGAAGCAACGGCAAAAGTCCAGCAATCCCCGTTCCCACCACTCCTGCCTCATCTTTGGGTTCACGCTGGCTCTGGTGAGCACAGCACGTGGGTTTCCCTTTCCTCTCTGGTTCAGGCTCGGTCTCTGTGAGGGAAACGGAGAGAGCGCTTCCTCCTGGGGTCTTTGCCCTGAGTGGAGCTAGAGGAAAAACAAGATTTGGTCAGTTTTGGACATAGCCTCTGTCCCAGGCTTCCTGTTCCGGCAGCTTTGCTTGCACTGGTTGGAGATGCCAGTAAAACCACCGTGGTGAGCGGTGTCTGCTGGAAAGCATGCACTCAGTGCAGGCAGGTACGCACATGCACGCGCTGGGTGCCTCTTCCTGCAGCTAGGTGTTTGGTATCAGAAAGCAGGGTGAGATGAGGATGGGGGAGGAAGGGAGAGCAGGACCACCGCTTTAGTCAGCAGCCTCCAGGGCAGGAACAGGAAATACCTGCTCAAGCTGCCCAGCAAGCAAAGGGCCCAGAAGGGTGGACGAGATGGTTTTGGGGTTATTCAGGAAAAAAAACAGGTACTTCCCAGACTTGCCCAAGTCTTACCCTATCTTGTCACTCACTGTGACCCTACATACCATATTTTTGGTTTTTAGCCATTGTCCACTCTGACTGACAGCAGCATGGCCAGGAAACAAGAGTCTGGTTTTCTTGCACCCCCTTTCTGTGACTTCACCCTCGTTCCACCTGGTGTGGAGTGGGGTGGCCAGTGCAGCGGGACTGCCACAAGTAGGGGATTAAGAGCGTCCAACTGCGCTCTGAGGCTAAAAGCCATCTCAGTAGGACATGGAGGCTGGGCTGCACTGAGAGGCAGAGAGCACCTTTGAGAGCTTTAGTCCCCTGCTTAGGCCCTTGTAATTTTTTTTCCTTACCTTTGCAGAAAAGCAATTCAATAAATCACCAAAAAATGCCTCATACGCTCACAAGGAAAAATCATTACCTGCACGTTTTCTGCATGCGTACAGCATCGTATCTACATTACAAATGTCACAAACATGTCTTAGAATCAGCCTCCTTTATTTTTTCCAGATGGCAGAATAACAGCTCTCTACAGCTGTTCCTTAAAACATATTTTTACTTAAATAATGGTGTTCTGCTGAAGAATGGTACTCATAAACAAATAACAATGCTTGAGACCCACTTTGCACCATTTTAATTGACTACCAAAGACATAGAGAAGTGATGAATTTTGCTTACAGGTTCTGACTTTGCTTTATGGTGCAATTGATCTCATGATGATTGTGTAGCACGGGTTATCAGGTACGGTGGCATTTTTTCCACCCCCGAGTAAAGGCTTTGAATTTAATTTGGTTATATTTTGAAACAAAGCAATGCTAAGCTGGAGAACCAGAATTTGAACATCAAAACTCCTGAGACTTTTTACTTTTATAATTTCAAAACTTTATAAAATGCTCTTGAAAATGTTCAGAAAATCTCTCTGAACAGAGGTTTTCCTGTATAATGCTTTACTTCTGACATATCAGAATTTTCTGAGAAAAAAAAATTATCATTAGATGTCCCAGTTAACTCCACTTGACATGGGGAAGATAGTTTACAACTCTTGAAAATTTGTCTATTTCTCCACCAAAATTTAGAATTTCATCAGCGGATTGATGAGCAACCGCAGTCAGATGCAAGTAAAGGGAAGCGTAGGTCTGCCTTTAACAGTTGGGGGATGTCTTTGTGTTTCTGGAGGAGATAAGTCCCCAAAGCTTTCACCTCCATCCTCCATCTTCCATCCTTCCATCTTCCATCCCCCTGAAATTATGGCTTCCTTGCTGACATTTCTATGGGAAAGTTGAGCGGATAAAGCAATCCTGTCCTTGTGTGAAATGGCGTAGTCTCTCCTAATGCAAGTTCAACATTTCTTGCACAAAAAATAGGGAAGATCCTGAGCAGGTGTGATGTGGAGCAGGTCAGGCAACACAGTTGGGTTTTGCATGCAAATACCAATCTGCTGAAATCCAGATTTCTGCCCAGCTGCTCAGACTAGTTTCAACTAGAATGAAATTGCTGGTTAAAAGCAGCAAGAAAGAGAGAGACCCCTGCCCATTTGCTATGGAGAATTTTATTACAGAGACAAAAAACACTGCAGAAAATTCAGAGGAAATGAAACATTGTGCAGCATTTGCAGCAAATAAGGCACCTGTAGGAAGCCTCCTTCACGGGAATCTCTGCTGAAAGGTAAATTTATTTAAGAAGATAAACTCTGCTATGTTGTCACAAACCATAGTATAACTTCCAGTTAGAAAAGATTAAAAATGCCTCATATGCTCACTCTTGCCTTAGTAATGGCATATTGCACCAAAGAAACACAAACCAGTTGAAACTGGCTCAGAGATGGGGGTACAGTGTAGCATTGCCACAGAGGGAGTGACGGTCACTTTTGCCACTGATACACCCTGTTTTTCAACCTCCAAACCCCAGCATTTGCCATGACAGCCCTACCCCATGTGTGCACGGAGTACTATAGCTATCTGGAGTGTGTTGTTAAGAAAATAAACATACAGAGACATGTATGTCACGTGGATTTGTACTAATTTTACAATGTTTTGAAGGAAAAATATGCAGGACACTGTGATTCTTCCCTCCCCTTTTCAAAATTTGTTGGTCATCTGAGAGGTCGTCCCTGTGCTGTCTTTTTCTGGAACCTGTTCATGTCCTTCCCACGGCTGGGTGAGGATGTTGGAAGAGGCCAGTACACCCAAGGGATGAGTGTTGGACCAGCCTGGAAAGGTGATGGTGAGGCATCCATGCTCCCACTGCCTGTTTGTTCAGAGCTTCCTCCTGTCCAGGTTTCCCCTGCAACACCTACACTCACAGGCATTTTTGCAGACAGCACAAAGTCTAATTTGGGGTTTTGATATGTCGCGAATTTACAGTATTCACTACACCCACAAAAAGATGCTCCAGGTTTTTACTGCAACACTGTTGTTCACACTGCACACTTGAGAACCTTGGCTCTCTCATAAGGGTCCTCCAGTTGACAACCTGCTCAAAAATACTGCCGTGCTCCCTGTATTTTTTGAAGCAATTATCTCTCTGTTGACCTAAAGCTAAGTCAGGTGAGGTCTCATTTAGATATTTTCAAGACAATAATCTGAAAAGAAATTAACAAATTGCATTCCTGAAGTTGAGTTTTCTTAACTGGTTTGCAGCCTACTGCAGATTGCAAAGCACAGCCTTCCTTCACTCCAGAGAGTGTTATACTAACTCGTCAGGTCTTTTTGTAAGGATATGAGAATTTCCAGGTCACAAAAAAAAATCACTGTTTGTGTGGTGGGGTTTGGTTCTCAAAGAGTATCGGAGATTTCACTAAGGTGGAGTGGCTTCCTAGGATCTAGACAGTGGGTGATCCAGCAGCAATTCCTGAAAGGGGGGATGTGTCTGAGCATATGGGCTGGAGTACTGGTGAATGCTGAATGCAGATAATGAGTTATACCAAAGGTCTCTTGGTCCTCTGTTGTCTCAGGACATCAAGGGCCTCCAGTTTTTAGAAGCTCCAGAATGCTTTTTCCCAGTCCTACATCCACGTTACACACACAGACCTGCGGTATGGCACTGCAGGTGCTTAACAGGTGGGAAAGTATCAAAATGACATTAATGGCAGAATTATACTAATTCAGGTTTTTAAATATTTTAAAAATTTGCTTCCACAAACTTGTTGTGAGCAATTCCAAACTTAGGTAAAGCCTTAAGACCAGAGGGAACTTCTGTGATCAGGCATGTGCAGAAGACCTAGGGTACTTGTTTTTCAGCCCACATTCAGGTTTGCTCATGTACTGCTGCATCTGCAGCCCTAAGCAATTCCCAATAGCTTTAGCAAAGACGGCTCATGGTTGAGCACCACAGAATGAGGCTACATTAATCTCACCTTTCCCCATGTGGGCTTTAAAAAATGGAAATGAAAATAGTTGAGAGAAAATATTGGCCTTCTGGGAAAAGGACAGGTTCTGCCTGTTGGTCCCAGAGGGAATATATAACATCAGGATTAGAGTTACTAAGGAGTGGCTTAATGAAGCTGGCTGGCTCTGAGATGGTCATGGACGTACACGTGGGAATAACATCCACGTGCCAATAGAGCACAGCAGTCAGTTGTCTTTAGCTTAAGAACTGATCAAATAAAATGAAATCAAATCAGTGTCTTCATACATTAATTTACCATTTTTTAAAATTTGGACTTAAGCAAATATTTATTGATCTTATATATATAGATGTAGGGAATAATGTATGATAACTTAAATCCATTAGAAGGTTGATGAATGGTTTGCTCATGTCCTGAGCCAGCAGAAACTGGCCTATATAAAAACAATGTCTCTGCAAAGCAGTTGACTGCCAGCTGCTTCAGCTGCACCCTTCAGGTAGTCTTGCTCGGGTACATCATTGCATATATCCTCCCATTTAAACAACCTCCCTTGCAGCCCTGCCTTGCTTTGATGTGCGCTGGCCTTATCTGCCTGTGGTGCTGCCTGTATCCAAGGAAATGGCGCTGCCCTGCAAAAGTGCTCAGCTGGTCTCATTCCCAAAACCACCACATACCACTGGGTCAGCACACCTGAATACATTTTTTGCTGTAAAAATCCATGTGTCCCATGAAAACACAGCGCAGTTATTTACAGCTAGTGTTCTGCTGCAGGTGTTGTCAGATAACCTCCCTGATTGTCTGGCAACAACTTTCACAGTGGGAAAAGAAGGATTATTTCCATAGCTGGAGAAAGGGATCTAATCTCTTTTCCATGATGCTGGTTCAGAGAGTTCAGCTGCAGTACTTGGAGAAGAGCTGGTAGATTCCTCTGCAGCTCACCTGAGCTCAGGCCACCAGACTTTGGTGTCATGTCCCCGAAGCATCAAGAATTAAAACATGTCAGTGATCATCCTGGCAGTACTAGACCAACATCTTCAGTACTGACCACCCTGACCGGCGCACCGCCAGTTCATTTGCTTGTGGTATTTGCTATGCAGTACAAAGGACATCTGGGCTGCACTAGAAAATCAAGTGGTGGAAACACTTCTGACAATAACTGTGATCACATATACTGTTATATGGTTTCAGACATGCTTTTGACCACCCTCCCAGACAGCTCCTGGCCTTGGTCAGGAGGAGTCATGAGCCAGGGAGTGCTGTTCCAGTTGGTCTGTTGGTCTAGGTATTTAAACCTAGGAGTGCTTAAATTGTTAGTATAGCTTTAATCTCACCATACCTTCCTGCCCTACCAGGACCAATAGCTCAGTTCTGCATTACCTGCCATTGGTAGAGGTGAGGTCTGCACCTCTATGGTGGGAGCTACTGCACAAATGGTGGTGTTGGAAATTTTGGGGATGGTGATGGGGAATCTGAAAGAAGAACAAATTAGTGCAGGGTGCTATAAATTATCAATGGTCAACAGGAAAAAGAAAGCTTGCATTCAAGTAATGTATCATTTGGTTTGAAACCCCCATATTTACATTACAGGATTTTTCCTAGCTTAATCCTGAAGTCTGCTGTTACCTGGGCTGGTGTATGTGCTGGTATCCTCAGACAAAAGTACCACCTTCAGCTTACCTACCTGGCAAAGCCTTCCAGTTGCCTTTTGATAGAAGAGAGCGCCCAGTTCTGAGGTCTCACAGCTACACTGAATCATGCTGCTCTCACAATGAACCAAGACGTGCAGTCAGGAAATACCGTAACACCAAAAAGACTATTGAGATAGAAAGGAGAACACATTTTTCTGTATAAAGTATGACTTACTGCATCTGCTTTGCTAACATGTTCTCAATTAAGGTTTATTGCAGGAGATGCGTATCCATTTTACGAGATAATATTGGAGCAGTTGTTCCTGTAATGACCATTTCTTTTTCTTGTATAGTTAAAAAAAAGATTTTATGATTCAAGAAAAGTGCCAAATTGACAGTACTGGAGACAGAAATCTGCTGTTCAAAGAGCAGGTGAAAAACAACCTCACTGGTAATGTGGCTTAGGTTTACTATAGAAAGGCCATCTACAGCAGTAAAATGATAGCTGAATCTCTCACTTCCATTGATCCTGGTTTTTTCTTTTGTGGGTTTTCCTTTCCACCCACATCTGTTAACTTGGAAAACAGTGGCATTAGCATTTCTTGACTGTCTCAGTATTACTAAACTCAGACACGCACCTTCTGGATAACACCCAAGCAATCACACTTTGTCTAGCTAGACAATTACTGCACACTGCCTTCTCACCTGTGGCCAAAGGATGTTTAGTTCTAATTCCTCAAAAGTTTCCCAAGCCCCCTAACGCAGCATCAGTTCCTACATGCCAACACTTGAGCTTATTGAGAAATATATGGCACCCTGTGACCAAAGGTTTCTGCTGCAAGAAGCCAGAGCAGTAGGTGATAGTCCCTGGATCTCCACAGAAGACACCTTCAAGCGAGGGTGACTTCCAAGATAAGAAGAGAAGGAAAGGATGGTTTGGAGAATATGTGCCTGGTTTTGGAGGCTGTTCACTAATGATTATTTAAATACAACAATATTGCAGATTCTAAGGCCATTTGTTAATTTTTGGGAAGCCCACCTGTCCCAAATTTAAAAAGCTTCCAACTTATGCACCCCTAGAATAAATTTCTTCTAACCCAAGTGGCAAATTTACCTCTCAGTGAATCAAATAAAAAAAAAAATACACTATCTCAAATGCATGCTATTTGAATGTGCAGAATTGCTTGCTTGCAAAAAGCCATCAAGGCTTGATTTTCTCCAAAATTATGCCTTAAGTTCTTTCTCTGTTCATGTGTCCACATAGCCTAGTGTACCTGCATAGAGGAGACTTAAAACACCAGACAAGCCATCCACCTTGAGTTACGCAGGAGCAGCAGAATAGTCTATGTTCTGTACTATAGAGCATTGACAGACTTTAGTCACTCCACTCTCTAAAGGTCCTTGAGATTTGCCTTCACTGTAGTAACTGTGCTTACAGCTCCAGCGTTTGTGTGCTTGGAAACACTCCGCAACTTTCCTCTTCGGTCCTCTGTCACCTCTTTCCCAGGACGTTCTCTTCTCCCGACCTCTTCCCTAACATGGAGGGAAGTATTATGGAAGCTCCAAAGAACTTTTATTCACTGCCCCAAGCCATCATCATTGGCTGACAATCCTCTGGTCACAGGTAGCATCAGTTTTTCTTTCCCCCACTTATCTCCTCTCAGGCTGTTTGGTCCTGTCCTGGTTCAGAGAAGCCACCCCAGCAAACCAGGGATCCGTACCCATCTGGCTTCTGCTCCACCCATCCTCCTTCTTTATACTCTGTGAAAGCTGACTAAAGCAGAGGGGGCATGTTTTTACCTCTTTTATAAATTAAAGTCAAGACCCTTTACATGAATAGAAGTCAGTCCCTGGAGGTTTTTAAGCCTTCCAAAAATAGCCTTCAAAACTCAGCCAAAGTGAATACAGCCACAATTTCCATGGAAAGCACCATCAGATGGAGGAGGCTGTGCCAGCCAGCATGCACACAATGGCTGTTCAGTCCCCTCCACCCTTCTTACCTTGGCAAATTTTGCAGGGAGATGGGGGAAGGTAATGGCTGGAGTCTGAAATTATGTCACACCCTCTGTTCAGGAGAAGATCACCAAAGGTTTCAAAAAGTCTCTTACAAAATCCCTCACAAGAGGCTATTAAAGAAACTAAGCACTGACCTTGTTTATTGATCTAAATACTGAAAACAGAGAGCAGAAAGAATAAGGACATAAGCCAACTATTAAAAAGAAGGTGACATCTTAGAAAAAAATTATTCCATAATTTGACTACCACTGGGATTTTTCAGGAATTTCCTCTGAAACATCTTGGCAAGTCCTGAAAACAAGATATTAGACTAAGCAGATTGTGGCTTGATGGAGTATAGCAATCTTACACCAATGGGTGGTCTTCTGTAAAGCCTGACATGGCACAGGCTGTTGCTAAAGCTAGAACATACAGGATGAATTAATAAAAAATACATATGTTGTTTTGAAGAAGAAAATAAATCCCCCACTCAAAGCTGGTCTTTCTATAAGCTGTGGGGTATCCACTTCTCTCAGGTTAGTTTTGTATAGCTGAACGATCAGGTTAATGGAAAGGAAAGCTCTACAATTTTTCCTGATTTTTCTCCTGCATATGTTTCTGTATGACCACGTGCTCAGTACTCTGTGCAGAGACTAATGGATCTGGTGTGACAGATTCAGCATCTGTGAGTTTCCCAAATTACCACACCTGCAGGAAAAAAAGGGTTGTTTGAGTCCCTCCGTCCATCCTGGCATCAGACTTGTACAAAGCTGTGTTTCACACAGCTCAGATATTTCAGATGCATCATTTAAGCCAGTCATGAGTGGGATGAAGTGTGGGGGACACCGAGAGGGAATGTTTTACAGAAATGAAGGGCTTCAGGGAAAGGATTGGAAATGGAAAAAGAGTCATGATGGACTGCACGTCTGTAGCTGTCAGATGCAGCTTGAAAGTCAACCAGGATGTCTAGAAAAAGCATTTTTCATATTCTGGTGACTAAGTTCTTCTTTTTCTTTCCTTATTTTTTTTCCTCTGATGGTTTTTAAAGTCTTTTAAATTTCACTTATACAAAAAAGAGAGTTATGCAAAAAACTTCTTTTTGTATACACAAAGTTCTGTCACCTACCCACCGGGGCAAATGTGGAATTGGTGCCAGCACTGAGGGAGCTGCACGCATAGAGAAAGTAAAACGATGACCAAGGCATCTCTGGACAATTTTTTTTTCAAACTCTGGTTTCTGAGATTATGATGGTTATTTTCTGTTATTAGAGGCCCCAGGCAACAGTGGAATAGCACTGGGCATGGGCCTAGCAACGGCAATTCCTGCCATAGACTAAATAGGCGAGGTGGGTGAATAGGAAAAAGGTTGCAACATACAAGGCAGAGATCAAACCCTGTTAAACAGCGATGGTGAGAGCTGAACATGTCTCTGAGATCCTACAGCATTAACCACAACCTCAGTTTCTCTCTACATCTTGCACACCTAAAGGTATCGCCGGTCCCCTCACCGCAGGTTGCAGCTACCCAGGGGTCCAAGGCTCCTGATGTTTCCTGCTGCCAGGAACCAGCTGCCTGGCACACAGCCCCACTGAACACCAGACCCTTGGCTAGGTGACTGCTTTGAAAGTAAAAGTTTAGTTCTAGTCACCAGGCTTGAAAAATTACTGTTGCTAAAAAGGAAATCAATGTGTTTTTTGTTTGTGGGGTTTTTTTTGTTTTTTTTTTTTAAGTTGTTTTTCACTTATCAGTGACAAACCCACACGTTTCCTATGCTCTAGCAAATCCTGGGCTGCTGTACCTATTGGGACACATTCTTAGGATGCCCTTCTGCTCCTGGCCAGGGATATAAAGATTGGAGCCATCTCAGTGTCTTTCTGGCTCCTTCTCATAAGCACTGAGAGTTCAGATCTTCAGAGACCTCTTGGAGTTCATTGTATATTACCTTTCTTATCAAACTGTCATGTAAATATGCAGTTATGTAAATATTCAGTACTTTGTGTAGCTTTCTCTCTCTCTCTCTCTTTTTTTTTTTTTTTTTTTTAAATTTTTCTAGATGACCTGTAGGGTGCCAGGTCTCCATGTGATATTTTATTTTATGGAATGAGGTGGTTAGGATTCAGCCACTTTTTTCAGGTAAGAAAAAAGTGTTTCTTCATCAAAAGCACTGTCGGCTCTGTTTGAGCTGAGGTCACCTTCAGGACTTTTGTGCATCCTTCAGTGCAAATGGTTCTGAGAGGGCTCTCCACCAGGACAGGATTCAAAGACAGAGGCAGTCTAGCAGTGCCCACATCAGCCTGAGGCTTGCAAAGAACACAGAAGGAGAGAACAATCAACACAGCAAAGGGTCCCAGCACTTCTCTTTGGGAACAGCTGATTGGCACTTTCTGCTGCTTGGCACCACCAGTCAGTCACCAGCACTCCCCTCTTTTCTAGGAAGAAAACCTGGTTCCCACTGCAAGGGATTTCTGTTACTGCAGTGCTCAGCAACTTGATCATCAGTTATGAGGCTGCCAATAACCAAGGAACAAAAAGACAACCTGTGCTGTAGGCAAAAGTAATTGAAAACTCACCTCTTTCCAGAACTTTATTTTCCCATCCATATAAGTGATTGCTGGGATTTCGTAGGATGCTGAGCAAGTTTGAATTCCTGCGTGCATTTAGTATTGGAAAGGCTCAAGTAGAATAAGACAGCATTTACACTAGGTAGGAGGACCAAACATTTTGATGCTGTCTCTGGCAAGGCACAAAATGAGGAACATGAGGAGCAAAATGAAACAGGAAGATTTTTTTCTACTTTTCATTGGACTGCTGTAAGTGAACTGTATTCACGTTGTAACTCCTTAAGACATTAGTGGATATGTTCTGACTTTTGCTGCTCCTATTTGACCATTATCTGATTGGAATGTTGCTTTGGGTTGTTGCTTTGGGTTTAAGCCTCTGCATCAGCAACACGTAGCTTTTGATGCACCCACTCTACCATCAAGTAAGTTGTTACACAGTGTGCAGCTTGGTATGTTTGTAGAGTGCCTGTAACAAGGCTCTTCAAACCCTCTCTTCCAGGGAACAGTCTGCAAACACTTTTTCAAAGTCTCTGTAGTGTTTGCTTTTTTCCACTGGACTACAGGTAATATATAGATGATCTTTGTACATGATGCTTTTCTTCCTCAAAAAAAGTCAAATTCTAATGAGAGGGAATTTAACCTGTTGGCTGATAGAAATTCTTTGTGCTTTTTTTTTTTCTGTGTATATGGATGCATATATGTATATATATACATCTGTACATATATATGTAAACATGTATATAGAAATGCTTCTATCTGTTCTATGAAATGATAGAGATAGCACAGGGACAATTAAATGGTATGTGATTTTATACGGTTGTGAAGTTAATAGTGGTTTTTTCCCCACTGTTCAGGTAGAGGAACAGATTGAAAAGATAAACAGCTACTGCCTTGTCATGGGACTGACAAGTAGCGCAAGCTTTCAAAGGAGCTTTTAGTTGAGAATCCAGTCCTGGACAGATTGGACAAACACTTTTTTGTACTTATAGACCCCTTGAAGTCATCATGAGCCACGTGGGGATGCTTTCCAATAGGCTCTTCTGAATAAGAAGTTGATAAATAGCTTGTATAACACATTTGTCCTGTAAAGATGATTTACTCTGGAATCTACAGAAGTGCGACAGTGGAGCTGGCTCAAGGCTCGGAACTGTTAAGCCTTCTTGGTGTCAGAAAACCACATTGTTTTTATTGAATCAGACATGCTAAGCAAAGCTCTGTACATTGCCTTCCTGCAGCTGCAGTTGGTCTGTATGCTTGTGCAGTAAGTGCACCGCCTTCAGCCATCAGCATAGGTGGCAAAGAACAGGAGCAGGCCAGATGAGCAGCCAGCTTTCACATCTCTTCTGGGTCTGTATCATATATAAAAATATATCATGTTATTGACCATTGCACAGTTCAGATCTGCACTCTGTGGACCTCTTCGTTGTTCACGGTGTGGTCAAAGGGCCGTGGTCTGTGTGCAGCAGGAGTCCACAGCTCCACGGCTTTCTGACGCCAGGCTAAGGATAAGCTTTTTCTATAAGAGACTGCTCATTAATTTCTCCTTTGAAAATTCTTAAGCAAATACAGTGTTTTTCTCCACGCTGTCCTGACGAAGTTGAGCACATCCAGTTCTGGTCCATCATTTAAGACATCAATAAGTTGTAGATAATCTGGGATCAAACAGCCTAAGTCCTGGGTTATCCATGATCGTCATTCAAACTTTTTTACAGCATCTATCTAGGAAAACTTTGGGGTTCCTCAAAGTAATATTGTTAATAGTTTTACAGCTGAAGCAAAGATAGGGATAAGCTTTGCATCCCACCATTTATTTCTAACGAAAAAAAAAATGTTTGAAATATTTTGAGGGATACAGCTTTTGTAAAGACAGAGTCAAATTACATTTAAATGGGAGAGTTTCTTGACAAATAAAAGCCAAATCTGTGTACAGAAAATGGTATTTTTCAAAGTTCGGTCTCTGTCCTGTTGTGTTGATGCAGTAAAGAGGTCTTTGTCACGTACTTTGGAAGACTTTTAGAATACAGTAACATCACCCAGACCATAATGGGCAACTAGGCTGGTTATTGAAAGTCATGGACATAATTTTCAGAAAAAGTATGTGGAGGCTGATATGAATGCTTTAGGGCAAACATTTAAAATGGTAGATTATTATGTATAATGTGTGACGTGAGGTCTCTCCTGCCTGCCAGAAGCATTACTTGGTGAGACACACTCTGTACAGCAAAACTATAAAACACCTTTGTCCATCAGAATAAATACTTATTCAATGGTGACAGAGTTACTGGATATGTCTGTCACCATGGCTTCATCTGGGCTCCTTAAGGTCGTGCAGTGACAGACATATCCAGTAACTATGTCACATACTGTAAACAGTATGAAAATGTATGAAAATGGTACGAAAAGCCTTGTTCTATCCTGTGATCATTGGTGAAACCCATTTCTGAACTGGATCCAGTTATTTCAGTACCATGTTCTTAAGATCTTGTGCTACAGGTGTTTCTCACCACAGTGACAAACGTAATTTCTGTCATCTTTCTGTCCTACTAGGTCAAACAGTTATTCTCTAGACAAGGTCTTTTGTACAGCAAAGGTTTATTGACATGGTTTCTTGTAAGAGTGTTGTAATACACTTTGGGGGCATTGAATTTGTGTATTTATCAGTTATTTGCATGTGTTAATACTTGAAGTTGGTCTCTGCATTGGATGGGGTATCACTACATGGAGTATAAATTTTGTCAGGTATGAAAACCAAGTAAAAAATAAAATTCACCACCAAAAAAATCAAATTCATTTGTAGGTAGACAAGCACAGGAATTTAGTTCTACAAGAAGCTCAGATATCTGCTTCTGCAGGTGGCTCTAGCCATTGCAAATAAAATGATTGGGGTACTATAGACAGTGCAGACAATGGTCCAGCTTCTTCTCTGTAGCCTGTGACTGTCCTCCTGATATAAAAGCAGCATCCACAGTACTGCATACCACACCACATTATGTGTTTGCTACTGTCTCTATGCTTATTCAAAACTTGGCTCGGTAACTTTTGATACCTGTTGTGGAGGCAGAGACTTCTGCTGAAATTTAGCCAAATGCCCGTTATTCCATAGCAGTTCACACTGAGCTTTCTTCACTGGAGCAGCCAGGTCATTTGCATTATGCCACACTGATTCGTGAGGGCTGCAGCTTTTCTCTCGCTAGTTAGTAATTCACAGAGTTAAGGATGCATGTTAGTGTTACGGTTATTCTCCATTAATCGTTATTATAAACTGGTTTAGTGTACTCTGGATTATCATTTGCATGCTTATTATGGCCAACTTAGTCTCATCAGTGATGGTTAAAAGCTTCTGCCAGATCTGCATCAAGTAGGAACACACTCAAATCCCTTCCCTTTGCCGTGCTCTGACTGACATTTAATGATCTGCTATTTTAAAGCAGCAGCACAGTTTTTGTTGGTTCACCTGGCTATCTTCCATGCTGCTGAAATTTATACTGTTCATCTACTGCATTTATTATTAAGTGAAAAAAATTATTTAAAACTAAGAATGTGCTATTGTGTTTCTCACTGGCAAGGAGGAATGCCTTAGGATGCACACCTGCCTGCAGATCTGCTGCGGTGTTTACACGTAGTGTTTCTTCAAGAGCTCGTTACTGCTAATAGCAATTGCACAGTTTTCAGATACTGTAGTCCTGGCAGGAACCACAGATTCCCCCAAGGCTCTTCAGGGATACGTCGGGTGGATTCAGAGTCAACAGAGACATCTGCATCACTGCTTTGTGCAGTGACTAGAAACTAGGAGTATGGAGTTTAGGAGTGTATCCCCAGGAAGGACCAAGGTGCACAATGCATGGCCATACCTGCAGCAAGCCAGTCAGTGCCACCGCCAAACTCACCAGAGGGCTGGCTCCTGTTTTCTCTTTTACCTCCTACCTTACCCCCCGCATTTGGGCTGCTCACTCTGCTGTCACCCATCTCACCCACACCACTCCCTCTCCAGCCACTCTTGCAGCTTTACTAGCTGATTTCATTTTGGATTCTTCTTTTGCCTTTCAGGACATTAAGCAACTAGGCAGTATCTACCTACCAGCCTCAGTACTGACGCTCAGTACTGATGTGTGGGTTTTTCTATAGTGACGGAAGAATTTTTCTATAGTGTACCTGTGTGAATGTAACCGTGAAGGCCAGCAGCCATTTGGGACTCCTTGGGAGCCGAAAGCCTAACAGAGTAAGCTCTGGTTTGCTGATCCCCGTACCAGTGAATACATGCATTTTATGAGGAACATAAACAGAGCTTGTCCTTGGCAATAGGGCAGCCAGGGAGATGGAGCTGAACTTGCAAGACAGTCGGCCTTCTTGGTAGATGCCTGGGCTAGCAGCCAAGGGACTCAGGTTTAATTTACAGTTAAGTCATCTATGTTTATTTCTCAGAAAATACATATTTAAGAAATTCTGAAATTAAAACGTGGCTAAAACTCTCTACAGTAAACAGAGGTCTTTAAAGGAAAGAATGGCTGCCAGCTTTGCTTTTTGTTCAAGCTGTAACAGATTTGAAGTTTATTTTATACCCAAGGCTTAAAATGATGCTTGAGACAGTTCTTCAAAAGGAGCTACACATCTGTGGAAGCACTCGCTGAATACTTCAGATAATGCTAAATCTGGGTCGGATGCCCCAGAGATCAAGTGAAAGAGAGAAGTGATTGTTTTGCTTTTGATATCTACACCCACACCCCTTAGAATGGGTGACATTTAAGCTGCAGGCACATTATCAGTAGCCTGAGATCAGAATAGCTGTCAAGTACTTTCAATTTGGAATAAAAAACAAACAAGCAATAGAGGTCATGAGTTAAAAATGTAGGACATGCTGTTAAGGTTCTCAGACCTCGTTCTCCCACAGAGAGGAAGCTGTAATATCTCTCCATATAATTTGTATATCATGGTGGTGAAGGAAGCTCTAACACAGACCAACCACTATTCTAGAGAATACTTCTGCTGTGTAATTACTTGAAAAATGAAACCCTGTAGGACAGGGAGGTTAACAGGACAGACTGATTTTCCTCAGGTTTCTCACATCTATGTCTTCAGCAGAGCCTGTGTGAAACTGGTCTGTCCCCACCCTCACAAGATGGGACCAAAATGGCTTCATGCTGACTCTGTTGAGTCTCCTCAGTCATGCAGCGTGGGACATCCTGGTGCAGAGGGACAAACTGCATTTTGAATTCAGGGGTCTAGATTTATTTTTCAAAACTCCAGAGGTCTTGGGCAATAAAGCGAGTCAAATTTACTGAACTTTGCCTTAATGATAATTTCCTCTCAAAGAAGCTTTTGTTAGGAGTAACAGAGGATTTTGTTAGTGTTGAAAGGAAAGGAAGCCTCTCCAGCAGACTTTGGCTGAATGAGGAGTCCATGAAGTCTTCTGCTGGTCTTAATCCCCCTATGTTGTTCTGTAGATGAGCACTGAGGATTTACATCTCCTAAAGTGTGACTGGTGTCTCCAACACTACCTTCTGACCTAATGAATCTCAGTCCTCACACTCTAAGCTTCTTTCTTTGAGGGCCCTGGAAGACTGCAGGTGTTCATATCCCATCCTGCTGCCTTCTAAAGACTCGGAATCACTTAAAAAAACCCAAACAAAACACCAAAAAAAACCCCAAACCCAAACAACATCACACACCTATCTATCTTACTCCTACTGATCTCAGCATTAGGAATCAAGGGAGATGGTAAACTATTCCGAGCAGCCCTTGCGGATGTTGTCTTCAATACGAGAAAATCCTTCCCTGTCTTTCAGTGGACAAACTTCACCCTGCCAAGAAGTGTTTCAGGACTGTCTTTTGTATAACTCCATATTCTGGCAGCCAAGCAAGACTTAGCAGATCTTTGTGAAAATAATTTCCTTCTGCTCACAAGCTATGAGTGAAGATAATTCTCAAGCCCCCCACAGATCTTGCACAAGACCTACACATTTCCATCACCATCTTTGAAGGTGTATCAGACAAGTAACACCAAGTACCACTAGCAGTGTGAAAACTTGACGTAACCTGCCAAAAGCGAGCTGATTGTCTAAACATCCCAAACACATATACATCTCAATTCAGGTGGACTCCATTGAGTTTCCTGATTCTGTGAGGTCCTGAAGGGAGCTGAGGACTAGACAGCACACTTTACCCTGATGTAGAGCCTAGAAGATCTTTGGTGACCTGAGGTTTATAGTGGAGATCATTGAGCCCAGTTCCAGGGTTCACTGCATATTCCTTCTATATCCTTTCCTTGGCTCCCAGGAAAAGTGGAGGGATGGTTTGCTTTCTCTTAAAGCCCTTTATTCCAACAGTCCTCTAGTTTACAGATGTGGGTTTGAGGAGGCCCGCTAGCTAGGGTAGGCGAGCAGCAGCAGTGTATTGCCTGGGATGGAGAGTGTGTAGGGAGCTCCCTCTGTTGATTATCCAAGTCTTAGGAGAAAGGTTGGGTTCTCCATGTCCTTCACTGGGGAGAAGCTTTGCCTGAATCCCCTGCTAACGATGTTCACTCAGTGTGATGGCTTCTTAGGCATTGGGATGCACTCATACCACCTAATAATTGACATCTTGAAGTCAGGTGTCTCATATAGTTGCTTGGCCTCAGGGGAAATGGCTGTTTTCACGTTGATTCCTTCAAGCTGTCTTAGGTATTTATTTTAAGAAAAGATCCCCTGGGAAGGTGACCATCACTCTGTACTGGTTGTAGGCTAGATGTAGAGATTTTAGGCAGAGAAGTTGGATCCCACAGAAGATAACTTTCTGACTGACCTCTTAAGAAAAAATATTTCTTGACTTTTTGTTTTCTTTCTTTTCTTTAACATGAAAGAAAATCTGCTTGCAGTAACACACTGTGATAATTTAAGGACTATGCAGTTCAATGTGTTCAAATGTTTATTTAGAAACTATGGTCCTGCTCAGTTTAGTTGTTGGCCTAGCTCATTAAACTACAATATGTTTCATTTCTCTTAGTTTTCCTGTATTTTTGCTATAAAACATTTAAAAGTTTTAGAATTCTGCTTATCACCTCTGTTCGCAGGGTCTACCACTCATCTGCAAATGTAAAAACTATTTCCTAGTTAGACTGTAACTTCAGATGTCAACTCTGAGTCAAATATGTTTTTTCTGGATGGAGGTTAGGGAGAAAGAGATTCATTACCTTTCAAGAATAAAAAAAGGGGGTAAAAAGAGTATAAAGCACTCATAAACTATGGGAATGGGGAATGGGATAAGTGCTTGTGGAGAGAAAGAAATGAAACGACGTTTGCTATGACAATGGAGCAACTGCTGCTGCACTGTAATGGCAGAACAGATAACAAACATTCCATTAAAGGATGAGCTAGTGTTGCTGATGGACACACCATAAAAAGATGTAGCCTTGCTGGAGAGAATGAAGTTGTGCCTGTTGTGAGACACAACATCTCCCAGGCCACTGGGAATATTGCCTATTGTCAGGAATATTGGGGAACAGAGAGAAAGCACCACCCTGCATGGCGTTGGAGGCCATGTCTCTGTGAGGATGAGTGAGGAGGGCTGGGAGATGTTTGATTCTGAAGTGTGCTTTTCTCTCCTGCTCACCGCAATCCTGGTGAAGGATGCCTGCTTGTCCAGTGGGTGCTCTCCAAAGCCTTCCCTGTCTGTCAGGGCTGCCGGGGAGCCCTGTGTTTATGATGGGAGTCTTAGCTTATAGGGGAAACAGGCATCCTGTAGTTTTCCAAGACATTCTTGGAATGTCAGCACTAAAACAACAGGTGATTGCCAGGCGATGAATAGGTCGGTTACATCAGGACCCTTCTGTCAGGGCCCTGAGGGCACCCGCAGCCCTGACCGCCCCTGCCCACCGCCCCCCCTGCCCAGGACCCCATGTCAGCCCTAGGGCCTCAATCCCGGCCCCAGCGATACCGCAGCCGGTCTCCACCTCCCCACAGCCCTGCCCTGCCCCGCCAAGGCCCCGCCGAGCCGAGCCCACGCCGTGACCCGGCCACTGCCGTCCGCCCGCCCGCCGCAGCGCTGAGGGGCTGAGGGGCTGGCGGCGGGGCTGAGGAGTTCGGCAGTGCCGCGGGAAAGCGCGCCCGGTGTGCGGCGGACCGCCGGTGCAGGCCGAGGGCCGGGGTGGCAGCAGCCCGAGCCCCCCGCTAGGTGTCCCTCGCCGTGTGCGCAAGATGGCTGCGGGGGCTGGTGGCGGGGTGCCGGCCGGGCCGAGGCCGGAGGGGCTGGCGGGACCGGAGGGGCTGGCGGGGCCGGGGGGCTGGGTGCTCGGCGGGAACGGGTGTCGCAGCACCGTAACCCCGGCGGGGTTCGTGGGTTTTGTCACCAGAAGATTTTTTCACTCGTTTTGTTTGTGGGTCAAACTTATAAGCAGTTTTTCTAACCTCGGGCTGTTAGTACAAAATAAAGATTTGATAGCCTGATTTTACTTTGCTCAAACCAAAACCAACTGTCATTTTGGTTATGTTTGTATGAAACCAGAACCATGTGCCTCCTTCCTCTGCCCTCGCTCCCGGGATCCAGCGGGGTGGGACACTGCTGGTGGGGGATTTCAGACCCCGACCTGCAGAGCCAGGCTTAGCAAAGCCCGACCCGCACCTCCTGCTGCCGTCCCCACCCGGGGCCAGCTGAGGGCACGGAAAGCTGCAGCGGTGGCCGTGGGGCGTGGGGAGCCCCGGGGTTCGTGCAGGCACAGGGGTGCGGGGACTGTCCCCTCTGGTAGGCAGCGAGGCCTGGGCCAAAGCCTGGCATTTGTCTCCCTGTGTCTCAAAGTTTTCAGACAGTTTTCACTGGCCTTTTGATAATTGTAATGGTTTTAAGCTATGGAAATAGTTTTCCCAGATGATCCCTTGAACGGAAGGGAGATCTGTTTTACTTTTAAACCCTACAAATAACTGATTATGCCTAAAAATGTCAGACATGATTAAGAATTGGAAGCAGCGTTTCGGAAGAGTGTTTCAGACCATCGTTTGCCACTGTTTGTCATGCACATGGTCATGGATTCCTCCTGCGACTTGCCTTGTGTTAGCTGACTTTGCCCACAGCGCGGCTCATCCTTCAGACTGTGTTTGTAGTGAGTACACTGCGCGCTTGTGTAGTAGTCTGTGCGACAGTCAATAAATGTTACTGATTTGCACCTGGGGAAAAGCCAGTTGGCGTAGACAGGTCGCGTCTATTCACTCCAAACAGAGACTAAGGAGGATGTTCAGATGCAGCTGCTAAACACCAAGCCTTTTTGGAAACAAAGCATAAGGTTTTAAAACTAAAGGTGTGGGTAGCTTGCAGACAAAGCTTTCAGAAAAGCAGTCTGGGGCATTCTTAGAGGCACTGATAATGTTTCTCAGTTTTGAAATACTGCAGCATGTTCAAGAAGACTGGAACCCTAATATTATTCTGCCATTATTAAAAAAAAAATGAAGACAGTGACGTGTTAAACATGGCTGAATAAAGACCAGCCAGCTTCATGTACGTTTTGGACAGACGATAGAACAGTGGAAACAAGAGTAAGTCAATGACTGCTAAAGAGGAGAGCAGTCTCATTCCATGGCAATGCTTATGCAACTTGATTTTCCTTATTTTTTGCTAATGAGCCATCTAAAATTTAATCCTGTCATTTCGTTCATCTGGTTCAGATCTAAGTACTCAGCCTTCTTTGGAAGATCATAAGGAGGCATTTGTGGAAAGCAGTCTTTGTCCTGGTAAGATGTGCCCAGTCAGTATGTGGGATGAGCTGCTCTTCGGAGACACTGGTCCTCTACCAAGAAGACTATAGAGATAGTCTGCGCTAGAAGACCAGCTTCTGGATGGATACAGACAAGTGAGGTGAATCCTTTCTCAAGCATATACGCATAAAATTACAGGTACTACAGAGGTATGGCAACTTGGATTTTAGAAAGAACAGACAAATATTTGAGACAAATTTAGACATTTTAGAACTTAATAGTGAGGATAATTTTCTTAACAGTGTTGATGGGACCTCAGCCCTTTATGATCCTGAAAGTGTTTTTACTAAAACTGGATTTTCTTCTAAAACACAGACTCTAGTTCAACTCAACATGGAGCAGGAATTAATTCCTGAAAACCTATGCTGGGAAAGAAATCAGACAGCAGACTCTTCTGCCCCTAAAGTCCATCAGTCTAGCAGTGCTTCTCCCTGTGCTGCCTTGTGTAATCAAGAAAAATTACACAGCAAGAAAAATAATAAAGGTGGTCTGGGACGGTAACACAAACTGAAATGAACTGAGTGACAAAGTGCATGTCTTTGGCTGAGGATGTAAATAAAAATAATAAAAAGAGTTCTCCAAGTACCAGTACCAAGTTCTCCAACATCCAAAACCCCACATTGTCAACAAGGATACAACTTTGGCCAAGTGTAGGCACCCAACATTGAGACAATGATGAAAAAAAAGCCTCTCTTCCTAAACCTCCCGAAAGACAGTAGCCACATTAACACATCCCCAAAAAAGGTCAGGGGAAGAGATCCCAATCTGCGTAACAGTTTAAAGATTAAAGTCCTTATCCTACATTTAATGCAGAGCTTTTCCCTCTTATGAGGACTTTCCCATAAAATCTTATGACTGAATACAGACACAGTTATACCAATCCACAGTTTTTTAACCCAGAAACGCCCCTCATGGAGCCCACATGTGCAAGCGAGAGCACCATCAGAGAGAATAAAGATTGTAACTGGGGATTAGTATGCTTCCTGCTAAATTAGTATCTGTGAAGCTTTACCTGAAAATGCATCCCTGTCCTTGTGTTTTATACAGCAGGGGCTCACAGGTGTATGGGCTTGGGAAATTTGCATATGGTCAATTTTCTGTATTTCATAAAATTTTATAGCTAGTCAGAGCACATATGCTACAGCAAAACTTGTAAATGTCCTCCTTGGGCAACGAATGGGGTGCCTGTATTTTAAACCATCTCTGCTCAGTAAAGCTGAGCATTGTAGGTCAGGCACAAGGCAGCTCCTTTTCCCTGAGCTGGTGGTTGCTACCTTGACTGCATTTACAGAAGTCATTGGCAGAATATTAATCAGATTAGTGTAAAAAGTCCTGTGAGAACAAAGCGAGGTGTTTCTAATCACTGCATTGCATCATGTACCATGTCATTCCCATATCATCGTGTTATTTCATATCGTTCTGATGCCTGGTGGCCCCACGGAGAAAGGAAATGTCACTGTGCCCAGAATGTTCCCTTCTGGAAGAGCAGAGGAGGAAAGGTTGTGATTGCAGGGAGGCAGGGAAAGTAAATACAGATATCTCCACAGGGCTTTTCAATCAGTAGGAAAAATTTCCCTGAGCGAAGATTTCTCACAGGCAGAGACTGTCTTATGAAGATGCTGAAAGGAAGGTGGTAGGACACAGCTGACCCTTGGAGACGTTCCTAACTGTACCCGTTACTGAATTTTCCAGGGGTCAGGGGGTTCATTTCCATCTTAAAAATGAGAAAACCAGAAAGTGCAAGCAGAGGAATTCAAAACAGAAAGAGCAAACCTCCTGCTGGGTTGAGTGGCTGGAGTTTAAGCGGCTCTTTTGCTCTGCCTGTGCAAAGAAGAGCTGCTAATGGAGTGCCTGGTTTTGGCTGGGCTACAAAACCCATTAAAATGGCAGAGCCAAGACAGTGACAATATTTTGGCACGACTTTGCAGTGGTCAAAGTGACCCTATATATCATTTTATGTATTTATTTTTCTGTATGTATACAGTCACCTCAATGCCTTGGCGTGCTTTCTAGTCACACCAGCCAAACCAGACCTTTTCTGTTTGGCTCTACCTTCCAACTTTCTGGCATGTTGACTTCTACCAGGAAAGCTGACTAGCACAAGGGCCTCTGGTCTTAGCTGGGATGTAGCTGCCTTTTTTTTTTTTTTTTTTTTTTTTTTCCCTGCAGTTATCGGGGCACAGAAGGGAGAATCTGTGTTTATTTGTACATGAGAGATAAGGAGAGTAAAGATGATTAGAAAGACAGCTAAGCAGGAAACGGCAGAGTAGGTGTTACTTTTTAAACCAACTAGTGTGTGAAGTTTTTGAATGTAACAGCACAAAACCACACATAGTTTAATGTTGTCCAATAAAACCTAGAACAGTCTCCTCTGAAAGCACCTGCTCACTTCAGCTTTGGGAGTATTTAAAACAAGTATTTGTCACCTCCACGTCCTTTGCAGAAGTGTGCAAGCACGGGGTTATCAGCCAATTTCTCCTGAGCTACAAATGTATCTTACTGTTTGGTAAAAGAAAGAATTAAAAAAAAAATTCACTAACTATCGGAAACAGGACGATGCATAAACCACAAAGTATAAGAACCTGCAGGGATCCACTTTCAGCTTCACAAATGGCTAATACCACATTATGGTCATCATAGTTAATGCTTGCTGTCTGCCTGTGTGCTCACCTTCTAAGGGCACAGCAGTTGTGAGCGATACAGTGCTTCAGTGCAGCATCACCTTAGAGACTGCATAAAAACCAGAAACAGAGATGGTCCAGAGATACCCAAAGTGAAGCAATGCTTTTTTGAGAACTGGAAAGTAGAAATGTCAGGGGAGCTTGGTAGTTCCTACCTCATTGACAAAGATACCATTCATGACCAAGAGAGCATGTTTGAAGAAACTACAGCATGAGGGAAGCAAGTGGAAAATGTTATGCCAGCAACTCATGTTTCGTCTTTAATGACATTTTACCCTGACGTGGGGATGGTGCTGTCAGTCTGATCTCAGAGAAATGTCCTGCACAATCTTTTGAAGCAGAGAATTTCCTGAAGCAAGGAGCAATGGCCTCCTATGATGGCTGGCTGGATAAAAAAATAAGAATAAGCAGCTCCTTCTCGCTTGTGGGTTGGGATCCTGAACATGTAACTTACAGATCTGTACTGTATTCTTCTGGATCTGCTGCTTTCAGACAAGCTCCCATGCACAGTTCTGGGAATAATTCTTTGAGGGAGCTGCCCATTGTTGCCGTTGGTATTAATTGCCGTGTTACTAACACACTAGAATGAACTGACTGCAGCCAGGACTGCTGTCCTGGGCTGGAGGGCTCTTGTCGCATACTTCATGGTCTGGAAAGAGTACACTTTAAAACCATGTTTAATATAGAGTATGTAACAACAACAACAAAGAGGTAATAAGGATAGCAGTGCTAGAAATCCACAGGTCTAAAGCCTTTTAACAGTTAAGCAATTAGAGGTATGGACAAGTGTTAGTGAAGCTCAAAGCCCCATACTTTCATTTGGGAGGAACAGGATATACTGTACCACTCTGTCAAATCTGCTAGTGAGTCAATACCTTTTTAATATCCACAATAACTTATATTTTATATCAATCATTTAATATCTGTGATATCAAAGATAGCCTTCAGATAGCTCTGAAAAAAATTGTTCTAATACATTGGCAGAAATGACCGTGCATTTGCACTGACTTAAGACTTTAAGAAGATATTTCATGCATTTATAAGCAACACAAAACAACTGCTTAAAGAAATTGACCAGGATGCATATAACCTGATACCGAACAGGGGCTATCTGCTATTGCTTTCTCAATGGTTCAATGCAATGCCTGAGTCACAGAATCACAGAAATATTTTCTGGAAGGGATCACTGGCAGTCATCTATTTCGACTTTGCTTTAGAGCTAGAGTATTATTTACACCAGGTCAGATTGGAGAGAGCTGTCTTCCAATGTGGACTGAAGAACAAAATGCTGATGTGGCATTCTAGTGGTGTCCAGTTATCCAAAAGCAGAGTATTAGTTTCACACTAATCTTACGAGATGCAGGTATATAATTATTATATATGATGTAAATTAAATTATAGGTCCAGTAGCCATACAGGAAAGATAAATGCTTTGCTCCCCTGCTGGGCTGTGAGTAGAAAACATGTGTCCTGACAAAGTCTTTAACTGTTTTTAAGTGTCATGAATTGTTGGACCTTCCATAAAAATATTGCTAGTAATTTTTTATCATCTTCATCATTCCCTGATTGTACCTAAAATTATGCAAATAGAGTATATTGATGTAAAATATCCCATATACCTGCTTTGCCAACACAAAGTGTGCCCTGGTGTCATTTGTCATGGCATAAGATTTGGACACCACCCAGGTAAGGAGCACAGATAATGCTGCTTGGATGAGCTGGGAGTGCTGTCCCCATGCATGCTTACAATCTGGGCAAACAGAAGGGAAAAATGTCAGCTTAGACTTCAGCAGGTATATTAGCTCAGCAGATGCATGGAGACTTACGAAACACTTCTGCATTTCTTACCCCTTGAAAGACATGGGCTGATAAAGCTGGCAATTACTATGAGATACTCATCGAGTAAGCCTTGGCATCGCATTTATCGCGTGTATAAGCTGAACAGCGAATAGCAGGCTATGAGGACAATTTCTTAACTTCTTTTAATGCTGGCCTTTGCTGCAACATCTCTGCTGCCACCAGTATTTCATTGAGGAGAGACAGAAGAGGTTCTGTGCTACCCATCCTGCCCCCTACACGGCACTGAAGTAGTTAACTCTTCATTTGACTGATCTCCTCCTCCCGTTCACTGTTGGATCGTTCTCACACCATGCCAAAATTGTGAGAACTGGCATGGCATGAGCCTCACTGGTGGATCTGGCTCTCGCACATATGAATGCCATAGCTGTGTTTGAGTTCGTATTTGCTAGCAAGCTGGCCAGAAGACAGATGTTGGGGAGGACTGTCCACCGCTGGGTTACAGAAAAAGAGAGCACGTGTGTTCATTTGGACTATGGGTGCAATTTACATTCACGATCCTTCTGTATACTCTGCTGTCCATCACAAGGCTCCAACTGGAGCCAAAATATTTCCTTTCACCTCTTCCTTGCTTGATTTGCAGTAAATATTGGAGTGTTTGTTTCCTCCATAACTGGCTGGCGGATGGGATACGAACAATGCAGGCAGCAAACATCCAAGCACCTGCTGCAAGGTCTTGACTCTCAGCATGGCGCTAGGAGAGCTCATAGTTTGCAAATGTCATTGTGTGTACTCAGGGGACACCGACCAGAGCTGTCACTTTTCCTGGATCTTTGAGCTCCTCTGGCCACTGGGCTGGAGGATGATGAGCAGTGGACTCAACCTTGGAGAAGTGAACCTGTCAGAAGTAGCTCCTTTGAGTGACCTCCACTGGCTGCAAACCTGAGGGCTCTTCATTGTGGTGTGGACAGGAATATGGCCAACCTGGTATTTTAATAGAGAAAAATAAAGGAACTAGTTCTCTAGCCCTCTACTGTGGTGTGCTTTTGACATTAGAATAAAATGAACTGCATCTGTTTAAACCACCTGTGGATCTAGCCCATAATTTTCAGGATCACAGCATCCTGTTACAGCAAACCACTCTGAAGATGGTTCAAATATAATGTCAAACAGAATTTGGCCTAGTGACTGTAACCAAAGTCAGAATGTTTATTACCAGTTAATTTGTACACATGCCTGTGGCTCTTATTCTTGGAAACAGCCTCCCTGGGTGACTGTGAAATGCTGCTATTTCTGCTGCAAAAAGTACATTTTTCCTGTGGTAGACCGACTCATCTTGGAAGTGCTGCTCAGCTGATGTAGCTGTTTGTTGAACATCCTTTCTTTGTGTGTGGGAACCTCTGGCACATCGCAGGAGGCAATGTAGCTGTATGGCACCTGCATCCACCTTGCTGTAGCAGTAGGACAGGGGATCACATTCAGTCTGTGTGCAAGCAAAGGAAATTCTGCTGCTACTGGAAAATGTCCCTATTGCGTACATGTCTTGTTCTCTTCCCACAGAATGAAGATGGGGAACTGACTTCATGATATTATTTTAAACCGTCAGGAAGAAGTAGATAACTGGTCTGCAATTTCCAGACACATTCTAGTGACAGATTTTTAAGGCTATTTGAGCATTTTGAACTACATTGTTTCCCCCTGAGCAGAAAAATTCTTCCCTGCCATTCTGCACCTTCTATTGATCATGGTTCAAGGATCAAAGTAAAGTGCATTTTGTGAGAAGCAAAGGTTAAAGTCATTCGCAAAGTTTCTTGACTCTGCTGAGAGTTCAGGGGCTAGCATTTGGGCAGCAAATACAGGCTAGAGCCCTGGTGTCCTGCTGTCTGTCCATCCTCTGGCATCTGTTCTAAAAATCTTTTTTGCTTTTGCAAGGGTTGCATCATGCATAAAAAAACCAGCGCAAGGTCTCAAAAACATGGATGAAGTTACCACCCTGGTGTGAAACCCTCAGACCTATTTATCAATACGGTGTTTTTCCTGCATTCACAAACGAAGCAGTTATCCCTCTTCCCCGCTTGCTAATGGCGGGAGGATTTTGTCCCTCAGGTTTAATTAAGCACCAGAAGTCGTGACTTTATTTATTGATAAGCCTTTCCAGGGTGCCCGTCACTGTAGTATCTGAGGCCACTCAAGCCGTGACCCTGCTGCATTCCTTGGGAGGCAGGGAAAGGTCTCAGGGGTTTATCGCTGCTGCCCGGGAGCTCACCCATCACTAACTGAAACAGCGCTAAATGTGCAACCCGCCGATACCCGAGTCAGCCCTGGCTGTGGAGGTGGGGTGATTATAACAATATTTGACTTGCTACGATATGAGACACTGTACTTAGAAAACAGTTTGAGAGAGATTGTATGAAAGAGACGATAAGACAGAAGCTGTTAATCCCTTTAACACGTGCACAGTAATTGGTATAAAAGCTTATGCACTCGAATACTTGAGAAAGAGAATAAATGTGAAAACACTGTTGGTTTTTTTTGCAAGACCACTGTCAGTATTTTAAAAGGTTCCAATAAAAACAAGATCATGAAAATGACACATGAAGTTCAAATTTAAAACTTGTGTCTTTTCTGGGTTTTCCCATTTCTGACAACAGCAAAAAATTTGCAGCTTGGGAAAACTCCCAGGAGAGGAAATATTATTTATAGCTCAACCTTTTTTTCCTTCACAATACCATGTTGCTGGTAAGCATATAGTTAGAAATTAATTGAAAAAATAATAATAACAAAAAATTAGGAGAACTTTTCACCTCTGTGAATACCATTTTATTTTCCCTTACCAGTGTGGAATATGTAACTGGGAAGCAGGTGTCATAAATCCACAAAATAATTATTCCCCATTTGCTATATTACATTTTATTTATATTCCCTGGCTGTTATTTTATGTTAAATCTGCAAGTCCTCTTGTAAGATTTTAGCTTCCACCCCAGCAAATGAGCACATAGCACATAACCACTGTTGCCACAGAGATTTCTTTTCCAAAGCTTAATTACTCTCTGGTTATGTTCATGAGAGTTTTAAATATTTCCGAGGGGCCTTGGTAACTGTAAATTTTTGCCACAAAGTTGCTTTTTGATTGGAAATAACTGGTCTATCAGGCACAAAATCATCAGATGTTTTGCTTTTAAAGGTTAAATTGACTTTCATATAAAACCTAATAAGGTTTTGACTTTTTGGGTCCAGGTGATCTGTCCCTCTCTGTCATGTCCCTGGGGAAGAGGAACTGTGGACTTTCATGGTGTTCGTCTCAGACTGAGAGTTTAAAAGAAGGGTAATTTTGATCTATGACAGAACCTCTTGCTTTCAGTAGCAAGGACCTGTTCTCAGTGGTGTCCTGGGTACCTACTGAACATACAGAGGGAGCTGTTAACTGCTGGGAGGATGCTGTAGTCGAGAGGTGATGGAAGAGATCAGAGGAAATAAAAGCAGCTAGAGGGATTTTCTGTACACACCTACAGGCAACCTCATAAAATGCATCTGAAGAGATAGTTCAGCAGGGTCTTACAGACAAGCTCAGAGAAGCCCAACCACGGATTTCTCTTTTCTCCCCTACATTTTAGATAGCAGTATGGCATTCCTCTGGTTATGTTTTTCCACTGTCACACCTGGCACTGCTTGCTTCAGACAAGTTCTCCCAGGCAGGGTGCGAGGCTGCAGCCTGGGATGGCGTGCTGGCTGTCCAGCCATGCTGAGCGAAGGAGGGTCGAGCAGAGGCACCCGAGTTAGTGCTCATCAGCACTGATATGTGCAATTGTCTTAAGTGTGGGCCTGAAAATAATATTGTTGTGTTAGCCTGCCTTCACACTACTGCTGAAGAGTATTACCTTTGGTCATGCTATACTGTTTGCACCTCTGGACTAACATTTTTCCCATTAGCTGGGGAGTCTCTGAGCCATGCTCCCCTCAGTGGGGTACTCATAGAACCATAGAATGGTTTGGGTTGGAAAGGACCTTAAAGATCACTGAGTTCCAACCCCCCTGCCATGGGCAGGGACACCCTCCACTAGCCCAGGTTGCTCAAAGCCTCATCCAGCCTGGCCTTGAACCCCTCCAGGGATGGGGCATCCACAACCTCCCTGGGCAACCTGTTCCAGTGCCTCACCACCCTCATAGTGAAAAATTTCTTCCTAATGTCTAGTCTAAATTTACCCTCAGAGTATAATTTCCCTCTGTTCAAAGGGCATCACTTTGCAAAACAGCAGTGAAGTGGAACACAAGTGGGTATAGCCTCCAGGACAGTTGGCTGTGGAGAATGAATAATCTGAGCTCACATCAGGAGGAACTGCTGTTTCTTTGTCCCACCATGAGAACAATCAGTATCTGTAAGACCTTTTCTCCAGTAAACTCTGGGTTTCAGTCCCAGGCTTCTTTCTTCGTAGTCAAAATTGCTTCGTTTCTCATTCTTTGCAATTATCTTCACGTAAAGTTTGAAACAGATGGGTAAAATTCATCCTCTTTGTTGATTCCAAAGACTTTGGTTGAGCAGTAATATGAGACTGGCCTGTATTTGGAAAGTTGATAGGGTTAAATGGAGGAGCTAAATGATGGTTCAAGATATGCACCATGTAACAGGAGAGCGGGAGGGAGAGTACAAGTTACACTCCCAGCGGATGCAGGGTATTTAGCACAGCATGGAGGCGTATTCCACCAGGTGATTCAAAGGCATCTGCCCCCCTTGGACTGCTGCCCCAGCTTTCGTTCCATCCAAATGGGGAGCAGTCCAGGCTATTTCTCCACCAGAGATGACTGAGACCTGCCTAGCACAGATGCAGGAGTGACCAGGTTAATGAGATGGAGAGCAGCACCGTGCTGGGTTGGAGGCATACTGATTCACTGTTTCCAGCAGGTGATTTCTGCCAGTGCAGCTCCTCAGACCCTTGTTAGAAGTGAAAACAGCTTTGCCCACGGGCACATTCTCTAAGGAGAGCAGCTGTTTTCATAAAAACGATTAAAATCTGTACCAACGAGACATTTTATCAGAGTTCTGGCCAGAAAACCCCCCTGCTTAGCTCCCCTTGCAAATCTACTTGCAGGTGTTTCAAGAGGGAGAGCCGAGAGAAGGAAAAAAAGCAAGGCTTAGCCAAAAAGTAAGCATGACTAACAAATTACTCATAATTAAGTTTTGTTAATTGCATAGAACCCAATTAAACCTTTCCACATCTAAAATGGAATAACTTATGCTGACAGCAGAGCTGTTTAGCTGTTAGACATTTTTGGTGACACTTGTCTGTTGATTTGCCGTTAGATAACTTCTTGGCTTGAAGCCAGCCGGGACTGAGCTAAGAGACTTTTTGTACATGTGTTTGCAGCACATTTTCACAAAGGTTTGCCAGAGTTTGGCCCATGATGACTAGTGAGTGGATTTATTACATTATTATTTTAGATTGTTATATTATTATTATGCATGACTGACATTGTGAAATTCTTATGTTACAGAACTATGTAGAGTTAATATAAAACAGTAAGCCAGAGAGGCATTTTTCATAAAATTCCAACTTCAAGTGCAAATTTTATGTAACTGAAAAGTCATGACTTTATGTAGCATTTAGAACTCTGCTAGAATGAGAACACCTCCCCAAAACATATTGCCACAAAGTGGACCTAGAAGAAATCTTTCCCATGATTCCAAAAACATGGAGGTGACCAAAAAAATATCATTTCCAAGTGTGTGCGCCTCTTCCCTTCTCAATTCCAGCTGGGACCACAACTGGAAATACCAAAATACCACAGAAATGTAGTTCTTGTGGTACTTCCAGCCCCGGCAGAAGCAGGAAGTATTAGAAATCTTCCAATAAATCATGTTTTCATGAGACTTCCAGCCCAGTGTTGCAAGCTTGAGAAGTTTGGATAATAAACCCAGCTCTGCTTGTCCATCTGAATCAAACACCTCACCCTCAGGAGATTTACCTTTATACTCAAGGACTGTTCTGTCTGAGATGCTGCTGAGATTCCTTCTAAGCCATAACACTTCTTCAGTTTCACATTAAGTCCAGCTATAAATTCAATTAAATCTTGTTATGAAAGACAGATTTAACTTTGGCCTTCTGTTTCTGTTAGCTACAGGACAGGTTTTTCACCCTAGGACAAAGGCAACTGCAAGACTCAGCAGTTTGAACGCCTGTGGCAGAAGAGCTGCAGCAGTCTGCTCTTTGGGTGCACGACTGCATGTGGACAGGCAAGAAACACTTGTGCCATGGAGAAGAAAAAATGAACACAGCCTGAACTGCACCTGAACTGGCCACAGCAGAAGAGATAGGACTTTCAGGATGAGCTGGTGAGTCAAAGAACTTGAAGATCCGTGATAAGAGCTATCCTGACCTGTCCCTGGCAGTCAGTTCTTCCTTGTTGTACACAAGTGCATCAAAGCCACCAAGCCCAGCATGAGCTTCTCCTCCTCCATGGTACAACCTGTAAGACACTGGGTTGTGTGGTTGGCTGACTGGGTGAGGAAGGCTCACCAGAGCAGCCTAAGCAGGTCTATATGATGGTGGCAGTATCAGGCATGTTTTTTTATCCTTTCAGAATGGAGCTTTGCTGAAACCTCTGTTAGAAATCAGGTCAGTGTGATCGCACCAAAGAGACTTTCATTGTATGCTGGTTGAAATTTCACCACAGGCAGATCACAGGATTTGCGTGACCTTGTGATCTCTTTTGTGAGTGGTAGTTGTGCAACAGATCCCCTGGTATGATAAGACAACATGAGGGTTTACACAAAGTAGGAACGTTTACTAGAGATATGGCTTGCCACTCTCCTCTTTTAAAGAGATAACACATGCATTTCAGGCTCAGAAAAAAATAAACCCAAAAAGGCTCAATATCTGTACTAGGAAGACTACTAGTTGAAAGCAGTAATTACTGGCAACCATTTCTTTGCTCATTAGAAGCTGATGCTGAGTGCAGTGTAAATGGGATAAATCCACTTTTGTAGCAAGGGTTGTTGAAAAGGTTGTAGCCTAAGATGTGGTTTGTTCCTTCCATGTTCCCTTCACTCTGCGTGAGATGGCTGCGAGAGAGATAACTCTTGTGTAGCTAACCTCACAGGTTACTCGTAAGAGGAAAAAAGGAAAGGAAAGCATAGCTCACCTCCTAGTATTTTGCCTAGGCATTCCGACTAGACATTTCAGTGTCTGTGTCGGCGGAGGTGGCTGGAGGTACCCCCTTCACCTCCTCCTGTGTGGTTTTGCTGGGCAGCTGTCATCTCCACTTTCTACAGGTTGCACTTTTACAGTTCCCAACCCTCTGGTGCCTGCAGACCCCGGCTGCTGTTTTGTTCAGTGCAGACTGTCACAGAGGGAAACGTGCTCACACAGAAATGTTCCTTTTGTTCCTGTGCGTTTGTTCCTCTCATTTAAAATGTGAACATATCTGCTTGCTCTTTTGTATGGAAAAAACCCTGTTTCCTGAGTTAGAAGCCTGAAGAGACACAGGCCTTTGAAACATTTTCGTGGTGTGTGGGCAAAAACTAACAATAACTTTGTTATAATGGATATGACCGATTCTGCTGATACTCAGATTGCAAACTGTTTTGGCTGCATGCACTCACAAATCCTTTGTCCATTTCTAGTTTCCTTTGCATTTAGTGTAAGAACTTGTGAGCATTTCTATTCATTTAAAAGTCAAACTCGAAGCCTTTTTGCTGACTGTATGAATTTCTTCAAGAGCACACACATATACACACATATATATATAGCTTAGGAAAGAAATATATTTTTTATAGCATTGCCTGTATGGACAATAAAATATAGTTAATATTAAAAGTTCCCATAATATATATTAGGTTTCAGGAATTTAGAACCTGGCTATAAACAGTGACTTTCAATACCCAAGGGAATATATTTTTTCCTTAACAAAAGAAAAGAAGAGTATGTGTTGAACTGGCCATTGATTTTCCCTCCAACAGGAAGCCTTTCCGTAAATGTTGGGTCCAATGATGTGTTTATTAGTTTTGAATTGCTGCTGTGGTTAGTAACTCCCTCTCTTTCTTTTGAAAACAGCGATGTGTTCTGGGATGCGTTGCATGCTCTTCCTCTTAAAAGTAACATCAGAAGACGACAGACTTTGCAATAAAATAGGGAAGAGATGATGTTTGTTTGGAAAGAATGATTTGGGGTTAGTCTTCTGCTCCTGTTATAAAATCTCATGATGGGAACAACATAGAGTTGTGAGTTACCAGCATGCACTTTGTAAACAGGCTGAAGGGACATTTATGTGGTAAGACATAATAGGTTCAAGGTGGACAGGATGGCCCAGGTACCAAAAGCACAGCAGTGCGTGCTCTGACGGCGAATGCCGTGGCTGGTTGGGCGGCAGACACTGAGTGCCATGCCCAGGGCAGGGACACAGGGCTGGGGCGGCTGCTCTCAACACGCAGCTAAAATGAAATGTAAATCATCTAGGACAAAGAGATGAGCCAGCAGTGAGGCCTGGGTGGCCTGTGGCACGACAGTTTAATAGCTGACACTCGCTTCCCAGCAAGCAGTGTGTTGGGAAAAGCGTTTGTAGCTCAGGAGCTGCCTGTCATCGCCAGAGTTGCTTAATAGCTACCACGGAGCAACCATGGGCTGGGCAAGGCAATGAACTGCTCCGTCAGCTGCGCATGGGACCCTCTCCCAGGTCTGGTCATAGTCATGGGAAGGCTGTACTGTTCTCCCAACTTTGTACCTCTTTTATTTAAGTAGGCAGGAAGAGCCTGACTCTAAATTTGGCTTCTTTCGTTCTTAATAAGGTGACTGATTAGATCTGAGATTTCTGGGGAACCAAAGGATAATTGCAAAACAAAACAAGGGAGTTCCTGTCCTTTGTATGCTTCCGGGCTTTTTCAGAGTATTTTGCAGAATAAACGGATTTGGACCTACATCTCAGTCTTTTCTTCTTACTTTTACAGGCAAGTTGGGAAAGTTTTTACTGGAATCACTCATCTGCCTTCCAGAAGGTTACTGTGGGTTACGGGGGATGCTGGAGTTCAGAACTCTTCACAGGTTGGCAAACTGCTCTTTTGCAAAATCTGTGCTTAAGACTGTTCATCTCGGAATGTCTGCCTGTTCCCCTTTAGAGGCGCTTGGGGAAATTGTCTAAGAGATGTGTGAGAAATTTATGTTGTGGCGGTTTACAGATTCCTACGGCAGTTTATGCTCTTGGATCTTGAACTCTCATCTGATATTACATCACTCAGTGTGGAGGAATATGATCACAAAACCATGGAGAAAATTTTCAGGTCTGTACAAATTATTGTGATAAATTGAGAGGTCTGTTGAAAATGAAGCTCACTGTTTGTTTGCAAGAAGTGAAAGCTTTATCATCTGTTCCTGAAAAGAGAGTTGGTGGCTTTAAAGGTGTGGGGTATGTTGTGAAAAACCTCTTGGTGTTTCCAGTGATGGTGGGAGAGCAGGAAAACTTCAGAAGTAAAGTTTAGGAAATGAGTTCTGGTCACACAGACCTCAGCAGAAGGCCAAACAGGCTGCAATATCTGAGCCAGAGGGATTCAGGGGGTTGCACAAGGGGAGATAGAAAGTTTGGAGAAAGAGAGTTACCAGGGAAAAAGCCATATGTCCACAAGTGGATGATGTTACTGCAAGGGAAGGTGTAGGAGAGGACCTTTGTTAGCACTTGTGGGTGAGTGGTGAGGAGCTGGACACAGATGGATTGGCTAGTTGGGTAGGAGGAAATCCAGAAGAAGGCATGGTCATGAAACCTGGAGGAGGAGGACAGCACATGGTGGACTGTCAAGAAGAATGAGAGCAGAACAGCCTTGGGCAGAAGAAATAAAGAACAATTACTGACTCCACAGGTAAAGCCAGTTGAAACAGGTCTGTTTGAATGTCCACCAGCAGTGGCGATAAATAGCTCCAGCTGCTTTGAGGAACATGCCTTCTCTCAAAAGAAAGCTGAAGCGCACAAACACATTTTTACACTCTCTCAACAACAGCAACAGGTAGAGCAGATAATTCAGTCCATGTCTTCAGTGATCCCTCTAGAAATTGTCTTTTGCCAATTAAGTCCACTCATAATTCCACCTAGCTACTGCTGTAATTGGCACTGTAACAGGAGATGGGCTCTGTGCAAGGAGATGTCAGATTTGCCATGTTGTCCTTACCTCAAGTAAACGGCTCAATTGCACACTGTAGTTCCTGTGGTTTGCCTGTTGCTCTTGTGAATGTGTGACCATTCTTTAATGCAAAGTGGAACATATATATCCAGACTTGTAGCTACACAGTAAAACCTCAGAGGGTCTTCCAGTCAGTATTTTGATGGTATAATTAGAAAGTCCTTTCAAATATGACCTTTTAACTACTGATGCCATCCTGTAACCCTCACAAAAGTGACTGTGTCAACTGCATCACATGGCTGAAGCTAGACTGATTTTCAGCCATGTGATGCTATTTTATCACCCTCAGGACAAAGGTTAAGCCCTCCCTTTCTTTTCTCTGTTAGGCACCACTTTCTTTGGTCCTCTTACTTTGATACCGCTAAAATTCCTGATGACCACAGAGTTAAGAGTTTTTATAATCCACCGTGCGCTTCTCTGATGAAGAACCCTGCTATTGTGCTGCATGTAACAGAAATACCTTCACACAATGAAGCAATCATTCTTCCCCGGCAGGGTCTGAATGTCTTGATTCTCATCCCACAGCAGGTTTGGCAGGGAACAAATTCCCCAGTTTGCAAAGGGCAGTGGCCAGCATAATCTTTCTGCGTTTTAAAACATTCTTTAATGTTAGGCTCTCTGCGTTCAAATAGTAACTTTAGCTGACATAGAGTTTTGTAGAATATTTGAACTGCAGCCTATTGAAACTCTACCTCGCTGCATCTGTGAATATTTTTTATTACAGTATAAATAAGTTATTTTTCCCTTCATTTAGTATGGTGCAAGCATTTTTTTTAATACTTGGTCTGTTGATTCTTTGGAAGCTGCAGCTTCATTTTTCCCTAGATGAGATTATTGGAAGCTTGAATACAAAGTGGGCAGCACTGAGATGAAGGCTCATAATTTTTAAATCTACCTAATCCAGACTGTGGATTGAATGGATAGAAGAAAAGAAGTGTATTTCTATATGGGGTATTATTTGGTGGTGTAACTGAGTAAAAGGACACATGTTGGATGCACAGTTGGCGTGAAGTGAATTTACTGAAGTTGAGGATTCCTCCTGGGGATTTTTTCACTATAGATTTCAAGATTGCATACGCATAAATTCAGACTCTTCCTAAGTGAAATCCAATATAAAATTAATTACTCTTTATAGTAGAAAAGGTATGAAGGAGGTCAAGTTTAAGATCTGAGTTTTAAATATTCCATTACCTCCCAGTTCTGGAGACCAAACAAGAAAAAAACAGAAGAAAAACCTGGCACTGCCAGCAACTATCCAAAATCCAGACAGATGCTATGCTAAAATGTAATAATGAAAAAGAAATTAAGCCTGCCCTGCTTGCTGTTTGCAGCATGCATTAGCCATGCTGGATGCCCGCCTGGGCAGGAGGGGCATGACATTCAAACTGCACCCACTCAGTGGGGATGCTCCTTCCTGGGCAGGAGGGGCATGACATCCAAACTGCACCCGCTCAGTGGGGATGCTCCTTCCTGGCCTCACACCCAAGTGCCGGATAATGGTGTTTCACTGATAAGGGGCTGGGGTTGGGGCAGGAAGGGGGACGTGGGCAAGGGCAGCCCCTCAGTGGCCCGCGAGAGTCGGCATCAGAGGAGAGCTGGGGGGCTGGATCTGGCTCAGGACCTGGCGTAATGGCTTCTCCTGATCCACAGCTGCGTAACTCGCGGAGGAGTCAGGTTCATAATATCTCAGGCATGTGATTCACACGAGTGTAAAGGCCGCTGGATACAATTACACTTTTATTTTTACCTACCACTAAGGGAATTTCCATTCAGCACTATGTGAGCTGGTTGCCCTTGCTCTGTACTGTTTCACTGGTATTTTTCCTGACAATTCATGTCTAAGAAACACAAGACAGAGAGAGAGAGACTTAATGTTATGTGAAAGGATTTTCCTAGGGTAACTGTATTCAGTCTTTGCTCAAACTGAACGAATAACTTTGATCTGTCAACTGTGAAAAGTAAACTGGGTGCGACCTTCCGTCATCGGCTAATCGTCTCACTTAATGACATCTGTTAACTTTGTTCTGATATTAGATCACGGTCTTTCTTTGTACTGTCAAGATTTTTCATCCAAGGTCTAATTATTTCACTTTATGTGTATACAGATATCTCGGGAGTCAGTTGCACCTAGTATGAAGATCATTTTTTCTATTTTGAATTTCCAAAACTGATCACAGCGGTCAGATCGATGTGGTCTTTTAATGGAAAAAGCACGCTAGCTTAAATCCAGCACTATATTGCAGTCCTTCCTTTCCTCTCATTTTCTTTTAGGCATGGTATTTATTTTTGTTTTTAATTGAGAGGGAAGGAGGAAAAGGGAGAATTGTTTCTGTCCCAGTAAAGTTCAGTATCTCAAAACAGTTGATTGATGTGACTTGTTACAGATCTGAACTGTCCCACAGGAAGGAAGAAGAAAATACTGTCCATCCCCTTCTGTCCCTTTCCCTTTCAAAGATTTTTTATCTTTTAATAGTGTTGAGGGCCTGGGTAGACAGTGTTTTGGGGATTAATGGCCATTTGGGGTTAATGCCCTAAGGGCCTCTGTCCCTCAGCTCTTTCCAAACAGTGATTAATCTCCAGGGGAATGTATGTGCCCTGATCGTTACTGCTGATAATGCTCATCCTTATAGTATAGATCAAAATGCATAGACTTATTGTAGTAATGGCCATGTCCTCACCTCCCAGGCTTTGCTCAGTTCAGTCAGCCACAGGTTAAGCCCCTGGCATCATCTGATCACATTCAGTTCAACAGGCATTTTCCCTGAGTTTGTCTCTCTTGGGACCCAATCCTGCAGCGTGCCCAGTGCCAGAGTTCTGAGACCACACGCTTCTCCTCTAGTGACTCAAGAGAAATTTCGTCCTAGAAGGTTGTGAGTCTCAATCCCCTCTCCCCATCCTGTGCAATAGCAGTGGAAGGTGTGGGACCACCCAGGGGCGCAAAGGCAAGGAGGGGGAGCTGTTTTTTGGAGTGAGGGGGACAGTGGCAGGAGGCTGGATCAATGGCAGGAGAAGCTTTGCACCACCGTGAGCTCTTGCACCCATTTTCTTTCTCCACAATATTGGCTTTCACCAACTTACACTTCATTTGTTACTGTGATGTACACACTGTCCTCTGGCAGGTCAAGATGAAAGAAAAATGGTCAATTAAGCGAATTGTGTCATCTGTAGAAGAGCAGCGCCTGTCAGCAGGTGAGCCCATACTGTGTGTTTGACCAGGTGAACAGGTCCAGTATTTTTCAGGTGCTTTCCTGAGAATGACCAAGGATTGCAAGTTGCAGAATACCACATCAGCCATTACAGATTGTCCAGATGCTGTCTTTGCAGTAGGGGGGTTGTTTTCCAGGTTAAATTTCCAGTATTTCCTTCCTTGTGTGGTCTAGTTTTCAGTTTCTGAAGCCATTCACCCTGCATCACCTCCTCTGGGAGATTATTCCACAGTCTACTAGTCCTCACTGGGATCCAGCCTCATTTCAAGTAGCATGTCATGCATTTGGAGTAGGAGTATCTAGTTCAATATCTGGTTATAAGTAATACACACACACAAGGAAAAATGCATGGAAGGTATCAAGACTGCTGCATGTGAGAGTTTGAAATACGTTTCAGTACATTCCTATCTCTTTTAAAAACATTATATGCTGAGAAGTAATAGAAGAAAAAATAAAACCTAAATGGACATATTTTCTACTTCTCTCCCTGTGTTTGAGTCAGTGTAATGTATTTATCTGTGAGCAGCCCCCTGAGCTGTCCTCCAGGTTTTCAGCATGCATTCTTTGCACTTCAGAAAAAGGATTTGGTCTTTTCTCTAGAAGCTCTTGTAAGTGAGTATTGCCACTGTTAAATCTTTATGGTCAGTTAAAAGTATGTGAATGGGTGCAAGTATTTGATTTTAGTTTCAAGAAATGTTTTTTTTTTTATTTTATAGCTATGGCAAATGTTATATTTTTAGTTTATTTTTGCTCTTGATAGAACTTTTAAATGCAGCAGTCAGAAAATAACTCCTGTAATGTAACTGATACTCTCTGTTACATTTACATGGTGCTTTATTACACATACATGCGGCTTTTCAGAATTTACCAAGTGTTTTCTTATTTATTCCATCCTTTGATAATTATGATGGCCTACCATGGAACTAACAGAACTCTAAAATCACTGATCACTTGTGAGTGTATTCCCAAATCTAGCTTGAAAGCACGGAGGCTATTCATATAATTCTTAACGAATTCCAGCCGCTCTTGCTGACAATAAGAGAAAATGCAAAGCCATTAGCAACTTGCCAGAACAGTGGAGTAATAGCCAGCCAGGGCTATTGGGAGCTATGGGGCTGTTTGGAAACAAATGGTTATTTCACCAGGGAAGTAAAATAAGCTGCACAGACTTACTCTCCCTCCTTCCCACCCCCTTAAGCTCATCCTCTTTTTTATCTCTCTCTTTCCTGCCAGCCATGTCCTATAAATGTGGAGATTTCATCCACGTAGGTCAGACTGGGAGACTTTCATTGTGGCATTAGCAGGTAAGCCACCTTCTCTCTTAGCCTGTTTCCAAGTCCACCTTTACTTGCTCAGTTAATAAAAACATTCACTATTCTTGGAGAAAAAAAAAATCCAATATTAAACAAGCATTCTAAATTACAGTGTTTACTGACTTTCTAAGGGAATGTATTTAAAAAGGGGATGTAGGTTGCAGCCTTGTTTTGCTTTTAAGCATTTTTGCCTGGTTTTTACATGTTTATTTTCTACCAACCCATGTATTGTGGGAGAATCTATGGAATCTAGTAGTTCAGGTTCTGTTTTGGTTTGCTTTATTCTTCATTTAAAAAAACCCCACAACAAACTTGATCTTGCCCAATGTGAGAAGCCTGTAAGACTCAAGCGCTGACATTAAGGGGGCTGCTGAGAACTTCTCTCTAACAGCTCCAGTCTAAATGAGCTGGACAGTCTGTGCCTTTGTTGCAAGCTACAGGAATTAATAGAGGGGTAAACTCAGCTGGAGAGTTTGAATGTGTTTGATGGGATCCATCTGTGATTGAAAGCCAGTTCAAGGCTGTCCTGTTTGAAATTGCAGGAACATTGCTGGGTGGGGGATGTTGGTGGGAACTGCCTGGTGAAAACAGGACTGCCACCGTCACTAGATCAGATCAGACAAAGCTTTGTCTTGATGAATTTAAAAAACATCCAATTCCAGCACATTGCTGGGTACCTGTTACAGTGCTGCATCTCCCTTTTGCTGTGGATAAAATGTTGCTGCATTTTTTTAAGGTCTTGTTCTAGCTAATCCTGTTGGCTTATACATATCCAGGCCAGTAAGAGTCAAGCTGACCTTTTCTTAACAGGCAGAAAGAGCACACAGGCACAGGTTGGGAATGTCTGGAAAGCCTGCTGCATCCAGTCCTGGAAGATATTTGGTATGAGAGGCAAGAATGTAAGAACAGCCATGCTGGGCTGGACCACAGGGCCAGCAAAAACTACTCATCACCAATATCACAAACAGAAATGCTCAAGACCGCCCTCAAGACAAATGAGTTGTATGCACATGTGTGCTGCAAATGAAACCCCAATGCTCCAGACTTCTCACTTGCTTTTGCAAACCCATTCAATGAGTTATCCAATAAGACAACCCCTGAGTGAGGTGCCTTATCCTGGACCTTTCAGCTGCGAACACAGAGGTGTGAGTATGTTCCCACAGGACACCTTCTAAACAGGCAGGGAGCTTCCCTGTTGTGTCCTGGGAAGTTAGCTGGTAGGAAAAGACAGTGTCTGCTACCCAAGAACATACATTCTGTCTTGGACATCTGCAATTTAAAGGGTAAAAAATTATGTAAATCTCTCTTTTAAGTAGCTGCCTGATACCAAAGTGGGTAAAACTTAGTGGGGGTGGGTCTAAGCGCAACCTTGTCTTCACAGAAAGTGCTGGAAGAAGGGACAGCCATGAAGGTACAAAACTGCTTGGATGTCCTCAGAGGGGTGGTGACCACATTGAACTCAAAGACAGAGAAGCAGTTAGGTTATGAAGAAAGTTAACTCCATCTCAGCTTAACCCAGGACAGACCTTCAACAGGGAGAGGGAGGAACGAGACCGTTGAGGAAGCTCTCTCTGCAGTTGGATGAGACAATATGGACAAACTTTCTATTTGAGGATACTATGCAGAAATAGCAATCATGTGCACCTTAATGAAACTGAGAATCTTGATCTATTTTTGCTTCAGAATGCAAGGAAAGATGGGCATGAGAGCCACAACATTAGTCCCATGCCAAAAGGCAAACCTGGTCTGCCAGGTCAGACAGATGTGATGAGTGGAGTTCCTGCTGCTAAACAGTGTGCTCGTGACCAGGGGGAATAAAGGTTTGCTTCAATTCCAACATGTGTCAAACATGCAAATCATGAGATGAGGCTCGCATGGGTTACTTGACTTAAACGGAGTCTTCTCTTCCGAATTCCCAGTGAATGTAGGCTATTCTCTAACACCATCCTTCCTACTTAATCTTTACAGACCTCTTTGCTTTTCTCTTGTGGCTTTTACAACTTTTTCTTTCCTCCCCGCCATACTGCTGTCTCTGCTTTCTTTAGTTTTTCTTTTTTTTTTTTCCATTTGTTGTTGCATTTGTCTACAGACACCTTAGAAATTTTCTCTGAGCTCTCTTATTGCTTTCTGGGGAGTTGATCTGATTTCCTGAGTTTATTCTTGAAGACTTGCTGTTCTTCTCCCCCATTTCAGCCCCTCTCCCTTGGCCTGATATTGTCCTTTTCTGCTGTTTAATGTTATTAATTCCTGGTGTAACCTGTGTGGCTTGGTTTTGGCCACATCTTCTTTTCTGTCTTCTGGCTTTTGTCTGTTCTTTCTGTTGAATTCAGTGGGATCATGTGCTTCAACTAAACAGAACAGGCAAGTTCTGCCTATATTTACTTCTTCTGGTGCCTGGTCTCAAGACACCCTCACCATCATGAATACTTAAGGTTACTGGTAACTGAACAGGTGCCTGTAGCTGCCTCATTTGCAAAATGAACTGTAAAGGCATTTAAAATTATTCTCCAGGGTTGAGCAATATTAGAGTTGAACAGCCTCAGTCTACAAACCCATTTTTTTTTTCTTTTAGGAATTCACTTCATCCAAATACAAGTCATAAAATGTCATCATTGCAAACAGGCTGTTTTTCAGACCTTGGTTTTATGGCATTACTTGAAAAAATGTGTAAGATGGGTTGGAATGACTCTAATTCCTCAACCACCCTTCACATTGCTGGATTTCAGAAGAGCAGAGTGTTTTTAACTTTTTGGCTCTGTAAGTGTAGAGTCTTTATGGACATTATCTAAAGTACAGGTATGAGCTCAGATGAGAGACTCATTTGGCATTCACATTTTGCTTGACTTCAAAGTAAGCCCAAGCTGCTCAGTGTCTTAGAGGAGAGAGCTCTTGTGCTGTATTTCTCGTATATACTGGCTAAGAGTTAATTGCTCTCACAGGGATAAGAACACATTACTTTCTGA
>WKFP01015478.1:231483-253812 GCA_011057875.1 Pterocles orientalis
AAGTCATAAAATGTCATCATTGCAAACAGGCTGTTTTTCAGACCTTGGTTTTATGGCATTACTTGAAAAAATGTGTAAGATGGGTTGGAATGACTCTAATTCCTCAACCACCCTTCACATTGCTGGATTTCAGAAGAGCAGAGTGTTTTTAACACTTTTTAAGTGTAGAGTCTTTATGGACATTATCTAAAGTACAGGTATGAGCTCAGATGAGAGACTCATTTGGCATTCACATTTCGCTTGACTTCAAAGTAAGCCCAAGCTGCTCAGTGTCTTAGAGGAGAGAGCTCTTGTGCTGTATTTCTCGTATATACTGGCTAAGAGTTAATTGCTCTCACAGGGATAAGAACACATTACTTTCTGATGGGGTTGGGTGGAGATGTGTCCTTCTCATTTGGGTGTAACTGCCCTCACCCCCCAAGGCTGTCTAGGTGTGAGCCAGTAGTCCCAGCTCACTTGGTCTCTCTGGCTTTTCCCGCAACAGATGATGGGTACTTCATCAAGCGTCATTTTCTTCAAGCCCTTCTAGCAGGGCTAGAAGACTTGGATGTTGTGCAGCTTCTCTGCTTTCTTCTCTTTCATCCACTCTTCAGAGGAGAGTGAGCAGCTGAGAGAGCTTTAAACCCACCACCTGGTTCCACCCTCAAATCTCGCTGCATATCCTCTCTCTGATTCTGAATGTCAGTGTTGGTTTGGCTCAGGCTGAAGTGCTGATCCTGGTATTTTTTTGGACTCTGCTGAGGGGATTCTTACAACATGTAGATGGTTATCATACCTTTGGGATCTGAGCATACAGCAACAGAAAAGGGGGAAAGCTATCCCCCAGTAGTACCCTGATAGCACCCTCCTGGTGTAAGCATGCTGCGTACAGAGGGATCTCAAGTTAGTTCTTGCAGTGCTGTAGGACAGGAATGGGTGGGAGTGAAGCCCACCCTAGCAAGTCTAGACAGGTCCTCAAACGGGACCTCTCTGTGGCACCAGAAAGCTGCCATGCCTGTGCATTCAGCTTTATGCCCAAGCCCATGGTTCAGCCTTGAAGACAGAAGGATGAATAGAACTGGCTTTACAAAATACAGTGCTGTTGGTATATAAAGGCATTTGTGAACTATAAGCTGATGCTTTTGTGATCTGAGAGATGCTATAGGTGGGGTTCATTTGTGTAAGCACAGGTATTTGCTGCTACTTGCCATGTTCTGCAGTATCCTGCTCGGCCTCTGACCACAAGTCATATCTGCCAACTCTGTTTTGAGATCTTGGGCACTTGAGGGCACCTCAAAGGGTGCCAGGTACCTGTCTTCAGGTGAGACAAGGTGTGACTAACACCCTGAAACAAAAGGACACCAAGGTAAGGAGGCTCAGTGCTTCTCTGGGTATCATCACAGTCACTTCAAGTAGACGAATTATCTTGGCATAATCTGCAGCTTCTGGAGACATCACACTGCCTGAAGACTCATGCTGCTCCCACTAGGGGCTTGCCTTCAAACAGCACATAACTGCAAAGCCTCACCTCAAGAAATCCCTCTTTTTCCTTGGGGACAAATCCCTCCTTCTCCCTCCACCACCCCCGAGCCCACCCCGCTGTGCAGCACACGGAGTTCCCTGCAAACATGGGCTGTGCACCAAGTCCAGGCAGTAAGCGGCTTGGTGGAAGGCACAATATTCACAGGCACTCAGGAGGCTCATTGGAAAAATCTGGTTATTAATTAACGTGTATAAGACAGCCTGATATCTTCAAGGGTTTCTTGTAGCCTTCTCCTAGCGCTTGGGTTTAATACTCCTCCTTACAGCAGTCTCCATATATCTTCTGTAAAGATAGATTCTGGTGGAATTAGTACCTTGGAGAATTTTTTTTTAATTCTAGCTGCCAGACAGCTATAGACCAATTAATCTAGAAGTATGCACGTTTGGGGATGATATTCTCCAGTGACTCAGCAATGTAACAGATGGCAAAATATTTCATATTTATTTCCATTCCATTTCTATATTGGAAATGAACCCAGACATTTTATTTTTTTGACAGTCAGACAACATCTGTTGAGAACACTGTCAGCTGAATTACAACCTCTCTGGCAGGTAGTTGGGCAGACAGCATGAATTAATTTCAGCTATTCTGTATGTGGTTAAATGTCTTTCTCTTCTACATTATTTTCATTACAAGTGCTGGATTTATGAATGCTGACTAGCTTTACATTGTATCCCTGAGAGTTTAAGTTTAGTCATATAAAGATTTGACACATTAAGGAAGATGCTGTGCATTAAGTTGCAGTATCAATGGATTTATTTGCACTTATTCCTTAGCCAAGACCAAATAAAAGAAGGGATATTTTGGAGGGGCCAGGCCGGTGGCTTGGAGGCGATGCACTCCACTGCTGTGGAAGGAACTCAAGTGTGGGAGTGACTTTGAGGATTTAGTCCCAGGAGCTGGCGTAACCCAGACATATCACAGTCTGAGATATCTGAGCTGAGTGAGAGGCTGCCAAATGTTCTCTCTCCCAGTGCAAGCAGCATCCTAGACTTCTGGCAGTTCTCAAACAGAATTTTTCCTGGGGAAGCAGGTGTGGAAGCTGTGGCCTTCCGTGGTGAGAGGATGAGGGGTCCAAGACTGGAGGAAGTGTGATCTGAAAGAAGAGATTTGGTGTTTTTCTGCTAAGATCGTAGTTCCCTGAGCAGCAGAACTAACAATTTCCTCTAGGCTTGTAGTCCTGTGTCTTGTATTCCTTAGCTCAATGCAGTAAGTTCTATTCCTGCCATCCTGAGCATTATCCACGCTGCCAGCCATCCCTGCAACAGCGCAGTCAGTTCTCCCTCTGGTTCTATTCCCTTGCCGCAGTGCTCTAAGCTCCCTCATGTTTTTTGGCCGTTGGGCAAGACACTGCGTGATGATGCAGAGACACATATATATTAATTTTCTAGAGAGCACATGTCTGTCGACTGGCCAGCTGCTGCCAAACAGATTGAGCAACAGCTGAGTTCTCCCTGTGTTTCCATCAGACATTTCTGATTTTCAGCAAATATGTGTGAATGTCCTCTAAGATGTCTACTGTCTGCCAAAAGCAATTAGAGTAAACTGACGGACAGATAGGACAGACAGGGTAAGCACAGTTGTGGAAAACTGAGCTAAGAAACATAGTAAACAAGTGAGTAATGAAGGAAATATTTGCAAGACATTAGTTTAATTACTTTGGTTCTGTGCTATCCTTTAACTGACTTTATTCAACTTTGTCTGTCTTTGTGACAGGAATTACATGATCTTCTCTGTTTATTTGGTTCTTAATGTATTTTGCTCACAGAATAAGTATGAAGTTATACGTGTTGCATCCACTGAACCATATGTTATAATATAACATATTATACATACGTGCACAGAGAGGCAAAGGTATCCAAAACCCAAGGGTGATCACCACAGTTAGTTATTAGAAACTTGAAGGTTTTTTTAAAATTTAAAGTTTTTTAAGAGAATTGCTCTGTCAATAAGCAGTGTATAAGCAGATAAAGTGTATAAGCAGATAAAGTAGAAAACACAGGCTTAAGGGGTGGGTTTAAGCAAAGGTATATGCAGATGCCCTAATGCCTCAGGTGAGGCTCAGTGGGTATCCCTGTGCGTTCACGTGCCAAGGGACAAACAGAAGATAACACAACGTACTAGTCATTTCCTTAATGGAGTGTTAACTGAGCCACTTGCGTTTGCCAGGAGCTCAGCCTGCTCACAGAGATGATTCATAGGTCAGAGGATCTAGATGTACTACCTTGATCATCACCTGTACTGTACTTGTGAGCCTGCCAAGGCTTGTAAGGACTTTGTGTTCTGTATTATTCGCTTATGTTAAAATAAAAATATAGATAACCTTTCTTTAAGTCTCTCAAGACTACTGCAGTTTGCTACACAGTCATTGCATGAAGGACCAGGCAGATACAGACCTTTGAATGTATTCAAGAGCTCCTTCACAAAACTATGTTCTTTTTCCAGTGGCTCTATTTTGGTATGGTTCATCACCTGGGGATTGACCAATGTTTTAAATAAGCCCCTGCACTTTGAAAGGCCACAGGAATTACCAGTTTTATTTAGAAAAAAAAAAATATCTGTCTGGTTACTTGCCTTGCCTCATCAAAAAAAGAGGATTTCTAATTGATAAACAGGAATTTTTTCAATTGTGGATGGAAACCCTGAATAAATATTTAAACATGTGCAATATGACATTGCCATAAAGAAAGTATCAAACTAAGCTCCTGCAGATTAAAGGCTTCTCAAAAATGGTAAAAAAAATTACCTGGAAGTCCCCCTTTTTAAATATTTTTGCATCTGAGTGTGCTGCAGTAGGTTGGAGTTGTATTACTGTCTAATGAATTCCATCCTGGTCTGATGTCCGCAATCTGGCAAATGTCTTCCTTTAATGAATCTGTTTTGAGCTTTATTAATTAGCAAGGTGTTACCTGTGTGGAAAACCCTTCAGAAACAAGGGAGAATTTTTTGTCTTAGTTTTTATTTTAAACAAGCTGTGTAGCAGCCATTGGCTGTGGGTAGTTATAGTTCTTTAAAGATACTTCTCTTTGCGCTTGTATTATTAGGTTATGAAGGTTTTAAGAACAAAAGTTGTGTTGTTTTTAACCAGGAAATACGGCACTGTTCAAATTTTGTGAAACAAGAAAGCCTGACCAAGTTCAGAAATCTTTATGGCCCCCTGACACCTGCTGAAAGCATCTGAGGATGAATCTCTCCCTGATCCAAAATCACCTGGGGCAAAATTTTCCTTCAGAGATAACCCAAATATCTTAGGGTGCAAAACGGCACCATGTCTTTCATAAATTCACCATTTCTTTTTTGAAACCTTTGGGGAACAGTGCACTACCCTTAAAATAATGAAAACACAAAAGTTAACCTTCAGGACAACTTTGTCAACCCCATTACAGTGGCTGGGCACAAAGTCCCAAACTGGTTATGGGGACTATGAGATGGCTGATAAATGGACTCAGTCCCATATACACTGTGTTTACAGGTGCATAATTGTAAGTAGGGTGTCTACTTTTTCCAAGTCTGTAGTAAAAAGAAAATAATTTAATATAAAAAGGCTATTGCACCTCTTCTGGAAATAGCGATGGGAAAACTATTAGGCGCCAGGAGTATTTGGTGGCTGGAAAGAATGAGGATGCAGTTAATGCAATGACCCTATAAGATTTAAAGAGAAAAGCCTGCATGGAAAAGCTGCAAAGCATGAAATCCAAACTACATCAGTCACGTAGTCTGTTTAAAGCAGTATCTTGTCTTCCACAGGAAATCAGTAGAGCTGGAGGATTTAGCACTACCTAGATAGTGTCAACAGAAGTAGCAATGAAAAATAGTGTGGATCACGGGTGAGATGTATAGATCTTGTAGCTAGGGGTTAGGTAGTTGCTGCAGACAAGTATGTCCTTTTAACTACCTTTCTGACATCCCCCAGATAAAAACAAAGCAGAGGAGTAATCTCAAGAGGAGTATCGTTTTTTCTAAATGCGAAAAACATTAGGCGAGGGTTCTTCTGCCCATTGAGACTGTCAAAGTGCTTCTCCCTGTAAAGTTAGCGTACCATCTCCTGTCTCTGTACTTATGCAAAGAAAGCAAAGGGAAATAGGAGCTTGGAAATCACGTAGGAAAGAGTTTCTTCTGTTTGTAGATCTTTCTGACTGAGAGAAGCTTTCTGGACCAGCAAGAACGTGAAATATTTCCTTGGTTAGGCTTGACCGTGATTGTGCCTTTCCCAGACCACTTGTGAGAAGATAACAATTTGATTATCATAGAATCATAGAATGGTTTGGGTTGGAAGGGAACTTAAAAATCATCAAGTTCCAACCCCTCCTGCCATGGGCAGGGACACCCTCCACTAGCCCAGGTTGCTCAAAGCCTCATCCAGCCTGGCCTTGAACCCCTCCAGGGGTGGGGCATCCACAACTTCCCTGGGCAACCTGTTCCAGTGCCTCACCACCCTCACGGTGAAAAATTTCTTCCTAGTATCTAATCTAAATCTATCCCCATTCAGCTTAAAACTGTTAACCCTCATCAGTTAACACTCTCAGAACAGGGCTGAAATACAGTGATTTTACTGGGATGTCACCAAAACAAAACCATTCTGAGGATGTGTCTGCTCTCTGTAGATGGCCATGTACTGCATTCTCTCTTTTTCTTTCTTATCCCTCCTGTATTGCTATGGAGAGAGATAAATTCAGTCTGTGTGTGGGGTACAGCACACGAGTAAGTGTGAGGCAACATAAAGCAAAGGCTCAAGGAGGGCTGCAGCAAAGAAGAGAAGGCATCACTGATGTGGGATTTCTCAGATAAGGAGCCAAAATGTAAACAGACACCAGTTTCATGTACATTCTTACAAGGACACTTAAATACAGTAAATTGAATATTAATAATGTTGTGATTTGAAGCAAAAGACCAGTAAAAAGAGTGTCTTAGCATGGTCAAAGCGAGAGCTGATGAAGCACTGAGTGAGTTAAAGGAGTTTCTCTTGTCTTATGGCGGGAAGCCTGGCCAGGGAGGCTATCAACAAGACATTTCTCATCCATACTTCAGGTTTGTTATTTTGTTTTTCTGTTTTATTTGATTTTACAACAAATTAATGCATTCTGCTCGGTGCAACAGTTTGGGGTCTTGCCTATTACTGCCTGACCAGCTCTAACTGCCACAGTACTGCCTTGTACTCCTTCTGTAAGCAATTACAGCGGTACAAAGTGGATGCAAAGATCTGAACCCCTACATTTCCCTGCATGAGGGTGAGGTGAACTCAAGACGTAAAGCAAAGGGCCCCTCTATAGGCTTCAGCTGACTTTGCAGTTCAGTTAGAGGAAGAAATGGGATATGTGCTCCCTGACTGGCAGCATGGAAATAGCCCTGACCTTGCCAACGCTTGTACCTGAGCCAACCTGTCTGTCTGTGACCTGTCTTTTAGAAATCACCGAGACCTTTTATTTGGACAGAGCAAATATATTTTTGAAGGACAGAGCCAAAACAGCAGCCTCTGGTGTTAGTTCCGTAGCGTGGTACAAGATGTATTGTGGGAAGATGCAGCTATGGTTTTTGCTAGCACGTACAATGAGAAGCACATCTCAGAAACAGAGCAAGACAGAACTGAGGGCTTCTGGAAGAATTTTTAACAAAGAGCCTTACCCTGCAAGCTTGCCTTGCCCAGCTCCCTGTGTCATGGAGAACAGGCAGGTGGAGAAAAAGAGATGTAGGGTGAGAGCAAGCTTCTGAACTGAGCTGAGTGGGGCTTTGTGCAGTCCTGCCATCCTGGTTGCTGCTGTCATCTCCCTCCAAAAATCTTACAAGGCAAGTCTGTAGCTCTGTCTTCTTTCTTCATCCAGGAGAGTCGGACAGGCGTGTGAACAGGCAGCAGCTGCCCTACTGTACTCCAGCCAGAGGATCTTCTGAAAGCTGCCTGGCGCTGGCTGCTCTCCTGTGGGACCGGTAACAGCACTGTGCTCACCGCGCGTGATGTGGCTGGCGTGGGTCTGTAAGAGCCCAGGTCTGCAGGGGCCGTGGTCACCGAGGCCCCTTATTTATGTCCTGCTCACCTCCAGCATGGTGACACTTCTGCAACAGAGGCAGACAGCACCGTCTGAAGTATGGGGGGACAAATGTCTGAGCTAATGACCTACAGCAATTGAACTTCTTGCATTAAGCAAAGCAGCATCAAACAAGCATGAATTCACAGTGAAGGGTGCTGTCTGCCTCAAGTTTCAGAAAGACATAGGTATTGAAGTTGTTTTAATATTTTACATACTGAAACCTGTACCGTGTGTCCTTCGAAATCCTGTTTCTGTGCCTGAGCTGCTATTTCTGGGCTATTTGGGGTTAAGGCTGCTGTGTGAACATTTAAAAGTCAGTATGTGTAGACCGGAATTAGAAATGTATGAAATGTGGAGGTGCTTAGAATTTCCATTTAATTTCCACCTTAAATGTTCAGGTATTGTTTAACTATAGTTATTTCACCTCTATTATTGCACCTAGCCACAGGGAATCAGCCTGCAGACAAAGTTTTTTTGAAGACTATACTTGCATTTATTCTGTTTTGGGTTTTTTTTTCACCACAGCTTAAGATGTTCTCCTGTTAGAAGGTGGTGTAAGATTCCCTTTATGATGTTCTGGTGCATTGTTGTAAAAGGAATTATCATGTTGCAAATTCAATAACCTGCCTTCAGGATCAGTTATCAAGAAATTATAGGCCATAAAAGAACAAAACCTTGTTAAACTTAATATCCTTGGTAACAAAGCAGGAAGGCTAAGAGGAGTTCTAAAAATTTCAGAGGTTTTGTTTTTAATCAGCTTTGAAAATTTTGATCTATTTCAAAATGTGACTTGCAGATCTTGCTTTCTGTAACACAGAATGTTTCTTCATAAGGTGAAAACCCACTGTGTGCCAAGATTCGGGTTGGAGAATGTTTTTATGGCTATCTAATAAACTCTGAAAATAGGGGTTTATAATGGAAATGCTGACTGACTCCTTACTCTAACAAGACTGGCGGGTGCCCCTGTAATGTACTGTGTAATTTATAGGTGTCACCTGTTAAGCCATCTGGGACAGAAAGTTTCCCAACTTCTAAAATGTTGGTAACTTAATTAACCTTATGAACTTAATTTTATGATGATACTAAATGCAGCCGATGCCAGCCCATCGTATTCTTGGGCTGTCATTTCGTATTTATCCAAGAAAATTGAAAAGAGCTTTTTCAATTAGCCAGAAATTAGGAGTGGTGGGGGTTAAAGGGTGATGCTGGTGCTTTGATTTATTGTTTATAGGTATCATATGGAGTGAGACATGGGGTAAAATAAAAGTTTCTGGTGTTACTCTTCAGCTAGGGAAAGTGTTGGTTTTTTTTAAAAGGGTCTTGGGACTTTTAAAAATTGGCTACACTATATTAGTCCATTGGGACTTCCACAGACTGGAATAGTGCACAGAAACGGAGATTAGCAGAGAAAGAAGGATGGTGGATGATAGTGGGATGTAATTTATAGGTATCACAGAATCATAGAATCATAGAATGGTTTGGGTTGGAAAGGACCTTAAAGATCATCAAGTTCCAGCCCCCCTGCCATGGGCAGGGACACCCTCCACTAGCCCAGGTATCAGGTAGAAAAGCTCTCCCTGTGAGTTTATGGGAATAGCAGGGTCTCTTGCAGTAGTAAACACTTTAATTTTCCTTGGAAGCCAGAGAGCAATTAGAAGCACCTTTAGTTCTTCTCTGTTCTATCTTTATTTTTTCTCCAAGTGTTTTTTCTCATCTATAATAATTTTCCCAGGTTCTTTATTCAGTTCCATAGTACTTTGAGTGAACAGGTGGCTGTGAGCAGTGCTTCCAATTCAGCAGTTGGGATTCTTCATATGGAGGATTGCAGCTACTTTGCTAAAAGAGACATTCGTTTTTGCAGAGGATGTGAAGCTAAAACACTGAACTTTGGGTGATTGCTGAAGATATTTTGCATGGGAACCAGAGAAATATTAGCCTTTTTCCCGCTTTGCAATTGGAGTACTTAACATTTTGCACTCCTGTTGAAGTGTCTGTGAATGTAACTTGACATTTTCACCCCAACTGTTGCATGGTGTTGCTCAATACTCTTAAACAGATGCTAACATCCAGTGATCATCCAGCTAGCAGTAGTCTTCAGACAGCTCTATAGACAAGCTCTGGCCTTGTAGTAGAGCCAGAAGTTTCTGGGCAGCCAGTCGGAGACTGTGGAGCCGACTCCTATGGGAATAACGAGCATCCCAAGCCTCGGTGCTTTCCACACCATATGTAGGAGGCGTGTCGCCCAGCTTTGTCCTCCCTGAGTACATGTAGAACAGATGAAACATTTATGAAAAATGAACCTGAATGAGAATCCCAGCCAAAGGGAAACCCCATAGTGCACAGTCAGCTCTCCACCCTCAGGAAGCAGGTGAAGAAGCAACTGAAACATCCAAAACCAGAGCTCGATCCCATTGCCTAGTGTGCGACTGGCAAGTGCTCAAGAATCACGGTGACAGGGGTGCGGTGAGACTATACATACATTGTCACAGGCTTGTGTTCCCTGATGCCTTCATTTTGATATTTAAGTTCCTATGTGTCCTTCAGAATGCTAGACAAGCATTATCAGGGCAAAATAACGCAGCAGTAGTTTGTCTGCTGCTTGACAATATGTGAGGATTTAGGAGCCGCATTGGACGCACAGCTGAGGATTAGCTTTCAGTGCAGTACTATGAGACAATAAGTTGGTGTGTATCAAGTCAATACAGGGAGATGATTTCCTCTCCCCACACATTGTCTGAGGGATGAACATTGCACTCTTGTACCAGATACAAGATGCAGAGATGGGCCTCTAACATGTGAAAATGTAAAAGGCTTGGTCTAAATGCTTGTGTGACTGCTTAATGAATGTCTAAGATCTTTCACTCTGTGAGAATGTTTAGTGGTAAAGGTCTCTAACCTCAAGAACAAACCAGAAGAAAACCCTGGATGCAGTTTAGCATCAAACAGAGAAATGAGACAAATATTTAAGTGAGCTACCAAGGGAGACACTGAATTCTACATCTGAAAACATTGTACCAAGAGTTTTTGGAAAATGCATATGAACCAACATAATTGTGGGGCTCAGTAGAAAAGTAGGTGAATAGAAATATATGGTCTGTGTCATATTTCTGGTCTTTAGGAATAGGAGTAGAAAGGAAGATGAGTTTGAAAGGGAGTTAACAGCCTCCTGCAGGGCAGGCTTAAAAGGAGACAGAGCACAGGCAGCAACTGATGGTGATTATAGTATTTTTTTTTCTTTTTTTTTTAGCTCTGTCTTTTCAGTGACTATGTTAAAGGATGGCAAGAGACTATGTACCATTACATAACTGCATGACTTTTCCTCAAAAGTGCTTAGCACTAAGCAGATGGCAACAACCTAATCCAATCCAAAGAAGGAAGAAGTGAAATCATTCAGGCAGTTACATTCATTGGGGAAACTCTCTGTGATTCTCTCAGATCTCATGGAAAAAGAAAATAAAACTTTACAGAAACTGCCACGTATGTGTAATTTTATTGCAACAGAGCAGTCCGTTGTCTCTTGTTTTCTTAATCTAGTATTATTGAAAAGTTTGCTTCTTTTTTTGTTTTGATTACCTTTTAAATCCAGTTTCTTGTAGTCGTTCATTGTTAATTGGACTGATACTGACACAGAAATGCTGTAGTTTGTAGCTCTGTGAGATCAGATGAATTGCAAACACTGTCTACTTGCTTTGCAGAATCAGCACAAACTGTGGTTGAGTGTTTGCATCTGCCCACAAAGCAAGACTGGGAAAAGCACTGCACCGAAGCTTTCTCAACATAACATCATGGAAAGCAGTTGGATGGAGCAAGGCAGTGGGTCAGAATTAATTCAATCCAAAGGGAGTCTGGGTAACAGTCAGGTCCTTCACGCTGTTTTGGCCGGGTTTGGGGCTGCAGTAAGTCTATGATAGTAGGTGACTGCCTTTGGAAAAAACATTTTTTCACTCTCCTTCCTTCTAAAGTATGACTTCACTCCTTATTGTCTCAGAAGATGAGTTTTTTACCTCTAGCCAAAGAACCTTCCATGATACCTCTAACAGTTTTATAAGCACCCAAAATGCCCACTTTTAAGCTACTAGGGAAATTGTGGACAAATCTATTTGCTAAGATACCTGTTATCCTCACCGCTGTTCCCAGTGACACATGCTCCCACTGATGAGACATCTGGATGCAAAGAAGGATATGCAGTAAGAATACGGTTACTGCTAATGGTGTGTTCTGTGAAAATATATTTGCCCTTAAAATGAATACTGTTTTAATTGTCAGCATTCGGTTAGTGGTAAGGCATAATTTCAAATTCAATGAACTTCCCAGGGCATAGGTAGTTACTGTCAGGGCACAGGTATGGCAGGGCAGGACCTCACAGCCAGGGCCCATCCCACCACCCCAGCCAGGAGCAGGGCAGCAGGGAGGCAGATGGGGGCAGCCCCAGGCATTCGGGGATAGGAGCATGCAGGGAGGTCCCAGGAGGTGCTGTTATTGCCCTCAGGACCCTGACAGTCATTGCACATCCACAGAGGCTTTCTGTGCACGTGTGCGAAGGTGCACTGACCACATTGCACCTACCACTTGGCCAGATGCGCAGCTTCTATCACCTCCTTGTCTGCTCACCTCCCGCCTCGCTCCATCCCACCCCGGATGTCCCTGCCAGGAGCACAGGTCCCTGCAGTTTGCAAACCCTGGGTCGGCCACTCTGCAGCGATGCCCATACCAAGCTGTTTTAGCTTAACAAAGAGCGGGTGCCAGCAAGGTGATCTTTGCCAGGAAGCCCTGAATTGGAATTGTGAATTCGGAGTTGCCTTCCAAATCTCAGTCCTTCAGCTCCTGAATGAGGCAGTCTCCAAACCCCGCTGCCAGGGCTTCTTTCTTTTCTGGATATCTGATAATAAAATAGGATGCAAAATATTTTTGCTGAAGGACATTGAAAAATGCAAGTCAGTAGCTGCTATTTTCAGCTTTGAATGAGCAGAAAATAGAAGATGGAATTTTTCCTGCAAAGAGCACTGGGAAATAGTGTAGATGGAAGCGACCTTCTCTCTGGGCCCCTGAAGTTTGGAGCAATAGAAATACAGTTGTGTCTCTAGCCTCATTCTAATAACGTGGCATACAATCTGAGCACACGTAGGTATAAAGCAGAGTATTTCATCTTCATTTTTTCACACTACCACACAGAAAACCAACTTTTTTAAAGAAAATGTGAAGAATATAACTTCAAGAATGTTTTATTTAGACTTTCATTGTCTTTTTTCTTTGTAAGTGAATTAAAAGCAAAGAAAGTACAGCTAGCAGCAATTACTGAACAGTTTTTGAAAAAAAAAATGTTTATCACAGTGCAGTACTTTTTTCCCTGTTCCTCACTGATGGGAGTTAAGATTTATTTATTGTGCCAGATAAAAATATTGAACTAATAGCAGGCAATTTTGTATGATTTGATATCTTCAGAAATAAATTAATTTACAGATCGGATGCAATCGCACCTCAGTTTATAATAATAAAATCCAGATTTTCATGCCACAGGAGATATATTCTACCAAAATCACAGACTTTAGGAGGCAATTAAAGTGTATTCTGTATACAATACTTAATTTTAAAATTTCCCTTCTGTACCATATAAACAATGCCCAGAGAAGGTGTGGTGTTTTGGTGGAACTGGTTGAATAATATTATGTTTTAAAAAAGGACTAGATTGTAGGTTTTGGCTCAGTCCAGCAGAAGGGCTGTTGTATAAACTACAGTGCATCCCAGGAGTAACTCTGGGAACATGGGACTCAAAGTATCTCAGAAAAATGTGACTCAGTGTACTTCTAAACTGCAGAGCTGGTTGATTGTCACCTGCTGTGACCTTTCTCAAGTGTGCCAGAGCACACATGCGTGAGGTGGTGTTGCACTCAGTCTGCAAACTTGTGTGTTTGCAGGGACGTGTCCTATGGTCCTTAATGCTGATGCACTTCGAATTCTTTCCCAGCCTAACAGATTATGTGTCCTTGCTGTGCTGTGATCTCCACTTCCCACTGGTATCTTGGGCACAAGCAGCCATCTGTACCGTTAAATCCACTTTTCCTGTTGTGTGCCTTTGGGGAATAGGGCACGCCTTACTTTCTACTCTGTTGAGAAACCTGGGGAGATGCTACAATGGTTTGGACTTAGAGGTCTCCTGCACGGTGGCCAAGAGGCAGGCAGGCTCGAGCAGATGGCAATGAGAGAGGCAGGAATAGGAGGGCTGGAGAACAGCCTCACATCCCAGCAGTGAGGGGGGGCATTGGTCTGCCCATGAGAGGGCTGCCTTCGGGTAGTTTCTTCATTTACCCTGGGCTCTCTAACCCAGTGTATCTAGAAGGTGGCTCGTTCCCTCCTAAAATACATGTCTAATGTCAATGAGATTAATTCCCATCTGGAGATGGTCTCCTCCTTAACCCTGTCCAAGCCCAGACAAGCATCTGGGACCAACCAACCCACTCACTGGCTTAAAATCAGAGGAGGTTGGTTCCCACCTGCTGAAACTAGTGCAGAAGGGGCACTGTGCCCAGGGACAGAGATATCCTTGTTGTTAAAAAACATGTGGTTTATTTTAGTCTCCAGTTTTCTCCTTTTGGCTTGCATACACTAGGTTTTGCTATGCCAGTGCCAAATTAAAGTCCTCATTCATGAAATAATTTTTTTCCCTGGATGGGCTCTGCAGTGCTGTCAAGGCTGAACTTCTTGTCTAGCCTCATCCTCCAGGTGCTCTCAAAGGCTTCCTAAGGGGCTTTTCCTGCAATGCCTGTGGATGCCCCAGGGCAGCCCAGCTCATCCCTGATACCATCTGATCGTTGATGATCTCACAGCGGAGAGGACCCCTTCCCAGAATGAGCTTGTGCCTTGAGATGTCCCTGTACAGAGCCAGCCCAAGCCCAGCAGCACCCAGATGTCCAGGGCCAGGTTGGGACAACCTTGTGCTCAGCTTCTGCAGTTTCTCCATTATTATAAAGGATGACTGTCTTCAGATGTTTCAACCAATGTGCAAATCACTGGCTAATTCTGTCCTAGAGATTAAAAAACACTGCCAGCAGCTAGGTTTTCACATCAGTCCACATACCATTTATACTGCCATACTACCACTATAAAATATGATTTTAAAGAATTGTTTTTCTTAAATTTGGAAAAGTGCTTATCAAACATTTCAGGATTTTCTGTGTCACAATTTTTTTGGTTTTTTAAATTAAAAAAAATACACAGGAAAAGATGTAGAATTGCCTGTTAAGAAAATTGGAATAAAGTATTTATTTTTAGACCTCATTAATCATTACAGTTTCAGTGCCTCTGGGGATCTGTGGTTTCATCCTCCCCAGCAGTCCACACTCCTGAACCAACTGTATCTCCTGTAAAGAGCAGAGGTCAGCCTGTGTCTTGGCCCTGTTACTCTGCACTCTGCTGTTAGCAGAGATGATGCTTGCTGATTTTCTCTTGAGACCCTCAGTTTGTCCTCTCAATTTTCTCTGCTGTAATGAGCATTTTAGCAAATTAAATGCTCGTTGCCAGCAACTTTTTTCTTTTCTATTTGTTGTTTTCCTTGCTCTTCCTAATCAGCCTGTTGTTTTTCGTGGTTGAATAAGTATAAATAATTACCACTTAAAAAAAAATCAGAAATCTTCTATTGAATGTTATGGAGGCTGAAAAGGATGCCGCATCAATCGAGTTGGTTTTTGCAATTATTTTCTCAGTTCCACTCTGTGGAACTTTCTGACAGACTTGGAAAACATGGCTAAGGCTAGCCACAGCTTTTTTGGGAAAAGAAATATCTCCCCATCTCTCTCATATTTTTCCCTGAAGGTCTATTTATTTAGTGCTGAGCTTTGCCAGACCACTTGGTGCTTCTATTCTAACACACAAAAGCAGTTACAGTATATTAAATGATTCAGAGATACATTTTGAAGTAATTAAATGCAGAGCAGTGATGCAGAAAATTAGTCAAAATTAGTGTAAAATTATGATAACCACTGTGCTGAGTCTGAAGAATGGTGGAAGCTGCAATGCTAGTTGAAAAAAGGAAGGATTGTGTTTTAAGCCACAGTCCTGGAAGTCAAAAGGCCAGCGTTCAGTCCTAGCTCTGTGCGACCTCCAACAACTCACTTAACTTCTGTTCCTCATCTGCGAACAGGGGTAGTCGCTGTCTGCTACAAAGGAGGAGGAAATGTATCAATTTTTATAAATTACTTCTAGATATTGTGATATAAAATGCACTGACACCAGGGTCAGCAGGATTTTCTTTCTTAGAAGACTCTAGGAAAAAAAAAAAGTTTGCATAGTTTGTTTACTTTGGAAAGCATCTTCAGGGCTGTTCTTAATGGTGAAGTCAGATGCTCCTTAGCTTTTGGCAGAAGTTCACCACCCTTGATTCCTTCCACATCTAGAGCTGTCCTGTTCATTCTGTGTTTCACACGAAGAACCGCCGCTCCTTCCTCCTCTCCATCCTCCTTACTGTGCTCAAGGCGTAATGCTGAGCAGGATGCTGGACAAAACCTCTGTTATGAACCACGGCACAAGACACAGCCTTGGCTGAGGATGCTGGTGGAGCAGGACTTGTGAGACACTATTCTCTGTCAACTGTCCTCTTGGACATGCCCCACAACCTGCCTGCTCCCCTTCTGTGCCACTGGCCTGAGACATGCGTCAATGAAGGGGACGAGCTAGGAGAGCTCCTTGCAGGGGTGCAACAGACAAAGGGATGGAAACAGTTTTGTGTCTAATCTGTGTCCATGGTGTGCGTAACGGTGTGCATCCAGACCAGGTACACTAAAGGCCAGAAGTTTGGATACAGACAGGAGCCAGCGCTGGGCTGGTCCTCACAGAAGCTCCAGGAGAGCAGTATAGATATCCATATACATATATATATGTCCAGACTTCCGCAGCTAGAAGGTCCAGGAGAAGCCACCTCCCTCCAGGGTTATCTCTGGACCTGTCCTTTCTGTGAAACACAGCTACCCTCTACAGTGACCAGGTTACCCTGATGCTATGGCCATTTCTGCAAGACCGAGCACCTGTATTTCCCTGGGCTTTTCCTGCTCTCTGCTGTCTCTTATTGGGTGCATTGGCTTTGAGCTCCTTGGAGGAAGGAATGCTGTTTAATTCTGTGTCTGTGCAATGCCTCCTGCATTGATGTTCCTGCCTTTGCTGGTTTTTAGATCATTATTGTAATGCAAGTGAAAATTACATACAGCACTTCAAGTCTGTTTCTGCCACAGCCAGCAAACCCTTGAGTTTCTCCCAGTGGGTTTGTATGTGTGTAGATCCTAGAGCAGGGGGCTCTGAATGATGCAGGTTTAGAGAGAAACTGTTGATGGAAAAGACAGACTAGGTCATACTTCATTTGCATGTTGGTACCGACTATAAATGTTTCAATAATTTTCATTAAAGTTTGTTTATGAATTTAAAAAAAACCCCACAATTTTGGGGGGGTTAGTGACAAAAGGGTTATATTGGGTGTGTCCTGGGGGAAAGACAAATTCCAGTCTTGTGTGATCAGGTTAGGCTCTGGACACAGCAGGAGGACAGCAAGCAAGACTGCAAATAAGGTAATGCTATAGATGCCTTGTTTCTGGGACAAAAACTTGGGCAGTCCTTGTTTCTGCCAGATCTAAGAAGCAGATTCTTCTGAGATGTGGTAGGAGCCAACAACAACAGAAACGACTCTAACGGCCTGGCTTGGCTGTAGGAGCTGCAGCGGAGCCAGGTTAGGTGTTTGCTGCAGCGCCTTCAGGGTATGTCGGTCACTGGGACAAGAGGCACACTGGAAAAGCAGGAAAAGCTGCAGTAAGGAGAACAAGGTGGTGGTGATGTGTCACCTGCAGATGACTAATTTTTGGATGGGCCAAACCAATCTGATTCCTACTTTGAGCAAGTTATTGGTCAGAAAGTAGTAATGATTTGATGGATGAATCCTTACTGAGATGGGGATCTTATGAGCAGATGAATTTTTCTTCCTTTTCTCTAGGCATACAGTCATCTTCATTTGTCCTTTTACCATCAGTAAAGCTTTCTGTTCCAGCCTCATGAAGAGAGTTTGGGAAATGCATGAGGTAACGAGAAGCAATTTGGTTTGGCTTTGTTCTCAGAGCACAAGTACCACTAGGTGGTTTGGTCACTGCTCTTATGGGGGAACTCAACCTCTTGTGTTGCTGAGGCCACCTGGCCATGGGATTGGATGCAGTTTTAGACTCTTAGTCCAACAAGTCCCTCCTCCTCCATCCAACAAGCCGTCTGGGTGTGGGGCGTGTGCTGGACGCTGCCATATGGCCCCACACTGGCACCCGTGGCACTGCTTGGGCACTGTGGCAAAGCAGAGCAGGAGGGAGGTGGCCAGCAATGCAGGGCGGGCAAGAGGGCAAAGAAAGAGCCAGCAAAAGAGAAATAGGGGAAAAGGAGAAGTGCAATGGGCTGGAAGGACAATGACAATGGGAATGGGAGAAGAGACCACAGATGCTTAAAAAGTTGCAGAATTATAATGAACAATTAAAGTAGCATGAAACTGTTCTAGCAAGAGTGGGAAGAAGCACTTAGAAGAAGTAAATGAAGGCAGAAAGGCCAGTTAAGTTAAAGCCAGAGACATTGAAGAAAGAAGGCATGGTGAGTGTGAGAAGGAAGAAACTCAGAGCACACACAGAAAGCCCAGGAGCAACCAGAGCAGGGCAGTGAGATGGGCTGCTGGTGGGGAGGGCGAGAAGGTGCAGCACTGGGGACTGGGTTGTCTGCTGCAGGCCCCTGTACCAGCAAAATTCAGTGGGAGCCTGATTTCACCAGTCAGTGAGGGGTCTTGGGATTTAGGTCTTTAAGTCATAACATGCTGATGTTACACAGCTGTCAAATTGTGTAATTTACATTTACATAACCCCTGTTATTCCAATCTGGACTAAGAAAAGACTGTGCTGTGCCAAAACCTTTCTACTTCAAACATGATGAAATATTACCTCACTAACGCTGCGTGTACTATGAGCAACTTTAATTAATTAGTTGAGAGCCCAAAGGTTAAGCACACATGGATTATCCAGTGTAATTTTTTGGGGGACATACGTTCAAAATAATCAATCTAGGGTTTCCAATGGGAACATTTCCTTCTCCCTGCCTCGAGTTGCTCTTCGCCACTCCTTTGAAGTTGCATTGAGATGTGTCTGTCCAATTATAAATGTAACACAGGTGCTGCATGTGCTAAGTAACACCCTGTCTAGAAATCACCATGTGATTTTCACTTGGGACTTCTTTCTTTGTGGACTGTTTCTTGATTTGTTCCCTAAGTGGAGGTTCATGGGAAGAAAATGCAGTGTGAGACTATAAATGCCGTGGTGCACAGGTAGCTGGGGGCTTGGGGCAGCCTTTGAGTGCCTGCAGCTTTGGGTGCTGACACAGCATCCTCAGTGAGAGATTACGTGATGCTCTCATGGCTGCATGGCCCTTTCCAGGGCTGTGTCTACCTTAATATTGATTTATTTCCATGAAATTTTCTGTTTATACTCCTGCAGTGTCTAGAGACCCCATTAAAGAAGGTGGGGGTCCATGTTGCTGCACACTGTACCAGCTTGTGGAGAAAATAAAGTATTTGAAGTGTCTGCCCCAGAAAGCTTACGGTTTGCACTATTTGTTTGGCAGAGGAGTAATTTATTTATGCCTTTATGGTTCTTTGCTCCCTGCTACCTACTTGTGAAATGTTTATGTGAGTTCCTCTCTTCTAGCTAATTCTTCTTTAGCTGAATTTGAACTTTGAAAACAAATCCTTTCTTTCACTAATGGATTTCCAGTAGTGTTTCTCACATGTTTCTCCTGTAGGAAGCCCTGAGGCATTCCCACTGCAAAATCTTTATGAATATGTTAGAAGAGAAGATGCTACCCATTTTCACTTAAATTGTTGTGATTTGAGCATGGGGGACCTGGGAGCTCTAGGTCACATCTCTTGGCTATTGGGTGGTCATCCCAACAACCAGCCTGAGGGCATTCCAGGGGAAAGAAAATCAGGGCATAAGTTCTCCCAGCTGGCTGAGGTAATTGGACCTGACTGCCACATACTGGGTGGGGCTTAGTCTGCCAAGTGCCAAATAAAAGGGAAGAGGCTGCTTCTTGTGCTTCTTTGCCAGCCTTTTGTGAGTGCTTCACCACTGCAAAAGTGATCAGGCATTGGAACAGGCTGCCCAGGGCAGTGAGGGAGTCACCATCCCTGGAGGGGGTCAAGAAATGTGCAGATGTGGTGCTTAGGGACGTGGGTTAGTGAGTTAGGTGGTGTGGGTTAATGGTTGGACTTGATGACCTTGAGGTCTTTTCTAATCTTAATGATTCTATGTGTTGTTCACATCCTTATTTATATAAATTATTTCTAGTTGCTGAGGGCTGCTGTCTTTCCCTCGTGTACAATATGTAGGATTGCACTGAACATAGAACTATGAAAGTTAGGTGTTAAACTGGGGGCACCAGCACAAGCAGAACCAAACCCCTTATTTCCACCATGTGTTTTTTTTTCATACCTGAAATGCTCTTTTCTCTCATACATTATGTGAAGATACCTTGAGCAGGGTACAAGTCCAGTCTGTCTCTCTATAGGAGCTTTAGTTTACATTATTTCTGCCTCTGTGAGCGTAAAGTCAGAGAGGTCCTGGGGTCAAAGCCAACATCTCAAGTGCCACGTGGAAACTGCTGAAGTTACCTGCTCTTGGGAAGAGGATGACTCCATCGTTGTGTGCTGTCGTGTTGCCTATCAAACCCCAGCTCAATGGCACAATGCTTCCCAGAAGGCTGGCGCCTCACCCTGAGGGAAGTCATGCACAGATAAAAGTAAGGACTTGGGAAGAAACAACTTGTTAAGTTGGGCTGGGGAAACTTGTGTGGATGGAAGTGGACTTCCATCTTCTCTAATGGGGAGCCCACCACAGCTGAGGTCGCTTTATGTGTGACTAATTTTGCTCCCGTGTATTATGATGGAGTGTACTTTCTTTGCTCCACTTCTTCTGGTCTGTTTGATTTCCCATTTGTAGGCTTGAAGTAAATAGTGTCCTTCAGTGTTTGCTGAATTGGGGATACCCAGCACCTTTGAGGTCTGAGCCTTAGCATGGAGCTGAAACAGATGCTGAATAGTAAAATGCAGACATTGTCTCAGTCCTTCTGAGTTTTGTATTATCATGATGTCTGCGTGTTTCTCTGAAACAGTAATATGCAGAGGGATGCATTTGTAATTCTTATTCCCTGTTTCTCAATGTAGGGAATTGTTTCTCAGAAGTAAGCTTCCCACAGAAGATTGCATTTGGTGGATTTACTCCAGAAATTTGGCCAAGATAAATTTAGAAAGTGAAGTCATCATTCACACATGAAACTTCAGGTACGGAACCCTTTTTCAAAGCTTCATTGCCGTTTAAAAGTTGAGTGAAGGTTTGTGCTTGTCTAATTTAGCTTTGATGGCTGACTTAAAGGTATGTCTCTTTCTGGCTGTTTTGTGTTGAGCACTGAGAAAAATGAGATGGAGTGTCTTACTGTGGTGTATATGTTTATTTAAAAAAAAAACCAAAACACCAAACCATTTAGGACTAAACCCAAAACCAACAATAAGCCATGTGAGATAAGTTCTGGGGAGATTTTTGTCCCATCATCCTGCTGGAGTACATCATTCTACATATGGGATAAGCTGGTTGAACAGCCTGCAAGTCCTGCAGGTTTCCTGAGAGACTGAGGCAAAATATATACAGAGCAATTTGCTGCTAGGAGGATCAGCACCAGAGCGCCCTTAAAAACAGGTTTTCCTTGCGAAAGGAACTTCATGCGAGGGGGATGAAGCTCTGGTGCAGCAGCATGAGTGGTTTGCTTGGGTGACCTTGGTACCGCTCCCTGCTGTCCTCCAGACCTCTCCAGCAAGGCAGGGCACAGAGATATGAGGAGGTCGCTGTAAGGCAAGTGGTGCTGCATCCCCTCACATCTGCAGCTCTCGCGCTGCCAGCCCACCACAGGAGCAAGACATCGAGAGCAGCATAGCTTCTGCTTTGCCACCAGTTTTGCACTGGGCAATGTAGCTGTCTCCCTGCTCAGCACATTGGCTATTGTCAATCCCTACCCAACGGACTCAACTCCTTTATAATATTTGTGAGATCTGCCGACCCTCAGGTCAAGCTCAAAAGGGATGGAAGAGTTGCAGCACCCAGATGGACACCAGAATACAATCCTCAGCCAGGTTAGGTGTCTTAACTATGCTTTTTCCTTCCTGCTGTTGTGCTTTGGCCTCTTGCTATGCTAGAGCATACATTCCAGCAGTAAGCATCCCCATAAGCTGGTTGATCCATATCACTCATGAATTATTAAGGGAAATATGGCTGTGTCCACCAGCAAAACTTCTCCAGTGAGTGTTAAGACAGGGAAGGGAGTGATGTGCCTGACTCCTAGTTCTGTATAAGGAGTACCTGGAGTCGCTTTCCCCTGGGGATGGGCTGCAGTCTCCGCTGGTCCTTCCTCCTGCTTTTTAGGGCATGGAACAAGTGAGATGCGTGTTTGATTTCAGAGAGTCCAACTCACCTCTGCTTCCTGTGGGTCAGGAAGGGGTGGGTGCTATCACTGAGATAACTTCCACTCTTCCGCCAGTTTGAGCGAATCTTTGGAAGTGTTAATTTTTCTCCTGAGGTCACACCTTCTGAGTATTGACTCGCTAAACAGAAAAGCGACCGGGGAATATGCTCTGCATAATTTAGGGGAAATTAACATAGAAGTAACAAAAGTCACATTTTCCCTGCGGTTTTTGTTACTGTAAAATGGGACTGGATGGGAGTACACTTTAATAATTCCCAG